>CM042844.1:101048170-101555670 GCA_023653725.1 Bungarus multicinctus
AATTTTAAATAATAAATAAGGGAGACTAGTATAGATCTATTTCGAGCTAGTTAGCTCTCTTCAGCTAGCCATACCCTTACTGGGATTCGAACCAGGGAAGTATTACATGTGAGGCAGTTGTAATTGCCTCTCTTTGTAATACAAAGTATATACTTATTCCCCTGCCTGAGCTGATAAGGAGAGAGCCAGTGGTGTAGAGGCAATTACAACTGCCTCACATGTAATACTTCCCTGGTTCGAATCCCAGTAAGGGTATGGCTAGCTGAAGAGAGCTAACTAGCTCGAAATAGATCTATACTAGTCTCCCTTATTTATTATTTAAAATTATCAGCTTAAAAACCTTACACATATATATATATATATATATATGTAAAAAACAAGGCACTGCCATTCTGTATTACATATCTCCAAGGCAATTTTATTTAATCTTCTATTGCATTTTAGTAATACTTCTTTAATGCTTCCCGAATGAAATCTTTTAGCATACTATACTAAAAAATCATACATACCATAATAAAAAGGACTAATCACAGAACCATAACAACATTTTTAAAGGAATCCAGTTTGCTAGAGAAGAAGAAAACAACAACCACAATGGCAAACTAGAAACACAATGTCTACAGAAAATCCACCCACACTAACCAAGTGCTCCCAGTTGTTAAGCTAGCCAGACGGTTGTTAAGTGAATCTGGCTTCCTCATTGATTTTACTTGTCAGAAGGTCACAAAAGGGGATCACATAAGCACAATTTATAAAAGAAAATGTAGTTCTTTCAGGTGGAAAAGAAATGAAGCTGACAGAAGATGAAGTTGTGAAGAATTGTGAAAAGAAATTAAAAGAGATTTTTTTAAAAAATAATTTAAATAAAGATACTGATATGAGAATAGTTTGGCATGCAAGTAAAGCCTTTATCGAGGTTATCTGATTCAACAATCTGATCTTGAGAAGAAGTGGCAAGAGAAAAACTGAAAACATTTTGGATGCGGTAAAAAGAAGAAGAATTAAGGAATTTCCCAGGGACTAGAAGTATCTCCCAACAAATTAAGATTTTACAGCAAGAGTTACCTATGTTAATAATAAGAGAAATGGAAATTTGAATTTGTGAACAAACCAGGGAAATGGCTGTCTTACACATTCAGAAAAAATAAAGAAAAGCAAATGATAGTGAAATTACAAGAGGGAGATATTATATTACCTGAAAATATGGCCAAACAAAAAATATGTTATCAATATTATTCTAACTTGTATAAATGACATGATGTTATGTTGGCAAATAGATGAGCATCTAAGAAAACAAAATCTACCGAGTATTACAGAAAATCAAAACAAATTATGATGCTAGAGACTTGGAAAGAGGCTAACATGAATACTTAAATAGGGATAAGTTTGTGCACTTTCGTAAGAAATTACAGACCAATAGTATTATGACTACAAGTTGCTTACAAGTGTAGGAAGTTAGCACCTACACCTCTCCTAGAAAATTGAAATATCCTAGGAAATATTAAAAAGGCAGAATATTTCCCCTAAAAAGAGTAGAAACTCAAGAGCAGAAACTCACCTCAAAAGCAGAAACTCGCCCCCACCTTTGTTAATGGGTGGGCCATTAAGGCGTGGGCCAGGATGCATTACATAACAAAGATCTCCAGGTAAAGCTATAGCAATTGCCAAAAGCCCTTTCAGTGCATCATCATCCAGTAAGGCTCAACCAAGCCTGGAACTCAGGGCAGCCTACAGAGTTGCCCCTGCATGGCCTCATGGGAGTCTGACAACCAATCAGAATACAAGCTCCAATTCAAATCCCAACAAAGGTTATAAAACCCAGGCACTCTCAGCACCTCAGCCCTTTTTTGATCTCTTCCTTCAGCTTGAAGCATGTGATCATCCTTCCTTTTCACTCTGGAGCTCCAGGCCATGTGGTCCTGTCCACCATTAAACCTTCCAAATAGCCTCCATGTTTCCAGTGTCTTTTTCCCCACTTGGAACTGAACCCAGAAGGATAATTCTTCCAACACAAGGATTTTAGCTAAAGATTTATCATAATTTTACAAGAATGTATTCCTTAGGATCAATGTGGGTTGTTATCTAAAAACAACAACAACTGGAAGATAAAATTAGAACTGTATTGGATATTTTGGAATTTTTGAAAGAAAAACGTGAAAAACAAACAGCATCGATCTTTTAAGTATTTTTGACAATTTGAACTGGACTTTTTTATTTAAGGTTTTGAAAGATGTGAATTTGGGAGAGAATATTACAAAATGGATGAATTCGATTTGCATTTCACACATGGCACAAATAATTGTTAATGGAGATTTAACTAAACCACATGGGATTCAAAAAAAAAAAGGAAAACGACAAGATTGCTCACTCTCTTGTTTATTTTAGTTCTTGAAATATTGAATAGAGATGTAAGTCAAGATGACAGGATTTGGGGCATAAAGATTAGAAAAGAGTCATATAAGTTAAGAGCTTTTGCAGATGACTTGGTGCTGGTTTTGGCCAACCCTTTAAAGGGAATTGAACTTTTAACAAGCAACTTAAAAGAATTTGGGGCATTAGTAGGTTTAAGATTAATAATCAGCTCAAAAATAATTCATCAATAGAATGGATATAAAATTGAGAAGAAAGTAAATTATTGGATATATTCTAGGATGTATGCATTTTATGTTATTTTAAAATAATTATGTTAAGACATGGAATAGATTTTAAAAAGATGTGTTACAATGAGACAAATATAATTGTCATTGTTGGGGTCTATGGAAATGCTCAGTCATTCAAAGCATGGTTGTCCTAAAGATTCCATTCCCCACCGTCAAGTTTCTTGGATGAGAAGCAAAATATCTTCAAAGAAAACCCAGAAAGTCCAGTTGTCATAGTATTTAGTATTTATTTGATTTGTCAATCGCTTACAAGATACAGTTATAAGAATAAATATAGTTTGAATACATGAGATAGATACTTAAAAGAAAAATAAAAAGAAACAATAGGACAGGCACGGTAGGCACGTTGGTGCGATTATGCACGCCCCCTACAGGCCTCTTAGGAAAGGGGTGAGGTCAAAAGTAGACAGTCTAAGATTAAAGTTTTTGGGGTTTGGGGAAGAAACCACAGAGTCAGGTAGAGTATTTCAGACATTGACCACTCTGTTGCTGAAGTCATAATTTCTGCAATCAGGTTTGGTATGGCTAACCTTGAGTTTGTATCTATTGTTTGCTCTTGTATTGTTATGATTGAAGATGAAGTATTCATTTGCAGGTAGGACATTGCAATGTATGATTTTTATATACTATACTTAGATCGGACTGGAGGCGGCATAGTTCTATTTTTTCTAGGTCTAGAGTTTCAAGTCTGGTGGCATAAGGTATTCTGCAATGAGTAGAGGAGTAAGAACTCTTCTTGCAAAATATTTCTGGACTTTTTCAATTGTGTTAATATCAGATACATGATATGGGTTCCAGACTGATGAGTTGTATTCAAGTATAGGTCTAGCAAATGTTTTGTATGCTCTAGTTAGTAGTGTGATATTACCAGAGAAGAAAGTACGTAGGATTAGATTAACAACTCTTAATGCCTTTCTGGCTATGTAATTACAGTGGGCTCTAGCATTTAGATCATTAGAGATGAATACTCCAAGGTCCTTGACAAAGTTTGGATCCTCAACAAGATCTTTACTATTCAGCTTGTATTTTATTTTCTGATTTTTTTTTTTTTGCCAAAATGTAAGACAGAGCATTTTTTTAAAAAAACAAACTTTATTGATTATACAACTAAAATAAGAAACAAGCACATACACAACACAAAAAAGGAGAAGAAAAAAAGAAAGAAAGAAAACGAATAAAAGCAAACAGTTCCATTATCAAGTCTGTAGTTCCTTTTTTGTTATTATTATTGGTGTCATATTTTCAAATACATCTTATTGCGGATATGTAATTACTATCACTTTTTCAATTCAACAATATTTACTAATATATTTTCTATTTTTGATCTATCCAGTCATACCAGCATTCCCAGCTCTTATAATATTCTGATGATTCTTTATCCTTGAGTGCTAATGTTAATTTATCCATCTCTGCACAGGTTGCTATTTTCTGAATGATCATTTCCTGTGTTGGAATATCAGCTTGTTTCCAACACTGTGCAAAGATTAATCTAGCTGCAGTAAGAATGTGCAATATTATATATTTGGCTTTTTTAGAAAATTGTCTATTAAATATCCCTAATAGGAAGAATTCTGGTTTTAATTCAATTTGCTCCATCGTTATTTCCTCTAACCATTTTTTAGTTCTACGCCAATATCTTTGGGCTTCAGTGCAGGACCACCACATGTGAAAGAATGTTCCGTATTTCTTTTTACATTTCCAGCAGTTCAGATTCATGTTAGGAGACATCTTCGCTATTCTCGAAGGGGAGAGATGCCATCTATAAAACATTTTATAGGCATTTTCTTTATATGTTGCTGGTTTTGTGATTTTATTATTCCTAATCTAGACCTTTTCCCATTCTAATAATGTAAAGCTACGTCCTATATTTCTATTCCAAGCTATCATGTTACCTTTGACTATTTCCTCTTCTAATTCTATCTCTAATAGATACTTATAAAATTTGGTTATTTTTTTTTATCTGAACCTAATAGGATTTTATCTAGTTGTTGTAACTTACTGTAAATTCCAAAGTTTTTCTTATCTTGTCTGTATCTATTTTGAATTTGCAGGTAAGCCCATCAGTAAGACAGAGCATTTATTTGTTGAGATTTGAAGTTGCCATTTGATTGACCATTCTGATACATAGTCAAGGTCTTTTTGGAGGGTAGTAGTATTGTCTGTGGTGTTGAATAGCTTTACATCATCATCGAACAGAACACAGTTGCTCTTAATATGATCACAGAGGTTATTTATGTTGAGTATGAAGAGAGTTGGTCCTAAAACACTGCCTTGGGGGACACCACTGTTGACAGGTACAGAATTTGATAGGACACTCCCAATTTTGACCATTTGTTGTCTGTTTGACAGGAATGCTTCTATCCAGTTATGTAGGTGTCCAGAGATACCATAAGATTTTAGTTTTAATAGTAGTTTGTCATGTGCCACTGAATCAAAGGTGGGGGAGAATTTCTATGATTATGATGACTATTTTACCTATAATGTTATTTTTGTTTCAAACAATTACCATTTTGAAAACTGTTGTACTATTTAAAACAATGGCAGAAGGATATATCTAAATTTGTATGGCAGGGGAAAAAACATGAGTTAAGTATATGGTACTACAACATACAAGGAAATAAGAGGATTAGGTCTACCAGATTTGAAATTATATTTTGCTGCTGAATTTGTATTTTACCTTGGATGGAATAATAATACAACCAAATATTAGCAAAGATATAAGTTCTTCTCCCCGCTGCCCCTCTTATTTATATTTTAAGAAACCATATGAGCTTTAATGTATTTAAAAGTGCAGCATAGGTGCATGCAAACCAATAACAGGCATGGATTGTGGGTACACTGAGTGCTAAATTTGGATTGGAACATTATCTAGTAGAGCAATTTAAGAAGATTGGCCTTTACTGGCATCCAAGGAGCATTTTATCTTGAGAGAATTTTGGCTGGAAAAGTCCACCTGACTTAGCACCTTTTCAGGCTGGCAAGATTATCAGGGCTTTACAACGGCAGGATTGCTGTAATATCTTAGCTCAACCATTTCCTGCGAGTTGGCACTAGTGGAAGAAAACCACACACAATGATTTCGAAAGATTGGTGTGTCTCTGAGGCTGCTTTTTGTTGCCCGGCTTCTAAGGAGGAGACAGAAAGAAGGAGCCATATGAGACTGAAAATGTATGGAAGAGGCCATTCGATAGAAGAACAACTCTTGAGTTGAATCTGTAACTCAAATGTAGAGGTAAAATTGAGAAGGGATTTGACAGAAAGCGCGATTGCGGTCCAGAAGTCCATGCATGGGGAAAGGTTTCTATGTGCATACCCAAAAGGTGGGCTGTGCAATGAACAACTTGGCAAGGACGGGAGCTCCCGTCATGTGACATTTGGGTCATGAACGGCTGGTCTTCTAGTTGACAAACCCAATGTCTTAACCACTAGGCTACCATGTCTCCTTCCATCATGTGTACCGTGGGGCAGAACAAGATAACCCAATGAAAGCTGTCGTAGAACTATTCCTTTCTAAATTTATATTATGAGAGTTGTGGATCCCTTTCTGAATCTATCGTCAAGACTTTCAGGAAAATCAATCCTCTTATTTTAGGATTGGGTGCCTGCCATTTTCCAAAATAAAAATAGGAACTGTGATTAGAAAAATCATGTGAGACCCTGATGATTTAAAAAAAATCAGTTCCAGATATCCACAGCATATGCTAATAGGAATTGTACCACTAAAGTTTTCAAAATTTGAAAATTCGCTAAGAACTTGCCTTTCAACTCCAGACTCAGGCTGGTCTTTTTTTTTTTTTCCAAAAGTGCATTTTTCAAACACTTTTACGACATGCAAGCAGAATTGCTTTTAATGTAGTCTGTCACTGCTTCTCTTGGCAAAACTATTCTTGTTTTACCTGCTTTGATCCCAAAATAGTGCTTGGAGCAAGCGATAACAATGAAAAACTGAAAGATTTGCAGACTCCCATTTCTAAATATAGTTGCGAATCCTTGAAGTTATGAAACGACAAGAAAGAGAAAAGCTATTGGACTGTGGCTGTTACTGTTTTTGGCATGATTATGGTTCGTCGCACAAATCAGCCAGATGTTTAGAATGGATGTGGCATTTGTATCCACCTATCAAGTCCTTCCCAAGGACGTGGATAGGCAGGTGTTGACCGATGTTGTTTGAAGTCTCATTGCAGGATGTAAGCTGTCCTAGTAAAGCTGCCATTCGCAATTGACTGAACGTTGATTTTGTCCATGGTGTTCAAGTGATGCTCCAGTTGGTTTTATGGCTTCCTTTTTCCATAGTTGTTTTACTTCTATTAGGCAGTTCTTTGTATTTCATGATTTTTTTCCTTTCCAGTTCTTTTCTTTTCATATCCACTATCCGGTTTTTGTTTCTCTTTCTTATGGACGATTGTTAAGTCTGGGGTGTTATATGACAGATGCCTGTCTGTTTGAAGTCTAAAGTCCCAGAGTACTTTAGCTTCTTCCTTTTTATCTCTTTCACTAATTTTATGGTCTCGTCAGTTCTTGCTTGCAGGCAAACGGTATTTTTTGCAGAACTTTCAATACATCATTGTTACTACTTTGTCGTGCTGTTGTTTGTAGTCAGTCTGGGCAATCTTGCAATGGCTAACTAGATGGTCCACTGTTTCTTCAACTTCTTTGCGTAGGCAGCATTTGCTATCTGGCACTGTCTTCTCAATTTTAGCTTGCTATGCATTTGTTCTTAAGGCTTGGTCTTCTGCAGACAAATTAGCCCCTCTGACTTTTTCAAGTTCCTGTACTTAGCCATTATTATCTGCTTTGTCTTTTTTTTAATGTACTGGCTTGTAGTATGTTATACTTTGACTTGCCAGTTCTCTTTTCTATTCTTTATTTGGTCTTTCCTGTAGGCAAGTTTGGTTTCTCCAGTACTCAGCAACTCTTCATGTTATACCAGCTTTGATACCTCTTTTTGATTTTTCAGATATATATCCAATTTCTGTTTTTCTTCTCCATCTCTTTGCATCATTCCATGACCATCTGTTTTCCTTTGTAAATAGTCTGTCAAAATCCCTGCATAGATGAAAGACATGATTCATTGTCATTATTTTTCTGGTCTTCCTATCCAAGTCATTTAGTTCAGCTCGAGTCCAATCCACTATTCCAGCTATGTATCTAATGACTGGAATTGCCCAGGTGCTAATTGCTTGAATGGCATTTCCTCCACCAAGCTTGGACTTTAAGATCTTCTTCATTCTCATGATATATTCACTTCTAACTTTTTTCTTGACTTTGGTATACTTGATGTTGTCCCCTTGAAGGATGCCCAAATATTTGTAATAATTATCTTCATTCAGGTTCTGGATGTTATTTCCATAGGGAATCTGGATTCCTTCGGGTTTCACTATTTTCTCCGTGTTGACGGTGAGGTGGCACTCCCATTCAGCCCAAATTTCCATTGAAATAACATGGAGAGCTCTCTCTCCCTCTCCCTCTCTCTCTTCCTCTCTCTCTTTCTTTCTCTCACTCCCTCTCCCTCTCTCACCCCTCTCTTTCTAACACTCCCTCTCCCCCTCTCTCTTTCTCTTTCCCTCCCCCTCTCTCCCTCTCTCTCTCTTTTTCTCTCTCTTTCTCTCCGTTTCCCTCTCTCCCTCCCTCTCCATCTCCCTCTCACTGGTGTTGAACAGTGATTCTATTCCGGTCAAATTTTCCCATGCAGCTTCAGATTGTCCATATAAAGGAGGAGTGATAGCCTGGCAGATGTATTTGATGTTTGATGGCCATGGCCTGATTTGTTCAGAAGTATTGATAGAAGAACCAGAGCCATGACAAACAGTAGTAGTGATAATGAGTCTCCTTGGAAGATTCATCTCTTGTTATTAACCTCTCCCAGTCTCTCACCGTTGACCAGCAAACTGTGTCCTCCATTATGCCATCCATCTTTGCAGAAAGCTTCTGATGTTTCCACTGGTTCCTGTTATTTCTAGGCCCTTGATGATCCAATCATTGGTGGGAAGTTGAATGCCTTCTTGTAATCAATCCAAGCTACATTCAAGTTGGACTTCTTCTTATCATTATTATTATTGCTTGAGCTATGCAGAACTATTCTGGCTCTTGATAAAAGAGAATCTCACTTCTAAATGAAGCATTTCTGAGAGCCGCCGGTAGCAAAATCTCTCCTGTGAAGTAATGCAGCCCCAGCAAAACTCTTTAAAGAAACTGACAGAGGATTTGAAAGCAATAATGCCGCCTGAGACTTTAGTTGCTAACGTTAGTTAGTGTGAACTACAAACAGCCTTCTATCCACATTCCTTTTAGTTTAGAACATGCCTGAAGGCAAACTGATTACAAAGGAGCTCTGAAATTGCCCCAACCGTCCATCCTGCTTCAGAAGCTCTTTGTCTCTAAAATTGTTTTATACCGGAGGTTTATTGACTATTAAATATCAAGCATTCGAGGAGCAATTCAGATTCGAGGAAGGGGAAGGAGGAGGGAGACTAGAAAGGGAGATTCTGTGAGCATCATATGCAGTTATAGCCACCCCACAAGCAGGAGGGAAGCCAGTAGGCCAGGGAGGGTAGAGGGGAAAAAAAGGATAATTCAGAACAAAACACCAAAAAAGATTTCTTTAAACTCAGCTGTATCCCGAGTGATGTTATTATTGTTGTTGTGACTATTATCTAGATCGGAGAAGGAAATTAAAGGGACACATGAGAAACTGGGCTGTTGTGGAGGGCTGTGAAGGTGCATAGACATGCACACACCCACATATATAAATTGGAGGAAAAAAGCAGTTGCCTTCAAAATAGAAGCATCCATGCAGGCTGGAGAGGGACAGAGATCGGACCAGATATGGCCCAAAGGCCATAAAATGCCTAGATCTAAGAATTGGGTTTGGCCAGTCTAGAGAAAAGAAGGATTGGGATGACATGATAGCAGTATTCCAGTATTTGAGAGGCTACCACAAAGAGGAGGGGGTCAATTTATTTTCCAAAGCACCAGAAGATAAGACAAGTATTGTGGTCCGCCGGTGGTTGATGGAGCTGGCAGCAGAGTCAGTCAGCAATGAGGAGGTTGGAGAAGAACCTGGGTCAGTCTTGGAGGCTGAAGAAGGCTCGGACGAGGGCTCTGTATCAGAGGCAGAGATGGGGCCAGGGCAGGCTGTCACTCATCAACTGTCTTCTGGCTCAGATAGCAGTGAGGCTGGAGAACAGTTGGAACTGGTTCCCAGCCTGCGCACATGCAGAGCTGCTAAAAGAAAGGAGCAATTAAGAACTCAGGGTCGACATGGAAGCAATGCCACAGGTGGATGATGAATAGTTCCTCCCATCAGGATTAAAAGAGGAGCAAAAGGGTAAGGGGCTTTTGCACAAAACAACTCGCTCATTCGGTCATCTGTTTGTTCCAGCCTCATGGAGATTTGTCTGTAAACCCAGCCTTCCCTGCCAACAATGAGTGTGGAACTATTTACCGGGCAGCGTTCCAGGATTGATAAAGGTCTGAGATAATTAGTTTACCTTTGCGAGACTGTTTGCCAAGCTGTTGGCTGACTGTGGATGAAATAATTCACATTATTGTAAATAAAGGTTTTGGCCGGGACTCAGAATTGACTGAGTGCTTTTTGGTGAGATCTTGGACAGAACAACAAACAACGGATGAAAACTAATCAAGGAGAGAAGCAACCTGGAATTAAGGAGAAATTTCCTAACAGTGAGGACAATCAACCAGTGGAACAGAAGGTGTCTTCAGAAGTTGTGAGTGCTCCATCACTGGAAGCTTTTCAGAAGAGACTGGATAGTCATTAGTCTGGAATGATATTGGTAGCTTTTCTGTATTCTTAACTTTTCTGTATTCTCTACAAAACATCAATACAAAGTATTTATTATTGGTTCATCAGGTATCTTCATGATTCATATTTGTGATGAAGTTCTTCTTTATGTCCAATTCCTTTGCATATCTGATTTGTAGGTAAAAGATGGTTAACTCCTAACCCATCTCGTAGTGATAGAAAGCATCTGCCATGAGTTAGGGAATTCAGGCAAAAGTGAGGAAAACTCCCCCAACCCATCAAAGGTCAAATTAGTGACCAATCGGGATTACAGATGTGGCCACGTAACATGAACTACATTTCCCAGGATACCTTTAACTACATTTACCATGATGCATTCCCTTAAGGGGACAGCTCACAATTGCTACCTAACTATCCAATTCCCATACACTGGCTGGACAGCACAGTAGGTCTACATCTCACCTGCGTTTTGGGAGATTCAAAGTGACCTCCTAAATCCCCACTCCTTCTCTTTTCTCCACAGAAACATCACTGTGAAATGGGTCAGGATGAGCAAGAGAGACTGGACTCAAGTCACCCAGAACTAAAATTTGAAATCTGCCAAGCATACTAAACACTACACCAGACTGTCTCTAATGTAATTTAGAGATGGGACCATTTTGAAAGTCTCTGCTGTTGCTTTCCCAACTGTTTCTTGACTGTCACCTCAGCTTAAGTCCTGGGATTTCCTAGTTCCTAACCTAGTTCTGTGGTCTTGTTTGGTTTTTTTTTTTTTCAAGAACAACGAAGACTAGCTAAAAGCTGCCAGCATGAAGTGAATCAGATTGAAAGTTGGTTTCAAGGCAACAGACTTTTCCCTCCCTCTTTTTCTTCCAGTTAGTGTCCTTGGGAAAGCCAACTTATCTGGATCTTCTGAGTGCCTATTGAGCAAAAAATCTCTCTTCATTTAAAATGCCAAAAAAACCCACAACTCTGGATTGCTTAGAACAGCAATATAATCCTCAAAGCAGGGGTGGGCTTCAAAAATATAAGCAACTGGTTCTCTGCCTGGTTGCTGAGTGGGTGTGGCCATGGTGGGCATGGCCTAATCGGGCTCCTGCACCATGATGGAGAAGGGGTGTTTTTGCCCTCCCTGGGTTCCAGAGACTTTCCTTGAGCCTCCGGGAGGGCAAAAACAGCCTCCCTGGGCTCCAGAGGCCCTAAGGAGGCCAGAAACAGGCCTTCTGGAACTTCTGGGAAGCCCATTTTTCACCCTCCCCAGGCTCCAGAGGCTTTCCTCAAGCCTCCAAGTGGGCAAAAATGGCCTCCCCTGGACTCCGGAGGCCCTATGGAGGCTGGAAACGGGCCTCTTTCTGGCCTTCTGGAACTTTCAGGAGGCCCATTTTGGGGGGGCAGAGCCTCTGTGTGGGCCCTGGCATCCAAAACAGGCCATATGGAGACTTGTGGGAGGGGCAGGTTGGGCAGGGCCAGCCAGGGGTGGGATTTGCAGGTTCACCGAACTGCACAGAACCCTAGCTAGAGGATCGGCCGAACCTGTGCGAACCTGCAGCAGCCAATCCATGGAAGGGAGTACAATGTGGGAAAGATTGCAAGAAATGTGTGTGTACGTGTGTGTGCTTTCAAATTAGTGTTGACCCCTGGTGATTGTCTAGACAACATACATTGCAGTTTCTGGCAAGATTTTAAAAGTGATTTGCCATTGCCTCCTTCCCAGGGCTGAGAGAGAGTGATAGCCCAAGGTCACCAAGCTGCCTTTCAAATCTCAGGCAGGACTAGAACTCCCAGCCTCCCGGTTTTTAATCTGGTCCCTTCCCCACTACACCAGGCTGGCTCAGCTGCAAGAATTTTGCTATAATTCTTTTTATTGCTTTATGACTTATACCATACTGATTAGTGCTGCTGATATTAATGTATTACTTGGATGTTAACAGTGACCTGCATTTTTTTAAAATGCAATATATAGTTATTATGCGACATATAAATGTGCATTATATATGATATGCCATATTCCGTTCCAACTAATGAAACAAACATTCTTACCTAACAAGTTTGCAGTATGCAATTTAATTCTTATGTTGCTTGTAAATTCCTGTTTATTCAGTTTGTGTTTTATTTTTCCTTTCTTTCTCTTTTTTCTCCTTTTCTTGTCTTTCTTTCCTTCCCCCCCTCTTCTTTTCTCTTCCTTCCTTCCTTCCTTCCTTCCTTCCTTCCTTCCTTCCTTCCTTCCTTCTTTCTTTCTTTCTTTCTTTCTTTCTTTCTTTCTTTCTTTCTTTCTTTCTTTCTTTCTTTCTTAAAAATGCATTGCTATCTCTGTTATCAAAAGTCAGGGCAAATCAAACATCCAAAACATCTGCCTGGATATCCCACTTCCATTGACTTAGGCCAGACATATCAAACTCAAGGCCCGCGGGCCAGATCCAGCCCGTGATGTGTTTAGCTCTGGCCCGCACGCAGATTAGTAGGAGGAGATGATTGAGTAGTTACTTCCTCGCTTCTTTGGGTGTCTTGTTAGTGGCAGCAGTGCTAGTAGAGGACGGGCAGTGGGAACCTCTGCAACGCGTGGAGTTGTGCAGCAGCCGTAACTGCAGGGGGGGCCGGGCATGGCTAAAGCACCCTCGGCCTGAGAACGAATGCAGAAGTGGTATTCAGCAGGTTCTAACCAGTTCTGGAGAACCGGTAGTGGAAATTTTGAGTAGTTCAGAGAATTGGCAAATTCCACCTCTGACTGGCCCCACACCCATCTATTCTCCGCCTCCCGAGTCCCAGCTGATTGGCTAGGTCTTCTTTGGTTGCCCTGCACAGGAGAACGGAGCTGGAAAGCAGGTTAGTGGGGAGGGAATGGGGATTTTGCAGTATCCTTCCCCTGCCACGTCCACCAAGCCACACCCACCAAGCCACATCACACCCACCAAGCCACACCCACAGAACTGGTGGTAAAAAATTTTGAATCCCACCACTGAACGAGCGGCTGGTGAGCGAAGGAAAAGGAGGGAAGGAAAGAGAAAGGATGGAAGGTACTGAGGTCAGGTGTTTCTTCAGTTCTTACCTCTTCCTGTCTGCCTTTTCCCCTCCTCCTCTTCCTTTGTCTATGCTGCACTTTCCCAAAAGTAGCCACTCGCCTCACAGACTTTTCCCCAAAAATGGGAGGAATCGCAAGATGGGTGGCTCACACGCACTAGTGGCAGAAAGCTAGTCAAGAAGGCTGAGCTAATTCGATTTATTGATTTATATCAATAAATTTGAGGCTATTATTTCCCTGCCACCAGTCTTTGAACCTGTCTGTAGAGATTCTCAGTCATCCAGGTCATAATTGTCTTAAAGGTTCTTTTCCAAAGACAATTGGATTCTTTATTTTTTTCCTTGAAAAAGGAGACATTTTGCTTCTCATCCAAGACACTGATGAAGCTTCTTGGATGAGAAGCAAAATGTCTTCTTCCTCAAAGGGAAAAAAAAGCAGTCCAGTTGTCTTTGGAAAAACACCTTTGAGGCGTCTTTCAGTCTCATCCTGAAAGTCCCAAATCCCCAACTGGGCTGTGTAGTGAGAATGAGTATGCATTTAGATGAATGCATGGGGCACTCCAGAGTAGCAGAAACCTTAGCAGATACCTATATGAGAGTAAACTGCTGCCTCTGAGTACGTTTTTACAAACTTACTAGACAACCTGAGTCCCATTGGGTCATTGTTTCAAGCAGATATTTCTTTACTTAAATAGAGAAACAGCATGATCATAAGTAGCCCAAAAAACAGTGAGGGTGGGAACATTTTTCACCTTCCTGTCGGATTCCTCATTGAGTTTCTTTATGGGAAGTTGGCAGGGAACATTGGAATTCCTTCCTTCTTTCCCCTTTCCTCCTTCCTTCCTTCCCCTCCCTTCCTTTCTTCCTTCCTCCCTCCCCCCTCCTTCTGTATTCTGAGAATTGAAGTCCACACACCTTAAATTTGCCAGGATTGGGAATCCTTGATCTAGAGAATGCCATGGTGAGTCCTAAGAACATAAATTCAGAGTCAGGAAACATGAAATAAAAGGAACAGGTTGTGTTCCTCAGCAGTTCCCAAATGACCAAGCAATCTGGGTTAAAGTTTAGGGAAGTTATACTGTACTATATCTGGAAAATACTGATAGGCAGTGAAATAATAGTTGTGGGTTTCAAATAGATTTAGGAATGGAACTAACATGGCAAATGCAGAAATATGCACAATAACAGCATTATTAACATTACTACAACTTGTTCATTTAGTAATAAAACAATAAAGATCTGATTATAAATCTTCTATGGTTGATTTAAAGCATTTAATCCTGTAACAATTCCATTATCTGTGGGTTTTCTGGTGTCACTGAATTTACTGTGAAACTCCAGTTCATTTTTGCATAATTGTTTGCATACTAACTCAACAATTATTGCCTCTGTCCCATCATCAGCTAGTTAAAAGCTTTAGCTGCAGACAAAAAGTTAAACAATTGGATGTTTCCTAAAAAGAAGGAACGTTTGAAATTAATGTTTTTGGAAACCATCTGATATTTCAAAATTATTCATGCAAGATTAATACAAGTGTTTCTAAATAAAGAGAATAGCCAAAAAGTATATTACCCAGCAAATGCATTCATTAGTGCTTAATTACAAGAAACTGCTATCAATTATTTAACATTGCTACAAATCGTTCAGAGAACAGATACATTTTTCTCCACCATTAGTATTTTCGATTACTAACTTTATCTAATTGTACTTTCTCTCCTCCAACCTCCTGGGTCCTAATTTTCCTGGATTGTCTGTAATCTGTTATGATATTTGAAATTAGTTTTAAGTCATTTTGTTTTGAGAATCGCTAAAATAGAGAATGACTTTGTTTTCCCTTGTGCACATCCTCAGTTGCATGGTTGAAAGCTAGGTTTTGGCTACCCCTTATTTATTTATAACAGACCCCTGGGAAAGTTAGCACATATTTTTTACTGAATAATCCACCCTTCCCTAGAATTTTGTAAGATATAATTAAAGCAGGAAAAACATGAAATCATCCTGAAACAATGATGCTGTAAAGGCTTGTTTCAATGACACAAACAGTACAGATCTTTGTTGAGATGTCCTGGTTCTCCTCAAGCAAGATGGAAGGCTCATTCTGTGATAGACACCCACCTTAGGGAATATATCCCCACCCCACAGGCTCACCAGAATAGGCTAAAATCTTTTATTCCAACATGTTCTCAGTCCCAGTCAACTGGCTCTGTTCTATTTTGGCACTTTTGCTGTTGCTGAGTTTTGGGTGTGACCTTCATATGGTTTCCATATTTATTATGTAAGAGCTGTGGTGGTGCAGTGGTGTAGAAAGTCAGCACCCACCCATCCCTCCTAGAAAAAGGAATATTTGGGGGGATATTAAAAAGGCAGGATAAAATATTTCCCCTAAAGGAGTAATGAAAAAAAAAATCTTAAGGGAGGCAGAAACCAGCACCAGTCTCCCTGCCCGAAGCAGAAACTGAGAATGCCAGCTTTTAGAAATGCAGATTTGGTAATCCATTCAGAAAGACTGGGTCAGACAGAAACTCCAGATAAGCAACACAATTAGGCAAGCCAAAGGTTGACAAGATTAGCTCAGACAAACACCTAGGATTTGCATTTTCCCTTTTGCCTATAACCATGATGTTGAACCTATGGCACGCATGCCGGAAGTGGCATGCAGAGCTACTTCTGCTGGCATGCAAGAGGTCCCCTGGAAGAGCCCCACTGCACATATGTGCACGCCGCCTGCCTGACAGCTGATTGTCGGGTATCTGACGTGCATCTGCGGGGGACGGGGGGACACGGGAAACACATGCGCATACGCAGAGACATGCAGGCCAAAGGAGCCCCAAAAGGTTAGTCACCACTAGCCTATAAAGTCAGCCCTGACCCCTACATGACTCCATAGGAATCAAGATAAATCAATAAAAATCCCATCTATTCTCAACTCTATTTTGTCAGCTGTCCCAGAACTGCATGGTATGTATGTGTGTTGGTTCTGTTCACCAATAAACAGACTATCTTTATTAAGCAGCCTCCATTTTATTCCCGGCTAGGAGCTGGACCTGGATTTTTCTAATTCTGCTGACTGCCAGCAGTTGATCTTGACTAGCTCAAGGTTGTCTCAGCCCTCCAGCCTTCCAAGGTCAGTAAAATGATGAGCCAGGTTGTTGGGGGCAAGAGCCTGGCTCTGTAAACTGCTTAGAAGGGGCTTAAAGCACTGTGAAGCGGTATATAAATGCTGTTGTGCATTTTTATTTTGATTGATGTCATATGCCCAGGTTGAGAAACAGTGGGTTAAAAGGTTTGAATGAATCATTTATCTCCTCACTTCTTCTATAGGCCACCTAATTAAATTTTTCTGACAATAGCAATAGCTATTAGACTTAGACTTATAATATATACCACTTTATTGTGCTTCACAACCTTCTCTAGGTGGTTTTCAGAGTCAGCCTCTTGCCCCCAACAATCTGGGTCCTCATTTTATCCACCATAGAAGGATGGAAAGCTGAGTCAACCTTGAGCCTGGTGAGATTCGATCTGCCAAATTGCTGGCAGCTGGCTGTCAGCAGAAGTAGCTTGCAGTACTGCACTCTAACCACTGCACCACCGAGGCTTTATAAGGCCACTATGATGTAATTGGGGGCTCAACATACCCCCTACATCTAGTGACCTCATATTTTTATAACAGGACAAAGATATGTCTTCTTTTTGTAATTGTGGGCACCAGAACTGCATGCACAACCATATTGCAGTGTCTAGAATAGAATAGAATAGAATAGAATAGAATAGAATAGAATAGAATAGAATAGAATAGAATAGAATTCTTCATTGGCCAAGTGTGATTTGACACACAAGGAATTTGTCTTGGTGGAAATACTCTCAGTGTACATAAAAGAAAAGATACATTCGTCAAGAGTCAAGAATCATCAGGTGCAACACTTAATGATAGTCATAGGGTACAATAAGCAATCAAATCGTACTAGGAAACAGCCAATGTAAATCATAAGGGTACAAGTGACAAAGTTACAATCCTATAGTCACAAGTGGGAGGGGGTGGGTGATAAGGAGTGATGAATAGTAATAGTAGTGCAGACTTTGTAAATAGTTGAACAGGGTTGAGGGAATTATTTGTATAGCAGAGTGATGGAGTTTGGGAAAAAGCTGGCCTTGTATCTAGTTGTTCTGGTGTGCAGTGCTCTATAGCATTGTTTTGAGGGAAGGAATTGAATCAGTTTATGTCTGGGATGTGAGAGATCTGTAAATATTTTCACAGCCCTCTTTTTGACTTGTGCAGGATACAGGTCCTCGATGGAAGGCAGGTGGTTAGTAATTGTTTTGTCTACTTCCCAGCCTCATACTGTGTCCTTCCAACCTGCCCTAAATAGTGACTGGGCACTTCTTAAACAGAGCAAAACCCTGGCTTCTTGATGGAGGAAATATCAAATGCTTCTGTAAACTCTGGTAATTATATCAAACTGCCTATATATCTAGTCTTGATGCATGTCAAATTTTCCCTACAGCAAGCTTTATATGAGACAGGATTGATTGCCACTCTTTGCAGTAATTAAGTGAAATGTTTGAATTAAAATATGGCTTTTATTAAACACTAATTGCACCTTCTGCATCAAATCAGTTAGCGGCTTCTCCTCCCTCATGGAATAAAACAATCCTGGTTTTTTTTTTAATTAAAATTGGTTGGAATGCTACTTTAATGTTTTTGTGTGTGTGTGTTTGCAAATAATCCATTTTTCCCCTCTGTTCAATTTTCCCAAGCTCTTAAAATAATATTTATGCTTAAGCATGAGGAAATAGGATTTAAAAATCAATGTAAAGGAGTAACTCTCATGAACTGCCACATGGTTATTAGAAGGACTCATTTCTTTACAGTGAAGTAATGTCCCATTTCCTCAAAGCCAACACTTCATCGGCACAGCTTCTAATATTAAATAGGGGCATGAAAATCAGTCCAGATCGTTGACTCTGCTCAAACAATGTATTCAAATCATTGAATCAAATCAATTTGATTTGATTTAAATGATTGAATCGGCTCAATGAAATGTCGGAGGGTGCGCACAAAAAGTCCACACCTTTGAAGACACATGTTCAAGTTGAGGCATCCAGTTGTTGGTTCAGCTTAAATCTTCAAAATGAAGCTTTTCATACTTTGAATTATATATACTGTATATATATATAGCTATATATAAAGCTTTGCTTTGCACAAGCACGAAGCCGAAAGCACCAGCCTGAAGATGGCAAGTGGGATTTCATCGAAATATCACCAAGATACTCTCAAACTTACACAGAAAAAGACCTGAACATACTTGTGTATTAGGTTCTTTTTAATTTTATGTGCCAGGCTTGGCGGATCTTTTCTCATGTAAGGTTGAGACTATCTGGGCAATGTTTCGATGAGATCCCACTCGCCATCTTCAGGCAGGTGCTTTCGGCTTTGTGCGAGCAAAGCGTGATCTGAGCTGCTGTCTCCCTATATATACTGGTGGGGAGGTTGGCTGTGTTCTTGATTGGTTGATGGAGTTGGTGTGGCTGAGGTATTGGCTGTGTGTGTATCTGCCTCCTGTGTTGTAATGACTTGGGTAATGGGCTGTGTGATGACCTTCTGAGTTCTAATCTTGTGACCTCCTGGGTCTTGTGCTATAATCTCCTGGGTCGTAATGACCTGGGTAATGGGCTGTGTGATGACCTTCTGAGTTTTAATCTTGTGACTTCCTGGGTCTTGTGCTATAATCTCCTGGGTCGTAATGACCTGGGTAATGGGCTGTGTGATGACCTTCTGAATTTTAATCTTCTGACCTCCTGGGTGCTATAATCGCCTGGGTTGTTGGCTGTGTTGCAACATTCTGAGGTTTTGTGGTGTAGCCTCCTGAGTTCTGTGATGTGATATCCTGAGCGGGTGGCTGTGATGTGACATTTCAGATTTTGGTTTGGCTCCAGGTTTGAAGCCTGGCTCTATGTTCATGGCGTGTGTCAGTTTGCTTGGTTTGGGCGTCGGGGTGTGTGGCAGCTGGTGATGCAGCCATGGTCTGGTTTCTGGATGGTGGTTGCCTGGTGAGGGAGATTGGTGGTGGTGTCCTGTGTTGTTTTGGGTCCAATGTTAGTTTTCGTGGCTGGGACTCATTTGTTTATAAGTGCCAGTTTCCAAATGTCTGATGGGCGGGAGGCATCGTCCCGTTTGTTCATGTTATGGGGGTGTTTCTCTATTTTGATGGCTTCCCTGATTATTCTCTTGCTGAAGTAATTCAGTATTGGAGATTAATTTGGTTCCCTCAAAATTAATTTCATGTCCTGTGGCTTTAAGGTGCTGGAAAAGGAAGGAAGAATTTTCTTCTTTTCTGACTGTGTTCTTGTGTTCTGCGATGTGTGCATTTATTCTCCTGTTGGTTTGTCCAATGTATGTGGCTGGGCAATTGTTGCATGGTATTTCATAAACTCCTTGGTTTTCTAGCTGGATCTTATTTTTGGGGTTTCTTAGGATGTTGGATACTTTTTGGTCAGTACCGAAGGCTGTCCTGATATTGTGTTTGTGGAGAATTTTGCTGATTTTATCTGTGGTGCCTCTGATGTAGGGGAGGAGGGCGATACCATTGTCCTGTTCTGTGTCTCGGTTTCTGGGGGGTGTCTCCTTTAGGATTAGGTTGGTAATTGTGTTTCTTTGGAATCCATTGGAAATTAATACATTAGTGAGGGTGTGTAATTATGTTCTCAGGTGGTCTTTGTCAGCTAGGCGTTTGGTTCTGGAGATGAGGGTCTTGGCTACGGAGTTGATCTGTGCAGGGTAGTGATGGGATTGTGCGTTTAAGTAGCTGTTGGTGTGTGTTTTCTTCTGGTGGATGGTATGTCCTAGGGAGTCATTGGGGTTTTTGTAAATTAGGACATCCAGGAAGGGGAGTTGGTTGTTGGCTTCTGTTTCCATGGTGAATTGTATTTTAGGGTGTAGGCTGTTGAGATGTGTGAGGAAGTTGTCCAGTTTTTCTTTCCATGTGGCCAAATTACGAAAATGTCATTTACATATCTAAGCCAGGGTTTGGGTTTGGGTTTGGATTTGTCTAGAGCATTGGTTTCAAAGTGTTCCATGTATCTGTTTGTATCTTTGTCCATTGTGGATGAAGTATGTGTTGGTTAGGCAGTGACTGGTCAGATCTAGGATGTGCTTAGGGGGGTTGTATTTGTTTTGGATGGTTGTCAAGGCTTCTTTAATAGGTACTTGGGTGAAGAGGGATATGACATCGAAGCTCACGAGTAGGGTGCCGGGTTGTAGGTTTTGTTTCTTTATTGTTTCTATGAAGTGGAAAGAGTTTTGTACATGTGAGGTGATGGATTCTGTGTAGGGCTGGAGTTGTTTGGTGAGAATTTTGGCAAGATTCTGTAGAGGTGAGCCTATGGAGCTGACTATGGGTCTGAGTGGTGTTCCTTCTTTGTGTATCTTGGGGAGGCCATAGAGTTTAGGGCATCTGGACAATTTTTTTCTGGGGATGATTCTTTGCTGGATCTCTTCACTGATGGGGGAGGCTTTTATTTTGGATTTGGTGGTTTTTTCCAGGTAAGTGGTGGGGTCAGTATTTAGAGGTTTGTAAGCGGGGTCTTGGAATAGGTTGGATAGTTTGAATTGGTAATCTGATGTGTTCATCACGACCATGGCGTTGCCTTTGTCTGCTGGGAGAATGATTATGTTCTAATAATCATAATCATATATACACACACATATATATATACATACACACACACACACACACATATATATATACATATATATACACACACACACATACATATATATGTGTCAAGCATGTATGGGAAAACAAGTATAAGTATGAACATAACATATAAACATGTAAGTATAAACAGGTATAAGTATATACTTAATAAATGAGTACGAATAAATGGATTAACGGGAACGGTAGGAGAGCGACGGTAGACATGCTGGTGCGCTTATGCACGCCCCCTTACAGACCTCTTAGGAATGGAGTGAGGTCCACGGTAGACAGTTTAAGGGGGGGTTGAGTTTAAGATCTGGGGGTTCGAGGATGTAACAACAGAGTCAGGATGTAACAACAGTGAGTTTCAGGCATTGACCACTCTGTTGCTGAAGTCGTGTTTTCTGCCATCGAGTTTGGAGCAGTTTACTTTGAGTTTGCATTTATTGTTTGCACATGTATTATTGCAGTTGAAGCTGAAGTAGTCATTGACAAATAGGACATTGTAGCAGACAATTTTGTGTACTAAGCTTAGGTCAGACTGTAGGCAACGTAGTTCTAGGTTGTCCAGATCCAAAATTTCAAGCCTGGTGGCACAAGGTATTCTATTGCGAGCAGAGGAGTGAAGTACTCTTCTTTTGAAATATCTCTGGACTCGCTCAATTATATTAATGTGTGTTATATAGTGTAGATTCCAGGCAGAAGAGCTATTTTCTGATGGACACTGCTGAACACTTAATTCTCACAGTGTTGTCTAATGCCTATGTGCATTTTCCCATGGAGTATGACTGTAGTATTATTATTTAGAAGAGCCATAGTGGCACTGTGGTTAGAATGCAGTATTGCAGGCTGATTCTGCTCACTGCCAGCAGTTTGATTCACATAGGCTCCAGGTTGGCTCAGCCTTCCATCCTTCCAAGGTGGGTAAAATGAGGTCCCAGATTGTTTGGGGGGCAAGAGGCTGACTCTGTAAACTGCTTGGAGAAGGCTGTAAAAACACTGTGAAGCAGTATACAAGTCTAAGGGCTATTGCTATTACTTCTCCTTCTTATCATCTTTCGTACTCGCCCCTCTTATTGGTATGATGATGATGATTATTATTGTTCTGTTGCTTTGCATGTACACTGAGAGCTTCTGCACAGAGATATGTTCCTTGTGTGTCTGATCACATTTGCCCCCCCCCAAAAAAATATTCAATTCAAGTTCAAATTTTGTCATAATGGGAACAATTGGTCTGAAACATACTGTAGTTTCCTCTGAATGCTTAGTCTTGGAGAGCCATGATTTTCAGATCAATCCTCTTCCAGTCACATGGATGACATGATGGCTTGCTTCCTTTTCTTAAGATCAGCAGCCTTTGTAATGTGAGCGTGTGTGTGTATATGTATATGTATATGTCTAGGAATGCAGTGGCTCAGGGGCTAAGACGTTGAGCTTGTCAATCAGAAAGATTGGCAGTTCCGCGGTTCGAATACCTAGCACCGCGTAACGGAATGAGCTCCCATTACTTGTCCCAGCTTCTGCCAATCTAGCAGTTCGAAAGCACATAAAAAATGCAAGGAGAAAAATAGGGATCACTTTGGCGGGAAGGGAACAGCGTTCCATGCACCTTCGGCATTTAGTCATGCTGGCCACATGACCACGGAGACATCTTCGGACAGCGCTGGCTCTTTGGCTTTGTAAAGGAGATGAACACCGCCCACTAGAGCCAGGAACAACTAGCATGTATGTGCCAGGGAAACCTTTACCTTTACCTATGTATGTATAAGTCTGTTTCTCCTCTCAAAACAGTCTGTACTGCCCTTGTATTACCATGCATAAGCAATAATGAGGGACCTTCAAAAAGCATAAAGACCTTCTCTGTACACGGGAAGAAAAGCTAATATGTACCCAAGATGAATCCTGCCAAGCTCAATTGGCTACTTCAAGGTTTCTCTTATTATTATTTTTTTAAAATTCTACTTGTACCTCCTTTAGGAAGAAATAACATAAATAAGGAAAGCAGCCCAACCACCTCCAAATCATTTTAGCTAAGTTTCCCCACTGAGAGGTTGGCTCAACCAATGCCAAAAGGCTCATATTCTAATTTAAAAATACAAACTTTCGAAAATTATTTGCTTTTCTGTCATCAACCTAGCTTTGCTGTCTCTGTCCAAGAAGGGATGGTAGAACTAGCTGACAAGCTTGAATGCTTTCTAGGAAGAGTCCCTCATCACTGACAGGACTTGGTTGGCCCAGGGTTGTTGTTGTTGGCCATATTTTATGAGCAAGTTAGTTAGGGGAAGCAACAAAAGCTGTATCACACAATAATACACAATGCTGCAGAGAAATTTCCCTTATTTAGGAAGATTTAAAGAAGTTCCTGCAACATCTCACTTTTCTCCAGATGTGTACCACTTAAAGAGAATGTCTGTAGATCAGGGTTGAACTTTGGAGTCCTGGATATTCTCTGAGCTTGGTTGTTTGGTTGCAGGGTTTTATTGCCAAACTAGCAAAAATGATCGTCCCAATCAGTGGTGGTATTCATTTTTTTTTACTACTGGTTCTGTGGACGTGGCTTGGTGGATGTGGTGTGGCTTGGTGGGTATGGCGTGGTTTGATGGGCATGGCTTGGTGGGCATGGCAGCAGGAAGGATACTGCAAAATCCCCATTCCCTCCCCACCCACTAACCTGCTTTCCAGCTCCCTTCTCCTGTGCAGGGCAACCAAAGGAGACCCAGCCAATCAGCTGGGACTCAGGAGGCAGAGAATAGATGGGGGCAGGGCCAGTCAGAAGTGGTATTTGCTGGTTCTCCAAACTATTCAAAATTTCCACTACCGGTTCTCCAGAACCTGTCAGAATTGGCTGAATACCACCTCTGGTCCCAATGGTGCTTTTTCAAATGACGGCTGGATTTTCGGTGGGTTTTTTTTCCCTCTTGAAGATGTTTCGCTTCTCATCCAAGAAGCATCTTCAGTTCAATATGCTCCTTGGATGAGAAGAGAAATGTCTTCAAGAGGGGAAAAAAAAAACCCAGAAAGTCCAGTTGCCTTTTGAAAAAGACCGTTGGGACAACCATGACCAGGATGACTGAAAATCTCCATAGACATTTAGCACTGATGATGTTTGATAATGTTTGATAATTTGGTAATGAAACAGCTGCAAAAAAACAACCAAGCTCAAAGAGCACCAAGGACTCCGCACTCCAGATGTGTGAACATCACTTCCCAGAATTCTTGATAGTAAATATTGGCTAGGAATTCTGGGCATTGTAGTCTGTATATTCAGAGTTTACTGCTCAATCTGATTGTGGACATTATAAAAATGCCCACGTTCTCCACATCACTTGATGCCAGTTACCGTGGTACACAGCCCTTCTCATCTCTTAGAGAGAGAGAGAAATATTTGAAATGCCTAGGACACCATAATGGGACCCAGAGAACTATGGAAAACAAACATTTTCCAGGACTTCTGTGGTTGTCCTCTTGTTCTGATGATTTCAAGACCTCCATTTTGGTTACATCTCCAAGGAAAATCATTCTGCTCTTGGCAGGGACATCATCGCATTCTGTTTTGTCTGCATTTATTTTTATCCAAAACAAGAAAATGAGGATTTAGCTCTTGATATTTAACTTCTGTGTGGGCACCAATTTCTCTGATCTGCTATGATCTTCCCTCTTTCTCTCAGCAGATCCATGGGTGGGATTCAACCAGAGATGATATTCAGCAGGTTCTGATCAATTCTGGAGAACCGGTAGAGGAAATTTTGAGTAGTTCGGAGAACCGGCAAATCCCACCTCTGATTGGTCCCACCCCCATCTATTCTCTGCCTCCCATTGAATCCCAGCTGATCAGCTGGATCTTCTTTGGTTGTCCTGCACAGGAGAATGGAGCTGGAAAGTAGGTTAGTGGGGTGGGGAGGAAATGGGGATTTTGCAGTATTTTTCCCCTGGGAGTGGAGAGGGAATGGAGGTTTTCTAGTATCCTTCCCCTGCCATGCCCACCAAGCCACACCACGCCCACCAAGCCACGCCCACAGAACGGGTAATAAAAATGTTTTAATCCCACCATTGGATTCAACTGGTGTAACAGCTGGTTCGGCGAGCGTGTACTTCATGCGCCAGTGTTTGAAAACTGCCCATTTTCAGCTCTAATACTTACCTTCTGCTGCAGCCCCAGTGAGTAAAACAGCTGAGGCACAGCGAAAGCGCTCTGCCATGCGAATCAGCTGAGCTGCAAAACATGGAAATAAAGGACAGACTAGGGCAGGGGTGGGTGTGCAGGACCAAATGATAACTGGAGCTACCGGTTGACCTGAACCAGTCAAACTAATAGAATCCCACCCCTGAGCATCTGCTCTTATGAATCCTGCTTTCTTGTTATTGTTTCTGAAGCTGAACTTCAACTGAAGTCAAGGTTTCTTATGCAGAAGCTACTATAGATTTTGGCTTTTCACTTTAAGATTCAGATTTTATTTTCACACCAACTGGCATGGCTCCACCATTACCCAGTGGAAGATAAATTTAAGCTGGGGGAAAAATTGACTGCAAAAAAACTCATTTGAGTTTATTTTGGCTCTAGGTGTGTCAGAATCTATTAAGAAGACTATAGTATATGGGGTTCAATGAGATATGAATCGATTGTTCAGCCATGTATATGAAGGAAGCTTTAACAGTAATTTAATTACTGCCAATTCCTTTGAAAGGCAAACCACTGTCAAACTTCTATTTTGGCCTAAGGGATCATCAGCCCTGTGCTGGGCAGAAATCAGAACATCCCATTCAGTTAGAGGGATCCAACCTAGAACTCAGGAGTAATGTCCTAACAGCAAGGACAATTAACCAGTGGAATGGGTTGCCTTTAAAAGTTCTGGGTGCTCCAACACTGGAGGTGTTTAAGAAGAGGCTAGACAACCATTTGTCTGGAATGATGTAGGGCAAGGGTCTTCAAACTTGGCAAGTTTAAGACTTGTGGGCTTCAACTCCCAGAATTCCTGAGCTAACATGACTGGAGGAGGAATTCTGGGAAGTCCACAAGTCTTAAAGCTGTCAAGTTTGAAAACCCCTGGTATAGGGTCTTCTGCCTGAGCAGGGGGTTGGACTAGAAGACCTCCAACATCCCTTCCAACTCTTTTATTCTGTTGTTCAGTGTTTGCAGCTTTTGAGAAGCACAATTATCTTCATTTGCTAAGAATGAATTTGTACGGACATGTGGTCAGTGGCAGGGGTGGTATTCTACTGGTTCGCTGCAGTTCAGGTGAACCGGTAGCTCCAAAAATCAGCTGGGAGCGAACTAGTTCGCTCCGATGATCAGCTGTTGGGCCCATGCACTCACCCTGGCTCTAGCCTGTGCTTTATTTCTGCATTTTTCAGCTCAACTGTTTCGCGCAGCACAGCGCAGTGGTGGGTTTCAAAGTATTTTACCATCGGTTCAGTGGGCATGGCTTGATGGGTGCACTTTGTGTGCACACATACATCAAACATGCACTTTGCACATGCACAGAGGCTTTTCTACTCACCTCCTGCAATCCTGCTCTCTCCCTGTAGCTTCAACAGCTGACGTGCGGCAATCTGCTGTGCTGTGCAAAGCACCTGTGCTTCAAAAGCAGGGAATAAAGGTCAGTATAAAAGCCCAGGTGGGCAAGTGGGCCCCACAGCAAATCATCAGAGAGAACCAGTTCGGTCTCCGCTGATCTTCGGTGCTACTGGTATGCCATAACTGGGCCAAATCTGTAGAATAGTACCACTGGCACAGCAGATTGCCATGCATCAGCTGTTTTACACCCAGGGCTTGTAGCAGTAGGTTAGGATTTTAGGGAGGGGTTTTAATTGATTACAGCCAGGGCCTTAGTTTAATTTAGTTTTAACTTTTCACATATTTATTGTTTTAATTGTATGGCTGTGCACTGCTCCGAGTCCTTCGGGAGAGGAGCGGTATATAAATAAATATTTATTATTATTATTATTATTACAAGTTGTAGCAGTAGTTGCAAACACTGCACATGGGCACGAAGCACACATTTGGTGCATTCACCAAACTGGTTGTTACACTGGTTGAATCTCACCCCTGGTCAGAGCTGATGTGTAATCCATGGCGAGGCGAACAGTTGCACTCAGCTCTTATGACCAGCACAAGGACAATCAAAAAAACTATGGATAGACTGCCCGTGTGAAAACATGCGAGTTTTCTTGCATGTCTACCACTGATGCTGTAGACCAGACGAAGTGAAATGCAAAACTGAGGACCCCACAATATGGCAGGAATAACGCAAAGAACAACAAGAAGCAGATTTGCTAAGAATGACGTTAAAAAGTAGCGTTTCTCATTTCTTCGTTGCATCTAATTTTGAGACCGCTGCATATAAAAGAGAAACTAGTCCCAATGCAGGCATGCTCACTACATACTCTAGATGTGTTTTGAACAGTATACCTACATGTTGGACGAGTGTGTGGGAGTTGCACAAGTAAAAGCAGAAACCAAACCCATTGCTTGGAAATATCTGTGGAGGTTCTCAATCATCCAGGTCATGGCTGTCTCAAAGCCATTTTTCAAAAGGCAACTGGACTTTCTTGACAACATTTTGCTTCTTCTCCAAGAAGCTTTTTCAGTAACTGAAGAGGTTGTTTGGTTGAGAAGCAAAACATTTTCAAAGGAAAAGCCAAGAAACTCCAGTTGCCTTTTGAAAAGCACCTTTGGGAGATCGCTTGGGAACATATGCCTAAAAATATAGCCATCCAAAGCAATTCTCCAGCGGCCGAGGATTTTTCTCCCACATTCTTGAAGAAAGCTCCAGATCCACGCCAAGTTTCTTTTGAATTTGGAAAAAGGAAGTCTACACTGTTTTTTTATTTTTCATGCTGAAACTAATTAGCAATGTCCAGACAAAACAGCACCACACCATTAATCATGGAGGGGGGGTAGCCATCCCAGGCTTCTCTGAAGTACAGTTTGTTGAGATTTTTTTTTCCCCCGTGTCCCTGTTGCTTTTTACCACTTGGGTTGGGTAGCTTTCAAAAGCCATGAGAGATCCTGCTTTTCATGGCCAACAGCCTGTGAAGTAAAAGCTGTGCCTTGATGGAAAAGACAATGGCCCTCTGTTAATAAAACCACACTTGCTTTATTGTTCCCCTTTACTGTTCCCAAATAGATGAGCATGAACAGATGGTTTTTCTCGGTATTTTCTTCTTGAGTTAATGCCTAACTGACTTGGGTGTTCTAAAACAGAGTTCCCCAATGTTTCCAGCATTGCAGATGGGCGGTGGTTTGCGCAAGCTCCATTTCCATGAGCAGTGTGCACACGTGCCTGCCACTCATGCAAATAGAGCACGTGCACACATGCTCCTCCACTGCTCACACAAGTAAGGATGCACATGCGTGTAGCCATTTCCACAGCTGCAAGTCACCCACGGGATGGGGAACCCATGTTCTAAAATTTGAAGGAAGATTATTTCTTTACAGTTCTTCGAAAGCTGGCTGATCAGTGTCTGAAATCATGTCAAAAGGTTTCTTTTTCTATGCACAGATAATCAGGAGTAAAATAAAATGTGTTTCTGGTGCCCAGGACAGCATGTCATTCAGGGCTGGTGGCGACAGACAAATAAAATTGGATATGGAAGGGAAACGGTAAGTCCAAAACAATATGGACATGGCTCAGAAAAATGTGAATAATTCAACTCTGCAGAAGAGGGTGTGGGAAGAAATATCCAGGTCCAGGTCCAAGCCAGGAGAAAGGCACTGGAGCCAAAATGGAGGCTAGAAGTTGATTGGGAAGAGGGTCCATTTATTGATGAAACAGAACCACCAAACATGTGTGAATCTGGGCAGCTGACAACATGGAGTTGAAACTTATATCAAGGGCACCCCTTCACTCCTTGAAAATCTATTCTACACTATTTAATGCCTTATTATTCAATTCCCCCACCCCTGAAGCTAACTAATTTTGACTAGAATTGATTTTTGTAGCCTATATTCTAGTGGCATTGGCAAGAAAAAGAAAAAAAGAATAATTAAAAAAAATGTTCCTGTTCTTGCTCAGTGAGTTTCTCTTCAACTATTCTGAGTTGTGAGGGAACTTCTTTAGCAGTTTTGGAAAGCTTACCTCATAGATTGAGATCATTGTGACTTCTTGGCGAAGCCTTTCCACATTCATTTTGATTTGAGTGGCATGGTTTTTGAAGGGCAAATCCCCAATGTTCCCGAGTATAATTGAGTCACTTGCGTTTGGATGAATTTCAGTCTGCATTACTCCAGGATACTGACCACTGTCCTGTTTGCTCGATTTTTGCTATTTGGGATTAATTCCCAGAGGAACTATGTAAAGGAACAATCCATCTTCAAGAAGAGAAGATCTATTTGCTGATGGTGGCAGTTATTTTTCCTGATGACAAAAGTTCCAAACTTATATTAAATGAAACTTTTTCTCTAAAGGTTTTAGGCAAATTTCAGCTAGGGTATGCCTTCATTTAGAAGTGGTCCATTTTCTTGCATTCATGAGTTTTTTTCAGTTTCCCAAGAGCTAAAGAACAGCTGCCCCCAAGCAGATACTGAGCTGGGGCAGCTTTTAGAAATGCAGATTTGGTAATCAATTACTCTCTACAGCAAAGTCTGAACAAAGGTAGGATTAGCTCTCAGCCACAATAGCAATTGCCCAACACCCATCCAAAACACAAGCCTTTATTGTATCACCAAGGGAGGGATTCTACCAGTTTGCACCTATTCACTAGAACCGGTTGTTAACATTCTAAGCAGTTCGGAGAACCAGTTGTTAGAAGAAATTACTGGCCTAATCCTGTAAGGAAGGCAGGAAAGAAACATTCTGGTGTTGCTTACAGAAACTGCCTCTCTATTAACCCTTATTATATTCTTGGCAGGACTGGATTTCCTGTCTCAGGAACTTCTCTGGAGTTTTTCCCCCCTCCTTTGCTGGTACTTTGCTTATGTGGAGTGACCATTTAAAGTTAGAATGGCACTGAAAAAAGTGATTTATGACCATTTTTCACACTTACGACTGTTGCAGTATCCCCACAGTCATGAGAGGCCAGGCAAGGAAATGCGTGCCTCGATGTGAGTGATATTGAGTTGGCCATGCCCAGCCAATAACATGACCACTAAGCCACGTTCACCCAGTCACATGACCACCAAGCCACACCCACCAACTAAGCCACACCCACAGAACTGGTTAAAAAATTGAATCCCACCCCTGTGTATCACCCTCAGAAACTCCAACCAAACTTAACTCAGACAAACACCTAGGCTTTGTACTTTGTCTACAGAGCCAGCTATGACCCCTACATAACCCCTCCATGGCCCCATGAGAATCTGACATCAACCAATAGAATGCACATGTTCTTGCACAGGAACAGGAAGCTCAAGTGCAAAGCCCAAGAAATCCCTCCACTCTCAACTCCATGTGGTCAGAATCACATGAGCCTGATGATTCTGCTTCATCAATAAATGGACCTTCTTTCCAGTCAGCCTCCAGCCTCCATTTTGTTTCCAGTGCCTTTCTCCCAGCTTGGAACTGAATGAGACGGATATTTCTTGCCAGAAAGAAGGCCAATAAGTGGATGGCTTTTCCATCTGTTAGTGGCCTTGGAATTAAGGATGAACAAAGCCCAAGGAATCCATCACTCACTTTCCTTTACTTGTTTATCAATAAAACTCTAAAGGCAGCATCATTCTTTGGCCTGAGTCCTGAGGCAGGGCAGAACCACAAGACCTGGATAGTGTTGGGAAACTGCCAGCTAGGATGGAAGGAAAGGTCAAGCAAGGAGCTAACTTGGAGTCTCTGCATAGCCACAAGTGACATAAGATCCATAAAGCCGTGTTGTTTGCAAAGGAAGGCAAGCAGCCAGGTGAGATTCTTGTAACATATGTGACAAGCAATAAAGTTTATGACTGGCTTTTATTTTTATTTATGTATTTGATTTGTCAATTGCTTACAAGATAATAGGTATAAGTATAAACATGAGTAAGAATACAGGAAATAGGTACGAATAAATGGGGACAATAGGACAGGGACGGTAAGCACGATGGTGCACTTATGCACGCCGCCCCTTACAGATCTTTTAGGGATGGACTGAGGTCAATAGTGGATAGTTTGAGGTTAAAGGAGTGGGGGTTAAAGGATGTAACAACAGAGTCAGGTAGTGTATTCCAGGCATTGATCACTCTGTTGTAGAGCAGTGGTAATCACTTAGGCAGACACCAAAGGCAAAGGTTCAGCTCTAACTTTATTTAAAAATAAAGGGTTACCGCTACTGCCGCTCTAACACGGCAGCCAGCTGGAGCAGCAACAACTGATGCTGTTTGACATCTCCTTTTACAGCCGGCTGTCAAACGGCATCAACCAATGGGAGAGGTCCGTGCTTCCCGCTTAAAGCACGGACCTGAGTGGAAACTACAGTCAATACACAACACTCTCCGTTGCTGAAGTCGTACTTTCTGCAATCGAGTCTAGAGCAGTTTACCTTGAGTTTGTATCTGTTGTGTGCCACTTGTATTGTTGCGGTTGAAGCTGAAGTAGTCATTGATTGGAAGGACATTGTAGCAGATAATTTTATGTACTATGCTTAAGTCCAACCATAGGCAGCACAGTTCCAGGTTGTCCATGCCCAAAATATTGTGAGTGGAGGAGTGGAGTTCTTTTCTCATGAAATACTTCTGGATTTTTCACAAGAGAGGCTATGATTGCATAGACAGACAGATACATAGACAGATACTCTTAACATGCCTATGAGAAAGAAACTGGATTTGCCTGAGCCCTGGATAAGCCAGGTACATCTCCCTTGGCATTCTGGATTACAAGCAGGGATAAATTTACTGCATGCATCTTTGCCCACAGCTATAGAATTATGCACCATCATATAAAAGGGGCCCACAAAATTGTCTCTTCCCTCTTATCTTTTTGCTTCTTGTTGCTTTCAGCCATTTTCTTCCAGTTTGGGCCCACTAACCAGAAGTGAGCCAGCAGTGGAACATTACACACACAAAAAGACTTCAAGTAACAAAATTTAGTACCACATGGAGAAGAATATTTTGAATAACTACACTTGAATTTTACAGCTGAGTAGTTGAAAACGGCAATGCATAAAGAATTCCAATTTACAGCTATCCAACTTCGGCTCGATTCTTGGTGGTGCTGAGTGTGTATCCCATTTCACAGCACAGGGATCAAAATGGCCTTCAACATTTCTTCAATTGAGTTTTTATAGGGCAATCTTAACTCCCAACCCTGAGGGAAAGGAAGTAGGGGTTAACACCAGACGTGCTGAGTTAATAGTACTGCTGCCCCGAGTATGCTGTACATCAAAGTAGAGCTTTAATTAGAGCATAATTATATTTTCATTTTTTTCCAGTGAGTAAATTTATACCTCACTAGAACTTTCCTTCAGACTATAAATTAAACTACCGTTAATAAGATTGTATTTGTCCTAATTTGTGTACCACACTTATTTATCTGCTTTTTATTAGCCATATCGAAGTAGTTTTTTTGTAGTCTGGCAACTAATCTATTTGTGGAGTGAAATAATGCCAACTAATTATAATGCCAACCCCTTTATAAAGGAGTGTAAACAAAGAGAATTATTTCTGATTTATTAAAGAAACTACATCATATATACTATGGCCATTTTTTTGTATACAACGAGGTTATGCAAATGTTTGGAAAATCTCTTTGCATAATATAAGAATGTTGGAGAAATTAACATCTGGTGTCAGAAAATATGAATATATACTTTTTTTTTTCCTCCAAGCACATTTCTATTGATTGGCAGATCTCAAATATAAATCTTTGTTTGACACAGATCTCTTCCTTCCTTTTGAAATGTTTCTTCTGAAACCTAAATTGAAAACAATATTGTAGCAAAATAAAACTAACTCTATTTAAAATTCAGACAATCAGTCAAATAATTTTGTTCTCCCTCCCTCCCTCCTTCTCTCTCTCTCCCTCTCTCCCTCCCGCTCTCTGCCCCCCTCAGAACATTCAGATACTAGGTAATTGATGGTCATGGTTATGACTTTTAGGGCTGGAGAAGAACACAAGCTCTTACCTTGCAGGCTGCAGACAGTTTCAGAACACCCATTTCACAGAAGACAAAGTGGTTACCTAAGAACCTGGATCCAAGATAGGATTGGATCTTAGCTCTAGATCAGGGGTGTCAACTTCAAGGCCCGTGGGCCAGGTCCGGCCTGTGGGGTGCTTAGATCTGGTCTGTGGGGCCACCTTGGAAACAGAGAAGGACTGGCCCAAAATGTCTCTGTCAGCAAAAATGGAGTTCGGGAGAACGGCCTTCTGAACCTCCATTTTTGATGGCAGAAGGCTGCAGGAGGCCATCACAGCCAAAAACAGAGCTTTGGAGAGCTGTGGGTGGCTCTCCCAACTCCATTTTCACTGACAGAGGGTTGCAGGAGGCTGTCTCAGCCAAAAATGGAGCTCGGGAGCCCATTTTCGCTGGCAAATACTCAACTGATGTCGAGTTGGCCATGCCCACCATGGCCACACCCACCATGGCCCCCTGAGGTCAAACCCAACCCTGATGCAGCCCTTAGTGAAATCGAGTTTGAACCCTTGTTCTAGATAGAAGATCACTACTACATATTTAAATCCACATTTTTTTGCTCTAATGCCCTTTACCCAGGTGCAGATGGAAAACTAAGCTTCTTTTGATCATTTCCTCTGGTTAACATTAATCATAATTCACTTTTTCCCTATGAGAATACCTTCTCCATAAGATGACACACAAGAAGCATCTACTCCAGACCACAAACACTGAAGCTGATTTCACACAATGAAGAAAACCTTCAACCTTTCGGATAACTATAATTATCCCAAAAAGATGGCCTCCCATGATGGGTTGGTTTACACAAGCTAAGTCAATGGCTTGGGTTCCTACTACAGTGGTACCTCTACTTATGAAATTAATTCATTCCGGAAGCCATTTCGTAACGCGAAAATTCCGTAAATAGAGACACATTTTACCTATAAATGCCCTAATCCGTTCCAAGCCCCCCAAATTCAGACAATAATTTTGTGTAAATTATAATTATAATTGCACAAAAAACATAAAAATGAGTACAGCACTATATTGTAGGAATAATATTCTTTAATGTAAATAATAAAAATGAGTTTCATTTACCTTTCGGGTCGGCCGGCTATGCGATGACAACGGTGACGTTAAACGTTTAACTTTTTTTTTTACATTTCTGTTATTTTAATTTTATTTTTTATTTTTTGCATTTCATTTTTCTTTTGTTTTAACTGCTTTCGATGTCACCTTTCGCCTTCTTCGGTTCAGGTTCACTCTCGGCCTTAGTGTTTGCCTGACGTTTCGTAAAGAACTGATCTAAGGACGACTGCTTTTGTCGGCTTTTAACAATTTGTCTAAAATGTGCAAGGCAAACATCATCAAAGCGAGCGATAGCCCGACCAGTGAACACTTTTTCTGGGTGTTTCTTTTCAACGAATTCCACAACTCTATGGTATTGTCGTAAAATTTCTTTGATTTTGGATGTGGCTGCCTCCTCCTCCTCGTTACTGAACCCCTCCTGCACTGCCGTGTGTTGCATCGCCTCCAACTCCTTCAGCTCCTCTGTAGAAAGCTCCTCGTTGTGCTCCTGAATCAACTCGTCGATGTCCTCGTCATCCACCTCCAGCACCATGCACTTTCCCAGCGAAACAATTTCATTAACTTCAGGCTCAACATCACCCACGGTCTCTAACCCTTCAAAATCTCGTGCGGAAATAGCATCGGGCCACAGCTTTCTCCAAGCCGAATTAAGGGTACGTCTGCTCACCTCCTGCCAAAGCCAAGTCGATAATCTTGAGGCAAACAACAATATCGAAAGGCTGTTTCCAAAACTCACGAAGGGTCAGCTGGGTATTTTCTGTGATGTCGAAACACCTCTTGAACAAGTGTTTCGTGTAGAATTTCTTGAAGTTCGAAATCACTTGTTGGTCCATGGGCTGGAGGATGGCGGTGGTGTTTGGTGGGAGGAACAGCACTTTAATGAAGGAGAACTGCACCAGGATATCATCTTCGAAGCCGGGCGGGTGGGCAGAGGCATTGTCAAGAATGAGGAGGCACTTGAGGGGGAGATTGTTCTCCTCAAGGTATTTCTTCACAGCAGGGCCAAAAACCACATTGACCCACTCAACAAAAAATTGTCGTGTGACCCAGGCCTTGGCATTGGCCCTCCATAGCACCTGAAGGTTTTCTCTGATTATTTTATGAGCCTTGAATGCTCTTGGATTCTCGGAGTGGTAGATCACCAGGGGCTTAATTTTACAATCCCCAATGGCATTGCCACAAAGGGCATAAGGCGGTCCTTCATGGGCTTGTGGCCTGGCAATTTCTTCTCCTCAACGGTGATGAACGTACAGCGAGGCATCTTTTTCCAGAAGAGGCCCATCTCATCACAATTAAAAACTTGCTGTGGGACATAACCTTCCTCAGCCACCAATTCCTTGAATTTTCCTACAAATTCATTGGCCGATTTCTGGTCAGCGCTAGCTGCCTCGCCATGCCGAACAACAGCGTGAATTCCAGTCCTCCTCTTAAATTTCTCGAACCACCCATGCGATGCCTTAAACTCCGGGTGTGGTTGTGGTTCCGAAGTTCCTTCGCCTGCATCCTTCTTCATGAGGTCATTAAAGATGGCCGTTGCCTTTTCGCAAATTATCGTTTCAGTCACTGTATCTCCAGCTATCTCTTTCTCCTTTATCCATAGGAGTAACAACCTCTCCATTTCATCGTTCACTGGCGACCTTCTCTTCGAAATAACAGAGAGGCCTTTAGAAGGAGTCGTAGCTTTTAGGGCTTCCTTATGCTTCAGAATCGTACCGATCGTGGATGGGTTACGGTCATATTCTTTCGCGAGATCAACCAAGCGCACCTCTTTTTCATACTTTTCTATTATCTCTTGCTTGGTTTCTATGGACAAGAGAACTCTCTTCTTCTCATCAATTTTCTTGGGGGCCATAGTGAATAAAAGTTAATACTGTACACACACTTAAGCAAAAAACAATCACAAAAGCACTTCGTTACTCTCATCCCATATACAAGGATCCCTCCTAGCCAATGGGATGCCAGGATGATGCTGGGAGATAACCAATGGCAGAGCAGCTCGGACGCGCCATTTTAAAAACAAGATCAAACTGCGTATATTTGGCCTTTCGTATCTTGAAACATATTTCATAACTAGAGACGATATTTTTTCGACGACACGCTTCGTAACCTGGAACTTTCGTAACTAGAGCCTTTCGTAAGTAGAGGTACCACTGTGCAAGCTCAGCCAGAATTCAGTCAATCCTATTTTATTTATGGCTTTTTGTCACATTTGTTTGTCACCTATCTCACCCTGGGGCTACTTTAAGTGGCTTCCAACAATTAAAAGGAAATTGCAGAAATATTACAACAGATACTTAAGAATGAGGAGTTGTGGTGCTCTCTAAGCTTGGTTGTTTTCTTGCAGACATTTCATGACCCAACTAGGTAACACCATCAGTGCTAGTAAGGAGTGCAGTTTGCTCTCAGTTTACATTCTGGTGGCTTGCTCTGTCAGTATTGGTGGGTTTGGTCTTAGAGATTCTTTGGTTGGGCTGTTTGCTGTTGGCTCTTTGGCAGTTTCTTGATTGGGGTGTTGTTTACTTGATTGCTGAGCTGATGTTAAACCTTGGAGTTAATCTATGCTGATCTGGGTGCCAATTGCAGGTGGAAAGGTGCTGGAGTATTTTTTGTTTTCTTTTGGGTTGGTTGGTTGTCTCTTTTGCATAGTCTATAAATGTTGTTAATGTCTTTGTGTATTGATGGCTGACTTAAGAACTTTGGAAATGAGATGCCATTGTTGGGAAAGATCCCAATTAAAAACTTAAGGAAATTTTTCATTATTAAAAGCCAGACAAGGGTATTTGAACCTGGATAGATCAGAGATAACAATTGGGGTTATTTGTGATAAATAAGAAACTGTGTAGACTTTCTATGAGTAAATTACAATAACATACTGTTAGTAGAGTGCCTTGAACTTTAACTTCGCTGTTATTTCACCTGTTAACTATTTTTTTAGTTTCACAGCACCAAGTTTAGTTCAACTGTTCCAGTACTAAAGCTGCTTGGTGCTATGAAACTAAAACTGAAACTGAAACTCCTCTCCCCTGCTTGTGTTTTGCATCTGAAACAGATTTCTTTTCAGGTGGGGAGGGGGAGTAGAACTCCTTAGTATCAGAGCATGTTAATATTAATATAGGAAATACTAATGCTCTGGTGGTCATTTCAAAAAATACTTACTTAGTGAGCACCTAGAAGCCATGAAGAACATACATGCCAAATTTCAAGTTTGTAAGCTTTATGGTTCTGGAGATTTTGTGATGATGCGTGAGTGGTCTTTCCCTTTTATATATATAGATGTCATGTATGACAGGTCAGTTGGATTGGAAATAGCTGATAAATTTTTGCTTTGCAGCAGGGAGGGAAGCAATTATTGTTGCAATAGGTTTGTCAGTGTACAACTAGTCCAAGCCATTTTTGAAAAGGGCAGGAGCACCCATAACTTTGGAAGGCAAGCTACTCCATTGATGAAATAAATGCTCTCACTGCAGAGAAATATGTCTTTTTGTCTTTTTCATTCACCGTTTTTGAATGTTCTTCTTTAGTTTTGTTTTGTCTCTGTTAATTTTTTTCCTCTCTCTCTCTCTCGTAGTTTGTCTTTTACTCTTCTGAATAAATTAAAAATGATTTAAAAAATAAAAAGCAGCAATAAAAGGAAATGAAAAGAGTGTAAACAGAAGCAAAATGATAGAACAATGAAATAAACAATGAAAAAGATGAGAATACATCACTATGACTACAGAAAGATGAACAGATGAGAGCAGAGAGCAATGGAGGGGGCAGAGAGGTAGACTTTTCCATCAATCCCAGAGTCATCCCCAAGGTGGAATATCCCCATTTGATCCCCAGGCCAATTTTGTCCCAGACTAGCATATAATATAATATAATATAATATGAAACCAACCAATTCTTTCTCATGCAAGTTGCTATAAATATGTATTCCAAACAATGTAGCTCTTTTACCTTTTATACAGGTGTGCACATACATCTCATAGCAGCTTATCAAGTAATGGGTGAAAGTTTGTCAAAGAGAGGCCCAACCTAGAAATAAGGAGAAGTTTACTTCAGTGAGAGCATAGAGTAGAGTGGAGTGGAGTGGAGTGGAGTGGAGTGCAGCGGAGCAGGGCAGGGCAGAATAGAATAGAACAGAACAGAACAGAACAGAACAGAACAGAACAGAACAGAATAGAATAGAATAGAATAGAATAGAATCTGGAAGGGACCTTGGAGGTCTTCTAATCCAGCCTCCTGCTCAAGTAGGAGAACCTGTATCATTTTAGATAAGTGACTCTAGTCTCTTCTTAAAAGCCTCCAGCAATGGAGCATCTACAATTTCTGAAGGCAAGCTGTTCCATTGGTTAATTGTTCTCACTGTTAGGAAGTTTCTTCTTTATTCCAGGTTGATTCTGTCCTTGATTAGTTTCCATCCATTGTTTCTTGTCTTCCCTTCTCTGATGCTTTGGAGAATAATTTGACCCCCTCTTCTTTGTGGCAGCCCCTGGAATACTGCTATCATGTCACTCCTAATTCTTCTTCTTAATCAATGGAATAGCTTGCCTTCCAGAGTCAGAGGTGGATGGCCCCTCCAATAAGGAATAAAGAGGAGTGAAAGAGGAGTGGTGTTTGCAGGAGACAATTAGTTCGTTTAATTAGTGTGAGTTATCTGAGTTCATGACTCTCAGAGACTCCTTGCCAAGTATTTCCTTGTACAGCATTGAGCTTGGAAGCTATCGGCCCGGCAACTCTCCAAGCCTGATAAAGGTCTGTGGTTGTAAATCACTCTTGAAAGACTGTTTGCCGGACTTTGCTGGATGTGAATAAGAGGAATTCACATTAGCATTCCTATCATTCAGATTAATTCACATTAATAAAAAGGGGTTTTGTTGGGACGAGGAGTCTGCTTGGTGATTTTGTGAAGCCTGGGTCAGAACACTATTGTGACTGTGTTTCTCTTTCCTTCGCCCCACCCAGAGAATTGTGCAAGGTTGACTTTTGCCCAAATGCAGAAGCTAATACCAACAAACTGTAAATTGCAGCAAGTGTTGGAAGTGCTAAATGGAAACAATACTTAAACCCTAGCTGAATTTCCAAAGAGCAGCTGTTAAACATTTAAGCCCTTCGCCCCCCACTGAACATGGATGAAATTTATTTGGTGGTATCATCATAAAAATGCATGAGAATGTAAATGCTTGAGTGACCCATTCATCTTTTGAGCCGTAAACATAAAATCTTTTTAACCCTGGTGAGATATAACTATACTTTACTTTGAACGAAAGCGTTATTATGGATCTGAAGATGCTCCGTGTCTTTCCGGGTATATAAATAAGAACAAATTAATATTAAAGTTGTGTGTCAGTATGAAAAGTGCACCACTATTCAGGTGGCAGGATGAAGAGATGTTTAGCAAGTCAAAAGTACACTTGGTTTCTGGTGAGCACTGAAAAATCTCATCACAATACCTGTGGGATATGAATTGGTGTGTCTAGTGAAAAAAAGGACTAGGGGTGACATGATAGCAGTGTTCCAATATTTGAGGAGCTGCCACAACGAAGAGGAAGGTTGACATATGACCCAAAGCACCAGAGGGCAGGACAAGGAAAAATGGATGGAAACTAATCAAGGAGAGAAGAAACTGGAACTGAGGAGAAACGTCCTAACAGTGAGAACAATCAACCGGTGGAACCAGACATTGAAGGTGCTTCATCACTGGAGGTTTTTAAGAACAGACTGGACAGTCGCTTGCTGGGAATGGAATAGGGCAGCTGTGTCAAACTTGATTTCATTGAGAGCCGCATCAGGCTTGTGTTTGACCCCAGGACCCAGGTGGGCATTGGGGCCAGGTGGCCTCGACATCAGGTTGGGGGCACCTGTGGTGGCTGGGCAGGGATGGGGGGACTCGTTGTTTTATTTTTTTATTTTATTTATTTTGTCAATTGCTTACAAGATAATAGGTATAAGTAAAAACATAATTATGAATACATATAAGGAAAAAAAAAAAAAGAAACAGTAGGACAGGAACGGTAGGCACATTGGTGTGCTTATGGAGGCCCGCAACAGACCTCTTAGGAAAGGGGTGAGGTCAGGAGTGGGATTCTACCAGTTCGTACCTATTCGCTAGAACTGGTTGTTAACATTCTGAGCAGTTCGGAGAACCAGTTGTTAGAAGAAATGACTGGCCTAATCCTGTAAGGAAGGCAGGAAGGAAACATTCTGGTGTTGCTTACAGAAACTGCCTCTTTGTTAACCTTATTATATTCTTGGCAGGACTAGACTTCCTGTCTCAGGAACTTCTCTGGAGTTTTTTTCCCCTCCTTTGCTGGTATTTTGCTTGTGTGGAGTGACCATTCAAAGTTAGAATGGCACTGAAAAAAATGACTTATGACCATTTTTCACACTGATGACTGTTGCAGCATCCCCACAGTCATGAGAGGCCAGACGAGGAGATGCATGCCTTGATGTGAGTGATGTTGAATTGGCCATACCCAGCCAATAACATGACCATCAAGCCATGTCCACTCAGTCACATGACCACCAAGCCACGCCCACCATCTAAGCCATGCCCACAGAACCGGTTGTTAAAAATTTGAATCCCACCCCTGGGTGAGGTCAATAGTAGACAGTCTAAGGTTAAAGTTTTTGGGGTTTGGGGAAGAAACCACAGAGTCAGGTAGAGTATTCCAGACATTGACTACTCTGCTGCTGAAGTCGTATTTCCTGCAATCAAGTTTGGTTCGGTTAACCTTGAGTTTGCATCTATTGTGTGCTCTTGTGTTGTTATGGTTGAAGATGAAGTATTCATTGTCTCCAGTGGAGGAAGATGAAACCAGGAAGAATGCCAAACTCTTGTCCTCCAGAGGAGTCTTACTGTCTGCTGGTGGCCAAGTGCTAAGGCAGGACTTCTCTTCCTTCCTTCCTTCCTTCCCTTCTTTTTCCTTCCTCCTTCCTTCTCCTTTCTTCTTCCTTCTCCTCTTTCCTTCTTTTCCCTTCCTTGCTCTTTTCCCATCTTCCATTCTTTTTCTTTGTCTTTCCCTTTCTCCTTTCCTGCCCCTTCTTGCACGCTCACATGCAAAAGGGGAAACATTTCTCCTTTTGTTTTGTCTCGCTTTTAGTTTCCTTTTGCTAGCACTCTGCCAGCCAAAACAGAGCTCACGGCCCCTCATTTTCGCTGGCAGAGGCACCGCAGGACAGTCCTTCGCTGTTTCCAGGGCAGCTTCGCTGGCCAGATCTAAGCACCCTGTGGGCCAGATGAGGTCCGCAGGCCTTGAATTTGATGTCCCTGGTATAGGGTTTCCTGATTGAGTAAGGGGTTGGACTAGAAGGCCTCCAAGGTCCCTTCCAACCTTGTTATCCTGTTATTCTGGATGTATGTTAATCCTTTAGGGCACTCAGCAAGTGGAGTGCAGGGTGTGCTGTCCAGCCAGTGTATGGGAATTGGATAGTTAGGTAGCAATTGTGAGCTGCCCCCGTAAGGGAATGCATCATGGTAAATGTAGTAAAGGTATCCTGGGAAATGTAGTCCATGTCATGTGACCACATCTGTAATCCTGATTGATCACTAAATTGACCCTCGATGGGTTGGAGGAGGTTTTCCTCACTCTTGGCTGAACTCAGGGACTCGTGGTACCTTTCTACTTCTATTGTTACAAGATGGGAGGAAAAGGATAGAAGATAACCATCTTTTTACCTACAAGGCAGATATGCAAAGGATTGGTCATTAAAGAAGAACTTTGTCACAAATGTGAATTATGAAGATACCTGATGAACTAATAAATGTACTTCGTTATGGAAATCTTGTTGAGTTTATCTATCTGCATCTGTATAGCTTACAAATCCATCACTGTACAGAGACAGAACACAGGGATTGCTGTAATTATCATTTGCTAATTGACTCAAGGAGAAATTTGAGCCTTCCAAAACATTCGCTTTCTGAGGTGCCAGTTGACTAACTCAGCTCCAAGGTGTATTATGGGTGGGCCAATAGCAGTGAAATAATTATTCCCTGAAAGAGTATACAAAGCCCCCTCCGTTCTCCAGACATACCCCTATGCCTAGGTATTTTTCATGACAGGTTAATCTCAATAAGGATTTTAGAAGAGCTCATTTTTTTCTGGAGTGAGTGTGGGGTCAAAGCATGTGAGGAATTCTAGGCCCGAAAAAAAAAGATGGTCAGAAGTCTGGGGAGGCTAAACCCTAGGATGAGCAATTGAGGGAACTGGGTATGTCTCATCTAATGAAAGGAGGACTAGGGGTGATAAAAAAGCGATGGACGACCAAGCGGAAAATCCCAGAGACCTAGAAACAAGGACTGAGGTAATTGCAAATTGTGTTCAAGCTGAATCCCAAACAAGCCAGAAGCTCAAGGAGATGTTGATGAACTTGAAGGGGAACAGGTACATGGATGAAAGATAGGGACACGGATGAGCTGCAGTGGCGCAGTGGTTAGAGTGCGGTATTGCAGGTTACTTCTGCTGACTGCAGGCTGCCTGCAATTTGGCAGTTCCAATCCCACCAGGCTCAAGGTTGATTCAGTCTCCTGTCCTTCCAAGGTGGGTAAAATGAGGACCCAGATTGTTGGGGGCAGGAGGCTGACTCTGTAAAACCACCTTAGACAGGGCTGTAAAGCACTATAAAATGGAATATAAGTCTAAGTGCTACTGCTATTCCTATTGCTACCTGTAGGGAAACAGAAGGCCATCCCCTTAAGCTTAATGTAGACTTGTCCACAACTGCACGTAGGCATTGATGCATACTTACACTGTGAACAGGTTGATAAGTAAGTGTAGGTTGCACTTGGTTGAAGATGGACCGAAACGCACACCTCCCAAATCTCACCAAATATTTTTGTTAGGTGTAATAACAGACAGCTACGACAAATGGGCTATATACTTAATGCTACATGTACTGACCGCAGCGAAAATTGTATTTGCACAATATTGGAAAAACAAGAACACCCCACCAGATGAAAATATAATTAGGAAAATATTGGATTGTGCAGAGATGGATAGATTGACATTGAAAATAGAAGATAAAGGAGATACAGAGTATTACTTAACATGGAATAGGTTTTATCAATGGTTAGAGATAAGAGGTAGAAATTAGTTGAAGAAAGAGCATTGTTATATAGAAGTAAAATGTGAATGTTGTTCATAATTATAAGTATGCTAGTGTAATTAATATGATCATAAATAAGCTAATATAGTTATAAACATGGCTATAATTACTATGTGTATTATCATTTACTATAGTATAACTTTTATAGTGTAGTTTTTTTGTAAAATGAAATGCCCTGACATTATACTGTATTCAAAATACTTATATATAAATAAAAAACTTAACTGAAAAAAACCTAAAAAACTAATCTCAATTCTGCGTTGTGTGTGGAGACATGCATCCTGCGTGCTGATTGGTTGATCCAACTTCTTGTTGGGAGGTGGGAAGAAGGCAAGACACATTCAAACAACAAAATGGAACAGCCAGAGGATAAATGTGCTGACGAAGTGAGGAGCTATAAATGCAGTATAAATGCAACAGCTGTGTAACCATCTCCGAACGACGGACACGTGTGTTTCCTGAATGCAGTGATGCAGAGGTTTAGCCCTAACCTCATGGATTTTCACTGGTATGACTTAGAGTTGGAATTCTATTAGTTGGGGCTGGTTCTATAGAACCGGTTGTTATGGTTCTGCACAGTTCGGAGAACTGGCAAATTGTGCCCCTGGCTGGTCCCTCCGCTCTCCACCCGCCCCTCCCCTCCCCTCCCAATCAGTCCTTATTGCACATGCGCAATGTCGCGCGCATATGTTCTCCCCCATCCAGTCACTCCTTAAGGTATTTCTTTTTTTCCCTCCCGATGATCAGCTGTTCCGATAATCAGCTGTGCTGGGATCCCCCTCGCTGTCTTACTGCTTCATCCAGGAGGTTTCTCTGAGGCCCAGGAGGCAAAAAGGGGCGTGTGGGGGAGCTGGAACTGCGTCCACGCTCCATTTCTTGCCTTCCTGGGCCCCAGGGAAGCTTCCTGGCAACAAAAACGCCCCCCAGGAGGCTTGCCTGAGGCCCAGAAGGCCCAAAAATGGAGCATAGGTGGCTGCTATGCCCCCTGCGCTCCGTTTCTTGCCTTCCTGGGCCCAAGGAAGCTTTCTGGGAGCAAAAATGCCCCCCAGGAGGCTTGCCTGAGGCCCAAGAGGCAAAACAAAACACAGGGGGGTGTTCTCCAAGAAGAAGAAGAAGAAGAAGAAGAAGAAGAAGAAGAAGAAGAAGAAGAAGAAGAAGAAGAAGAAGAAGAAGAAGAAGAAGAAGAAGAAGAAGAAGAAGAAGAAGAAGAAGAAGAAGAAGAAGCAGCCACGCTCACCCAGTCACATGGCCACACCCACCTAGCCATGCCCACAAAACCGGTTGTTAAAAAATTTGACCCCTGGCGTGACTGATAGTAAACCCAGCTGGAGAAGGAAGTGGAAGCCAATAGATTAGCATCCTCGCATTGACTGATGAAGCAGTCTGCAAAATGCCAATAACTAGAAAAAAGAATCAATCCACTAATGCATGCCCATAGGGGCATCGTGTCTAATCTGAACTAATATTCTATTGCAAGTGGATCATAAATATAGGCAGCCTTGTTTGTCAAGCTAAACTAACAGGTCTGGGTCAGGATTTTGCAAAAATGCAGAGGCATTTTTAATCACCAGTTAAAGGCGGTTTATTCTGACCTTTGGCTGAGCGAATGGCATAAAAGTACACGGCAAATGCAACACGCTACCAATATAGGCTTGGGTTAATCTAAAATGCAGAGACAAAAGCAGAATTCAGCCTCTTGTGTGTCATGAGCAGGCGGCATTGATCTCACGGACACATCCATGCAGTTTTCTTAGCAGGACACAGAAGTGGTTTACTGTTGTAAAGAAGAACAAAGATTTAAGGGATTTGGAGGCTAAACCATACAATGAATGATTGAGGAGACCAGGTATGTCTAGTCTAACAAAGAGAAGGACTAGGGGTGATGTGATAATTTGAGGGGCTGTCGCAAGGAAGAAGTCAATTTATTGTCCAAAGCATCTGAGGGTAGGACTAGAAACAATGGATTCCCCACTATCCCATCAGAACTGAAGAAGCTCCTTGGATGAGAAGCAAAATGTCTTCAAAGAAAAACAAGGAAGTCCAGTTGCCTCCTGAAAAAAGTACTTTGGTGACATCTATGATGTGGATGACTGAGAACCTCTACAGACTTTTAGTTATACAATTTGGGATGAACACCCTTGGAATGGTGTGGGAGTAGGAATGGATTCCCAGGGAGAAAATTGCAGGCTATAGGAATCATTTGCACCACTCAGGTGATCCTGAGGACACTGATAAACCTCCAAGTGCCTCAATGACCCTCTAAAAGAATGCAAATGACCAACTGTCTGCCAGGAATATAAATCCTTCTATTCCTGTCAGAGTTGAAGAAGCTTCTTGGATGAGAAGCAAAATGTCTTCAAAAAGAAAAAAAACAAGGAAGTCCAGTTGCCTCCTGAAAAACCATATTTGGGACAATGGATGGAAGTTCATGAAAGGACGATCCAACTAAAACTAAGGATAAACTTCCTCACAGAACAATTCAATGGCTTACTTCCGGAAGTTGTGGATGCTCCATCGCTGGAGGTTTTAAAGAAGAGACTAGACAGAATGGTATAAGGGCTCCTGCTTGATCAGGGGGTTGGACTCGAAGACCTTCAAAGTCTCTTCCAACCATATTATTCTATGTTCTATGTTTTTCAATGCCCAATCTATTCTTTTAGACTTCTATGGCTGTCTTTTGCCCAAACACTAACCAGGTCTGAGACTGCGTAGCTCCCTAGGAAATTGGATGGCCTTAATTCTTGGATAAGCCCTGTGAAATAAGAACAATGGGAGATCAGGCCTTGTGGACAATCACAACTTGGCATGGGAATAACATTGCAAATGGTATAAGCGGTCCTGAAAGAAAGGTGTTTCTTTGGTTTTTAGAGATAATTCTATATGGTGGAGAAATGAAGTTGTTTGGGAATAAATTTCTGGAGGAAGAGGTCTAACTCTGGCATTCCTGTGAATTCAAGGTATCTATTTACCTGGGACGCAGTGGCTCAGTGGCTAAGAGACTGAGCTTGTTGATAGAAAAAGGTCAACAGTTCGGCGGTTCGAGTCTCTAGCGCCGTGTATCGGAGAGAGCTCCCCTTACTTGTCCCAACTTTTGCCTACTTAGCAGTTCGAAAGCATGTAAAAAATGCAAGTAGAAAAATAGGGACCACTTTGGTGGGAAGGTAACAGCATTCCGTGCGCCTTTGGAGTTTAGTCATGCCGGCCACGTGACCACAGAGACGTCTTCGGACAGCGCTGGCTCTCTGGCTTTGTAACAGAGGTGAGCACCGCCCCCTAGAGCCAGAAACTACTAGCACGTATGTGCGAGGGAAACCTTTACCTTTACTTTATTTACCTGTAATGGAGTTTATCTTCAAGAGAGGAAAAAACAGTAAGCATAACTCAGGAACTGGAAAACGTGTTAGTTTACATGGGTTTAAGATTGTACATCTTGTTGGTTTTACTGAAATTGTCCCTCAGCCTTATCATAAAAAGCACTCTCAGTATATAAGGCTAAAAGTGTACAGAAGGTATGCAATCCTGCAGGAAGGTTGCTGATCAGTGCAGGGTAGAAGGATCATATGATGATTGCACTGAAAACTCTGCCTGGATTACCGGTTGCTAAACAACCACAATCTGTGGGCTTAATGCTCAACATGGCTTCGGAGCTAACCATCTACAGCGCTGCTGCCTCTATTAGAAACTTGTCAGGCCAGTGAGATCTGGAAGAAATGCTTTCTTTTCAAAAAAAAATGTACTTTTCTCAAAAGCTTGCTATCTGGCAGACCGGAGAGGATCTTTGGCCTTATTATTTGCACTTAGCCCTCATCTTCTATATTTAAAAACAGTCAGTATCAAGCTCTTTCGTCTTACGTTTCTTCATTAATTGATTTTAGCATTTTAATGTTTGTTTGTTTTTTAAAGCTGTTGATTTCCTTACATGCTTATCTCAGCAAGGTTGGTGAGGGGAAGAAGAAAGGGAGGAGGGAAGAAGGAAGGAATCATGGAGGGAAGTGGGGAGGAAAGAAGGAAGGAAGGTGAGAGGGAGGGAGGGAAGAAGGAAGGAATGATGGAGAGAGGGGGGGAGGGAAGGAGGGAGGGAAGAAAGAAGGGAGGGAAGGAAGCAAGCAAGGAAGGAAGAAGGGAGGGAAGGAGGAAGGAAGAAGGAAGGAAGGATGAAGGGAGGGAGGAAAGAAAGGAAGAAGGGAGGGAGGGAGGAAGCAAGCAAGCAAGCAAGTCTTGAATGTATGACTGAGCTGCAATGCACAATAGTGTGCTGAAGACACACTGCATTCCTCTGACTCACTGAGAATAATTATAATGGTGGCCATAAAGAGATTATCCTGCAACCCCAAAAGATGATCCTGGGTGGTCTTCAAGAGCCATTCTATTAGACCATCAACTATAAGGACATCAGGTGGCCCAGCACATGGGCCAAGATCAGTGATAGCCAGGCCAAAATCAACATAAATCAATGGGGGATGCTTTGATGAAATATAAAGCATCAAGCCATGATGTAATGCAGATGTCCTCTCTTATTTCCTTCTCTGAGTAATCCTGAAGAGCCTCCCAGTGCAATTTATCTCGGTCCCAGAACCAATCTTTAGATCTACATCTGCAGGCCTTTGCTCTCCTGTTTCTTGCCGGTCGCCTCAAGTGACAATGTCATCCTGATCACAAATCCAGAAGAAGAGATTTTTTCCCTTTCTGAGCTCAAGAAAAGATGCTCAAACTCAGTTTGATTATAACTTTGACACCAGGAAAGCAAAAAAAACCAACAACCCGCTTTCAACTGTTCATTTAGCGAAGGTTAATGTTGGCTTTCACCAGAATGAACCGATGAAGTAATGATTAATATACTCAGTGTTTGCAAAGGTTGCTCTTTGTAGAAAATACAAAGAAAGGGAGTTTTTTTCCCCCCCAAGGTGATTATGCTTACATTTTATAGCTGAGGAAGCAAATGAAAAATGTCCTTTTTCACAGATGCTAATTAAGAGTTTGTGGCATCTCGTAAGTTGTCCTGTGTAGCTCATCTCAAAGCCTAAGAAACAAAGCTTGGCAGCCTGGAATGGAACTTTAACTTCTGTCACCATCGTCCTTCACCTGAGAGATACGTGCCATCTTGAAGGACACTCAAGAATTTCTTTAAAAAAATAACAGAGGGAAAACAAACAAAGAATCTTTTTTTAATTTAATGGCTAATTTGGCATTTGTTGATGCATGGAGACATAAAAATGGGAATTTGAAAGAATATAATTTTTCTGAAAGACCTAGGTCTTTTTTCTAGAATAGGTATGATCAGGGGTAGGCTTCAAAAATTTTAGCAATGGGTTCTCTGCACGGTTGCTGCATGGGCGTGGCCATGATGGGCGTGGCATATGATAAATAGAGATAGATAGATAGATAGATAGATAGATAGATAGATAGATAGATAGATAGATAGATGATAGATGCAACAGTATTGTCAAAAAGGCTTTAAAAGTTGTAAATTTAATTTTACGAAGCTTCTCTTCTGGTAATACTGATTTGCAAATTAAGGCATTCACCTTTGCTAGACCAATACTTGAATACAGCTCTGCTGTCTGGAATCCGCATTGTATATCAGATATAAATACAATTGAGCGAATCCAGAAGTATTTTACCAGAAGAGTACTACATTCCTCTGTTCGCAACAGAATACCCTACAGCACCAGACTTGAGATTCTAGGCTTAGATAACCTTGAACTACAACATCTAAGATTAGACTTAAGCATAGTACATAAAATCATATGTTATAATGTCTTATCAGTTAATGAATAGTTCAGCTTTAACAACAACAACACAAGAGCACAGATATAAACTAAATGTAAACCACTCCAAGCTTGATTGTAGGAAGTATGATTTCTGCAACAGAGTGATCAATGTCTGTAACTCACTACCTGATTCTGTTGTCAACTGCTCAAACCCCCACTCCTTTACCCTCAAACTGACCTCTATTGACCTCACCCCCTTCCCAAAAGGTCTGTAAAGGGGCATGCATAAGCACACAGTCGTGCCTACCATCCCTGTCATATTGTCCCCAATTATTAATTCCTATTTCTTGTATTTAAACTTATGTTTGTTCTTGTTTCTGTTATATTGTAAGCTCTTAACAAAACAAATAAATAAATAAATGATAGATAGATAGATAGATAGATAGATAGATAGATAGATAGATAGATAGATAGATAGATAGATAGATAGATAGATGGATGGATAAATATAGACAGAGACAGACAGACAGACAGGTAGATAATCACATCTGTCTGTCTGTCTCTCTCTCTCTTTCTCTTTTTCAAAAATCTTAACCTAAAGAAAGATCTTCTACATCTCTGTGACCCCACAATATGTTCCTGACTCAATAATAGTGCATTCAAAATTGCAATAAAAGTAGTTTGTTTTTATGTTATAGGTCTTGTGTGGTCCGTTTCCAGATCTGTAGGAACTGAGCCTTACTCTGACTTCCAACTATTTGTCCTTCTGGTTTTTTTTAAACAGAAATATCCAGAGACCATGAATTCTAGTCCTGTCTTTGACTTGAAGCCAGTGGGGTGATTTTGATGCTTTCTCTCCCTCTCCCTTTCTCTTTCTCCCTCCCTTTCTCTCTCTCTCTGTCTCACTCTCTGTCTCACTCTGTCGCTCTGTATGCCTTTCTCTGTCTCTCTGTCTCTCTCTTTCTCTGTCTTGCTCTCTGTCTTTCCCTTCCTCCCTCTCTCTCCTGCCTAGGAAGCACAGAAAAGCAAACTATTTCTAAAAAAAAAACCTAGTTAATGCTTACCTGGTCCAGGTAACCATGAGGAATCAAAATAATTGGAATTTTTTGCATAGGATTAGACATACACACACAGCATGATGTAAGTATATATAGATGGAGGTACAGAACAGCAAGCAATTTTTCTTTATTTCTCTTCCGCTTAGAATGGAGGTGAATTGTTTTTAATTACTCCAGTTTGAACTACATATGGCGGTACTGATTTTTGACTTCTATTGGTCTCATGGTTGATAAAATCTACCTAGAGAAAAATGCTTTGACCTGGGCCAGTTTTATGGAGTGGGATTCAATCCTTCTCTTTTGATAGAGGAATATTTCAATCGGTCTGCATTTTTATTTTATCGCTGTTAAATTAGCATCATGTCTTAAAATATATTTCAAAGCAAGCAGTAAACCTAAGTGCTTTTTAACAGTTGCCTTCAAAGGCCACTAACCCATATCAGTGATAAATCCTCTTGTAGAGACAGTGAGCAATTACATCATGTTCACATTTGTTTTAGCCGTTCGATTTTGAAATAAAATACTGGGTGTTAATTGAAGTTTTTTAAACGTAGAGGTAGATTTGATCACTGTAAGTAATAAAGTTTTGGCTCTTCTAGCCTAACATCTAAAGCATTAATATGCAGGAAACAACGATAAATATAAAGGAAGAAAATCTACCCTTGGATCTTTAAATGTCACATAAATGGCCATTGATATATTAGCTTGTATACTAACAAGCTCATAACTTCCAACATTTTACTAATAACAAGAAAATACTCGCTTTTAATTATGTCTCCTCTCCATCCTTGGTTTGGGAATAAGCGGTTTTCATTGGACTCAGTAGTTAAAATACCCGATTATAAAACGTAAATAAAGTTAACTAAAAGGGTAGTCCTCCATTTATGACTTTCATTGAGCCCAAAATTTCCATTGCTCTAAGCAAGACAGTTGTTACGTGAATTCTGTCCCCATTTTATGACCTTGTTTCCCATAGTTATGAAGTGAATCTCTGCAGATATTAGAGTAACCCAATTGTTAATTGACTCCAGCTTCCCCTCCTGGACTTTACAAGGTTGCAAAAGGGGACTGACATAAAGCCAGGACAGGGCAACCGTCATAAATACGAGTCTGTTGCCAAGCCTCCAAATTTTGATCATATGACCGGGGAGGGGGATATTGCCACAGTCGCAAGTATGAAAAATGGTCACAACTCACTTTTTAGTGTTGTCGTGACTTAGAACTGTTGCTAAATGAGGGGTTGTAAATCAAGGACTTTGCTTCCTACCACCCAAGGTAAACCCACATATATTACAAATCTGAATGCAAATTGCTTCCATCGCTTTACTGAAAAATCTAATTCGTAGCTATTTTTTTAGAAGAATGACTCTGTTATCAGGCCCAGGACTCCAGGGGCAAAACTTGAACCTGGGATGGGCTTCAAAAAATTTAGCAAACGGTTCTCTGCCCAGTTGCTGGGTGGGCATGACCTAGTTGGCCTCTTGCACCATGATGGGGAGGCTGTTTTCCCCCTCCCTGGGCTCTGGAGCCTTTCCTCAAGTCTCCAGGAGGGGAATATGGCCTCCCTGGGCTTCGGAGGCTCTGTGGAGGCCGGAATTGGGCCTGTTTCTGGACTTCTGGGAGGATTTTTTTTCCCCTCCCTGGGCTCCGGAGACTTTCCTTGAGTCTCCAGGAGGCCCGTTTCCTCTCTCCCCAGGCTTTGGGTTCAAGGCAGAGGTAGGCTTCTACTGGTTTGCACTGATTCGGGAGAACCGGATGTTAATTTTACATCTGGTTTTCTGACCCGGTAGTTGCAACAACTGTCTGGTCCTGCCCCGTCCACTTCACCCAGCCCCTCCCAGGAGTCTCTACGCCTGTTTTAGATCCCAGGAGGCTCTCTGGAGACTGGAAATGTGGTCCCTTTCCGGCCTTCTGGAGGCTCCGGGAGGCCTATTTTTCACCCTCCCCGAGCCTCCACATGGGCCCTACACTTACCTGGGATCCAAAACAGGCCGCATAGAGACTCCTGGGAGGGGCGCGGTAGAGTGGGCAGAAAGGGGCCAGCCAGTCATTGCAACTACTGGTTCAGCAAACCAGATGTAAAATTAACATCCGGTTCAGGTGAACCTGTGCAAACCCGTAGAAGCCTACCCCTGCTTTAAACCCAGGATTACGCAGCTGACAAAAATACTCACCAACAGTTTGCCAAAAAAGACTAGTTTTTCTCTTTCCACCTGGCTCCGGCTGCTCAGCTTTTTTTTGTCTCTAAAGAAGAAAATTTTAGTTGTGGCCTCTAGTGGAAAAGGACATTTTTTAATGCTCTGAATTGTCCCTATCTCAAGACTCTGTCCTGGTTTGGATCTTGATTGAGGGCTAATCCTATCACCCTGGAACTGAAGGTCTTCTATCTTGTAGATAGGTTGGCACCAGTCTTTCTGGGGCTATTAATAGAGGTGGGGGCTGTTTTCCAAGAGGATTTTTCTCCTTCTCTCATCCAGGGAGGTATAATATTCTGCCTTTTTAATATTTCCTAGAATATTTCATTCTTTTAGGAGAAGGGGTGGGTGCTAACTTCCTACATCTTGGTGCCATCAAGGAAAAGAGACTACGTTGAAGCCATACTGGTGGTTGCAGGAGCAGATTGGAAGTGCAAAATGTGTGCAGAAGCAGAATAATAGAGTTGGAAAGGACCTTGGAGGTCCTTTAGCCCAACTCCTTGCTCATGTAGGAAACTGTACCATGTTGGACAAGTGACTGTCCAGTCTCTTCTTGAAAGCCTCCAGTGATGAAGCACCCACAATTTCTGGAGACAAGCCGTTCCACTGATTAATAGTTCTCACTGAAAGGAAATTTATCCTTACTTCTAGGTTGTTTCTCTCCTTGTGTAGTTTCCATCCATTGCTTCTTGTCTGGACATGTTGTAGGAAACAAAGGGGATGCAATCCCTTTGCTGTTCAAAGAGAGTCCTGAGGGAGACACATTTCTTTGGCCAGCAAATTCAAAAGGCTGCTTTGCATGGGCCTTTTGAATTTGCTGAGTGAGCATTCTTCTAGCATTTTGCACATTCTGGGTAGACAGACAGACATGGAGAGGGATTTTTCTGGTGGAGCAACTCCTCTGAGGGCCCTGAATGGAGGAGGCCTCTTCAAACAAATGATCGGTCTTCAGAATTAATAGATGACACAACCATCTATGGTTGGAGGAGTGTAATGAAAACAAAAGCCAAATATTTAACCTGGGTCTGAAACTTTTTAAAAGCCACATTGTGATAGAACAGAACAGAACAGAGTTGAAATGGACCTTGCAGGTTTTCTAGTCCTCAAGAAGGAGACCTCATACCATTTGAGACAATTCACTGTCCAGTTTCTTCTTGAAAGCCTCCAGTGATGCAGCACTCACAACTTCTGAAGGCAAGCTGTTCCATTGGCTAATTGTTCTCACTGTTAGGAAATTTCTCCTAGGTTGGTTTTCTCCTTTAGTTTTCATCCATTGTTAAGATAGATAGATAGATAGATAGATAGATAGATAGATAGATAGATAGATAGATAGATAGATAGATATGCAGACAGCAGACAGATTGACAGACAATAGAGATGATAAACAGACATTTTGTGCTTCCAAATGTTTATTTTCTAGTTCTTCTAATGGACAAAATTTAATGTTTTGTCATAAGATATCTAAATTGGAGAACAGGTTTGTCATTGGCTTTGATCAGGATGAAGATGGGATACTGCTCTGAGTTGCGAAATATTAACCACAACTGGTGTTCACACTCAGGACACAATTCAACATTTCAAGATAAAACTTTATTTTCTTTTTTAAATTATTTTTTTAATTTTATTTTAAGCAAACAATCCATCTTCAGTTTAAACAGTGTGTCATCTGGGTACAAATGTCTTGTGCAATAACAATTACAATTAATACTGTACATCTTCATTACTCTAACCTTACTTTATACTACTATACATAATAAATCTTATTGTTATAACAATCCGCTTCTTAGCATATTTAATTCTTATATGCTTGTTTACTATTTTTCGCTAGTCTTCTTTAATTTTCTAAAAATAAAGATAAAACTTTACTTTCAAGGAGCACAGGAAAGACAGGAAGTGAAATGATATTTTTCTCTTGATAGTTGAAAAGGCCGAGGAAACTTGGAGTGTATGTCATTTGCATATTTCTTTATTTGGCATTCAAATTTGAGCTTAATTCTCTCCTTCCCATTCACAATATATTTCAGAAAGGGAGGGAGAGAAAATATAGTAATTAATTAATTAATTAATTAATTCATATATCAGTTAATGAACTTACAAATCCCTGATGTAATTTGACAATATTGTGACAAGTTCTGATGCTGAATTTTGTGGACCGGCTGGTATTAAAACTATGATGATATTGATGATGTTCATCCATTCAGTCATGTCCAACCTTTGGTGATTCCATGGCCCAGGTCTCTCCACATCTTCCAATCTGGCACAACTTATTAAAACTATCTGAATCAGTAATGCTGTTCATATGTCCTACAGCAAATGAGGGGGTAAAATATAATTAGAAATAAAAACCTACATATCTATGTAACTATCGGAGCTATTTACAATATAGGCTAAGATAGAAACAAATACTCTTAAAAGCTGAGTGTTTTCCAAAGTTTGTGGTGAGGTGCGTAGAGGGAGAGAGGAGGAAGGAAGGAAAGAGGGAAGGAGGGAAGGAAGGAAGGAAGGAAGGAAGGAAGGAAGGAAGGAAGAAAGGAAGGAAGGAAGGAAGGAAGGAAGGAAGGAAGGAAGGAAGAAAGAAAGAAAGAAAGAAAGAAAGAAAGAAAGAAAGAAAGAAAGAAAGAAAGAAAGAAAGAAAGAAAGAAAGAAAGAAAGAAAGAGCAGGTGTTTTGTAGGAACCTCTAAATGCTCTTGTCATTGGCCTGCCTAACACATCAGTTACCAACCTCTTATTTCTTCTGATCACACAGTAAACATCCAACTGATTCTGTATCTTCTTAAGTTCCTTTCCAAATTTCTCAACTTGTCCTGTCATTCACACCTGCTTCTTGGAAAGAAGCCATCATAATTTATTGTATTGGATAATAAATGTAAGGCCATATCAGGAAATTTGCATTTCATTTCCTCGGTTTGCATATCATAAAACATTTATTACACCCCTGGGCTACATGTTGAATGATGACTGGGTGAAAAGCATCAATGTACTACTGGCCTGGCTGGGAAACAAAAGAGTGAAGTCCATGGATGCCACCAGGACTGTCTTAATGCATGGGCTTGATGGGCACTGGCCCGTGGGTCCTATGAGCATAGGGGCCCCATACTAATCTGTGTATGTTAACACTTCAATGCACCTTGTATCATACAAACACAGCAACATATTTATTACATTTTACTGCATTTTAAAATTTATTAACATGCAAATATATGTTTAATTTTATCAACCATTTACATTTTTATTCCTCTGAGTAGTTGTCATAGGGGCCCCATTACACTGCTTTACCCATAATGCCATTAAGATGGCCCTGGATGCCACTCAACTTTCAGTTTTGCTCACCGATTGGTTTCTTTGAAAGGTTTTAGAGAAGTTCTCAAGATAATCCCTGTTGGAAATAGGAAGGAAAAATGTTTGAGCTGAAGACCTCAAAAGCCAGGGCATTCATGGAGGAATGCCCTGTCAAAATCTACAAGATGGCAGGTATGGACTCGTGATTGAATTCCCACCTTTTTGGCGCATCCATATGTAAGAGGGGGCTTCCATTTTGACCTCATGTCCACCATCTTGCAGATTTTGATACACACACATACACACATCCTAATGTTCCTGGCCATAAACTCAAGCTTTCTTGAGCTATTTAAAACTTGAGACCACACCTGGAATAATGCAATCAATTTTGGTCACCATGCTACAAAAAAAAATGTTAAGACTTTGTGGAAAGTTCAGAGAAGAACAATTAAGAAGATCAAAGACCTGGAGACTAAACCATATGAAGAACGGCTGGAGGATTTGGGTTTGGCTAGTCTAAAGAAAAGAAGAATTAGGGGTGATAGGATAGCAGTCTTCCAGTATTTGAGGAGCTGCCACAAAGAAGAGGGGGTCAAGTTATTCTCCAAAGCACCAGAAAGCAGGACAAGAAACAACGGATGGAAACTAAGCAAGGAAAGAAGCAACCTGGGATTAAGGAGAAACTTTCTAACAGTGAGGACAATTAACCAGTGGAACAGCTTGCCACCAGATATCGTGGGTGCTTCATCACTGGTGTCAACCTGCTACATCAACTTTAACTTGAATTAAAGGCATGTGTTTATTTTCCACCTACAGACTGATCTCATATCAAATAAAGACTTGTTTTTATACAATCACAATTTATTTTCTTATTTAAAATCTGAATCATTTCTTTGTGTGTGTATATGTGTATACACACACACACACACACACACACATATCAGAGGTGGGCATTCAGCAGGTTCTGATCAGTTCTGGAGAACCGGTAGCAGAAATTTTGAGTAGTTCAGAGAACCGACAAAATCACCCCTGACTGGGAGATTTTACTATATTCTTCCCCTGCCACGCCCATCAAGCCACACTCAGAAAACTGGTAGTAAAAAAATTTGAATTCCACCACACACACACACACACACACACACACACACACACAAACTAAAAAAGAAAGGCTCAGATTTTAAACAAGAAAATAAATTGTGATTTTAGAATATTCGTATTCTAACATGGATTGTAGAATATTTACATGAATTGTAGAATATTCATGTGTAATTGATAGTATGCATTTCATTTCATTGTAATTATTTCTCTTTTCTTTATTTTGCTTTAGTGTCTTTTCTATATAAAAAGCAATTAAAAACCAAAATCACTAGATGGCAGCAAAGAGACACAGAAAACCTGAACTCATTGCTTCCATCCAATGGACATCTCACCTTTGCAATCCAGAATAACAGTTGGAAGGGACCTTGGAAGTTTTCTAGTCCAACCTGCTGCTCAAGCAGGAGAAACTATACCATTTCAGACAAACAGTTGTCCAAATCTCTTCTTTAAAATCTCCAGTGTTGAAGCACACAAAACTTCTGGAGGCAAGTTGTTCCATTGATTAATTGTTCTCACTGTCAGGAAATTTCTTCTTAGTTCTAGATTGGTTCTCTACTTAACCATTCTTCATTTGTTTTAGCCTCCAGCCCCCTAATCATCTTCATTGCTCTTCTCTGCACTCTTTTTAGAGTATCAACGTCTTTTTTTTATAACATGGCAACCAACATTGGATGCAATCCAAATCTAGTCAAGGAGATTTGAACCAGGAGGTGAAAGAATGACTATGTGATGACCCAGAGTGTAACACAAATGTAACAAAATCCAAAACGTAAATAAATGTCCTTTAATGCCTCCAACTTGGCCCCACTGTTCAATAATACTCAGTTGGAGATAAAACGTACTCAAAAATAGTCTTCAAAAGAAAGCAATACAGTCCGAACTTAATGAGCAGATAGAGGTGAAATAACAAACCAAACAAACTACAATGATGAAATTTCCACAACGGAACAGGAGAAGTATTTACCAAATTCAAGGAGATAGCAAGGCACAGTCTGTTGCAAAGACTGCCAACCAAGATAACTTCAGATCAAAATAAATCATGCTTTGTTTCCAGCATTTGCCAGTATGCCAGTCCAAACTCTTATTCAGTTGTCACAGCTGCAGCCCATGAAGAGGATCAAGGCCCTCTCCTCCACTGTAGACCACCTCCCTCCCTTATCCTCTCTTCCCTGTGTACCCTAGGATGGAGAGGGGATGGGCCTGGGTCCTCCCCTGACTGCTCAGCTGGCCTCTGCCCTTCCCCGGCCTCCTACACAACCTCCAGAGCCCCACTTCCACTCCCTGTTGGCTGTTCCTCCTCTCCCTCAGAGTCAGTCTCCATCAGGGGCATGACAGATTAGTGTTTACTCAGAGGCAGGAGTAGGAATGGATGACAATCATATGATGGGCTGATGGTAAATAAAAGGTACCCAAATTATGAGCCAAAATACAGACCTTCTCACAATTTAGGAGAAATGGAGAAGACTCACAGAAGTAAAAACTCGTATTTCATTTTTATTTAAACATGTATAATAAAGGGCTGAAAAAGAGATGAGCTAGTGATCTGGAAATCATTAATTTAACTATATTTCCTTATAAACAAAAAGAATTCTTGTGTAATTCTATATATACACACACAAATAATTAAAAGAGACTTGACTTCATTTATTCATCCAAAATTTTGCAGACTTCATCATCTTAGCCATAAAAGGAACCAATAAAAGAAAACCTTTTATGGCGGAATATTTCCTCCAATTCTATTAAAATTAAAAATATTAAAAACCACAAAAATTGTGGTTTTTCCATGAGGTTCAATGAGGCACAGAAGGTTTTAGATTTCCAAGTCTTACTTTAGGCAAAGTCCCTGTTTTGAACGAGGGACTATATTAAATGGTCCAAGTTGATTCAGCCTTTTTCGAAACCATCAAGCAGGTCTCCATGGTCAATTAACATCTTGAATACAAGTACTCCAATCAGCATATGTTCAGATACAGACAAAAAGCTTCTATGAACATTGGGGACTTAATGCAGGGTTCAGTTAGGGCACCCCAAGAAATTCTAATGTTGATCAGGGCAAGACAAGAAACAGTGGATGGGAAATGGAGGGATGAAGGGAGAGAGGGAAGTGGAGAAGAGGAGGAAAGGAGGAGGAAGGGAGAAAAGCCAAGGGAAAAGGAGACGGAAGGAGACGGAAGAAGAGGGAAGTAGAGAGAGGAAAGGAGAGAGGGAAATGGATGGTTGGAAAGTAGCAGGAGAGAGGGAAGATAAGGGAAGTAGAGAAGAGGAGAGGGGAGGGGAGAGGAGAAGAGGAAAGGGGAGGAGAAGGAAAGAGAGGGAAGTAGAGAAGGAAAAGGAATGAGATAAATATGTAGAATGTTATGGTATAAGTATGAAAATAAAGGTTATAACTATGAAGTACAACAATATGCAGTTAAAAGAGACTATAAATGTATGACTAAGAGAATACTGGTTACAACCAGGTATACTTAAAAAGGACGGGATTCAGCCAGTACACTATCGTTGCAAGACTGAAAATGTGATGTACTACAAAGAAAAATGTACAATAAAAATATTTATTAAAAAAAGAAAAAGAAACAGTGGGTGGAAACTAATCAAGGAGAGAAGCTACCTAGAAATAAGGAGAAACTTCCTGACAGGAAGAACAATTAACCAGTGGAATGGCTTGTCTCCTAAAGTTGTGGATGCTCCATCAATGGAGGTTTTTATGAAGAGACTGGACAGCCACTTGTCTGGAATGGTATAGGGCCATTATGGTGAACCTATGGCACACGTGCCATAGATGGCATGCAGAGCCATTTGTGCCAGCACGTGAGCCGCAGGCAAACTTACCTGCACTGCTCATGCACCTGCCTCACAGCTGATTTTTGGCTGGTTTGAGGCCTTCTTCAGCCTTCCAGAAGCTTGAAAAAAGCGTCTGCAGGCCGAATAGGCCTGTTTCGTCACTTCCTGTAATACCGGAAGTGACGAAACGGGCCTATTCAGCCTGCAGAGGCTTTTTTTAAGCCTCTGGAAGGCCAAAAAAGACCTCAAACCAACCGAAAATCAGCTGTGAGGTTCAGTGTAGGTAAGGGGGGGCATGGGGATTGCGCGCGCATGTGCAGGAGACGTGGGAGGGCACGCATTGCCTTCTGGATGCTGACATGTGAGTGCACGAGCATCATGTGAGTGCACAAACACACAAGGTTTGGCACAGGGGCCCAAAAAGGTTAGCCACCACTGGTATAGGGTCTCCTGCCTGAACAGGGGATTGGATTAGAAGACTTCCAACTCTGTTATTCTGTTTTTCTGATCCATGGTCACTCTTTAGAATGAAGATAGATAATCCAACCGAAAGTAGAATTCCATGAATGTGCTGGAAACTCCTAAAAAACGACGTTGGGATGAGCTATCAAGAAGGTCTAAATCACAAAATGAACATGCATTTTATTTTTCTTTCAGATACAAGTGTGAAGTGTTGATGTAAACAGCTCAATCATATACAAGCTTGCTCGGAAGTAAGTCCTACCTAACTCAGTGGAGTGTACACCCAAGAAGAGGTGCATAAAATTACAGTGCTGATCTTCATTAGGCTATAGTGCATTTTGTAATTTTCTGGTGAAAACTACTCATCGTGAATACAAACATTTAAAGTCCCGTTAGAGAATTAAGCTCTTGTGTTTCTTCAAATTGCTTCCCCTAAAAGGCATGGAAAAGTACTTCCTCCAATGGCTTCAGATTTTCAGAAATTCCAGAAGAGTAGAATTGAGGAGCCCCTGCTTTTAAAGGCAAATCCACAATGACTTCATTCTCTTGCAAAAACAACAACCAGAAGAATGGAGCAAAACTGCTGGCCACAGTTCTTAGGGACTGAGGAATTGTCCCAATTCATAGCATCGGAGACGTCTTGCTTCAATTATTGTATTTCAGGTGGTAGATACAGGATTGAGTGCGCCTTTGACGCTGTTCATCTCATGCCGTTTTAGCAGAAATCTTAGAGTATAGGAGCAGTGGTGGCTAACCTTTTTGGGCTCCTGTGCCAAAAATTGCATGCGTGCTTGCGCTTGCATGCTCATGTGACAGCACCCAGAAAGCAATGCATGCACCCTTCCATGCCCCCTGCACATGCATGCATGATCCCGCTGCTGCCCCCCGCCCCCTTACCTGCACTGCGCCTCCCAGCTGATTTTTGACCCGTTTGAGGCAGGGGTGGGATTCAATTTTTTTAACAACCGGTTCTGTGGCCATGGCTTAGTTGGTGGGTGTGGCTTGGTGGTCATGTGACTGGCTGGGCGTGGCCAACTCAACATCACTCACATCGAGGCACACATTTCCTCGCCTGGCCTCTTGTGACTGTGGGGATGCTGCAACAGTCGTAAGTGTGAAAAACGATCATGTCACTTTTTTCAGTGCCATTGTAACTTTGAATGGTCCCTCCACACAAGCAAAGTACCAGCAAAGGAGGGAAAAAAACTCCAGAGAAGTTCCTGAGACAGGAAGTCTAGTCCTGCCAAGAATGTAATAAGGGTTAACGGAGAGGCAGTTTCTGTAAGCAACCCCAGAATGTTTCCTTTCTGCCTTCCTTACAGGATTAGGCCAGTAATTTCTTCTAATAACCAGTTCTCCGAACTGCTTAGAATGTTAACAATTGGTTCTAGCGAATAGGTGCGAACCTGTAGAATCCCATCCCTGGTTTGAGGCCTGTTTTGGCTTCCCAGAGGCTTGAGAGAAGCTTCTGCAGCCTTTGCAGCCAAAAAATGGGCCCATTTCATCACTTCCAGTATCTCTGGGAGTCCAAAAATCATCTGGGAAGCATGGGCATGCGCAGTGAGGTACGTTTGCCTGGGGCTCACATGCCCGCACAAATGGCTCTGTGTGCCACCTGTGCCAAAGGTTCGCCATCACGGGTATAGGAGCAATGGTGGGATTCAACCGGTTTGCTAAGCGCGCACTGCATTTGAAAACAGCTCTAAAACTTACCTTCTACTACAGCCCCGGTAAGTAAAAACCGGCAATCCGCTTGCTGGGCAAATCACCTGGGCTTCAAACAAAGGAAATATAGGACAGACTAGTGCAGGGGCTAATGGGCAGGGCCAAATGATCGCCGGAACTACCAGTTCACACGAACCGGTCCAAACCGGCTGAATCCCACCCCTGTATAGAAGGAGAAAAAAAACCTAGAAATATATGAGGGTGGAGGTTATGGATTGGTTTCCAAGTATTTCATTACCAGGCTGGTAATATCTTCCGTGAAGATTTGGGGAATGTCCATGTTGATGTTCTTCTGTTTATAAGGGCTTCAGGTGTGGGTGTGACAAAGGTTGTCCAATCTATTTTTGAAAACCTCCAGTGATGGAGCACCCATAACTCTTGGGGGGCAAGCTATTCCATGGATTAATTGTTCTCCCTGATTTCTAGGTTGGCTCTCTCTTTAACACGCATGCGATGGGACAGCTTTGTAGAACCATATCAGTGTGTGTGAAAAAGAAATTGCAATCTATGGGCCAATCAAGACATGGTGTTCATGCTGTTTAGATTTGCCATAGCTTTCCTCCCCAGGAGCAGACGTCTTTTAATTTCTTGGCTGTAGTCCCCATCTATGATGATCTCGGAGCCCAGGAGAATAAAATCTGTCATTCCCTCCATTTCTTCCCCATCTATTTGCTGGGAATGGAGATCTTAATTTTCATGATCTTAGTTTTCTTAATGTTGAGTTTCAAACCCATCATTAAAGGGGGGGATTAAAATCTGTGTCATTTTTGATATCACTGTTCAGCAGTTTAATCTGAAGGTACTAGGAGTTGTTTGCCTTGAGCTGGACTCTGAAACATCTAGACACTATCTTTCCCGTGATTTATTATGAAGTTCACTTTCAGATTGACTAAACAAAAACTTTTGCAGCCTATTAAATTATATTGTCTACCATGGAGTAGCAGTTCTAATTTTGGTTACAATTTCCACCATCCCTTCTCTGTTTCCTGAGGTGATATTCAGGGGGCTGTGCTTAAAATTAAATTGCAGCTAATTAAACGGGATAAAATTAGAAGGACAATTGGACAATAGTGCCCTGGAGGTTGCTTTATTCCCAAAGGCACCAGCAGCTGGCTCTTGCATTGGTTCAAACCCATAGGAAGAGGCTATACATCATAATGTCATTTTACATTGTTATTTTCTCCAAAAACAGCAATTTAAAAATCTCCAGTGAAACATGAGCAATTTCCCTTTTAAAAAAAGGACCGTTCAAGATCTTTAAGGGTTGAAAAACAAACAAACAGCAACAAAACTCATGAAATACAGATCCAAAAGAATTGTTTGGTATGAATAATGGCATTCAGTGTGTGCCATTATTTGCATGCAATGTATAATGTTGTTGTAAAAGGCTAACGAAGCATTTTGATTGCTTCGGGGTTGAATTGATATATTTTGGGGGGGTGGAATCTTTGTTCAAAGTAGGTTGGGATATCTGCAAAATGTTTCTTGCTTTGCCAGCATGGACCTTGCATCTTATTGGAGACTTATATATTCGGGAACATTAGGGCCACCTGCATCTCAGCTTCCTTGGGGCGCAGATTCAGAGTTTGGCATGGCATCAGCGTGGCCCTTTGTCAGAGTGTTTGCAGCGTGACTGCTATTGTGAGATAACCTAGTAGCAAAACACAGTACATAGAGGCTTCATATTTTAATAGTGGTGTATATACAAGACTCCTATATACACACATACACGTGTTAGGCAAATACTTGGCAAGCAAGCAATCTTCAACTTTACATGGAGAACTACAATGGAAATAGAACACGTGGAGAGATAGATACGCCCTCTCATGGCCTCCTTTATATAGACAACTTCTTAAAGTGCCAATAACCCTGCTGACTCATTTTCATTGCATCAGCATTTACAGCAGCTTTACGGCAGCTGGTCAGTTATTAAATCAATACCTTAACACCCTTTCTCTTGGTTAGTCGGTTGGCCAAAGCAACACAAAGCGAAGCTTCACAAGGGAAAAGAAGGAATCATTGGTGAGCAATGTGCCAGAGATGTTGCCAAAGGCTCCATTTCATGCTGGAATGAAGGCCAAGCATTTCAGCAATTACAGGCATGACCCTTGTCTCTTATGTAAGCCTGGTGCATTACAGTTTGATATTCTATGGCAAGGAGAAGGAAGGAGACTATTAAAATTTGCCTTCAACCTAAGGCCCAGGGCAACCCGTCTTCGTTGTCACACAAGGCTTTAATTTTAGGAAAATGATAATATAAACTAGCAAAGTCTATATTGGAAGATGTCCAGAAAATGCTGTCTGGGTGCTACTTCTAGATTACAGAAAGATTGGAAAACATAAAGTGAAGTTGGTGTCTCTGGTAAATTTTATTCCTCCTAGAAGAATTATGAATTTTGCCATAGATAATAATTTGCCTGGCATAGTCAGGAGCTGGTATCCAATTAAGAAGAGGTCCATGGCCCTTCAAAATCACTCCTGGCTGACCCTGCCCACTCCACCCCTCCAAGGAGTCCCCACATGGTCCATTTTGGATGTAGTTAAGTGCAGGGCATATATGGAGGTTTGAGGAGGTTGTTAAGTGAATCTGGCTTCCCCATCGACTTCGCTGGTCAGAAGGTCAAGGGGCGAAGGTCACATGACTGCAACCATCCTAAATACGAGCTAGTTGCCAAGTGGCTGAATTTGGATCACGTGACTGTGGGGACACTGCAAACGGGCATAAGTGTGGAAGACATGGTCTTAAGTTACTTTTTTCAGGGTTGTTGCAACTTTGAACAGCCACTAAATGAACGGTTATAAGTAGAGGACTAGCCATACTACTTTTATTGAGCTTGACTATAATAACAGAATGTTTGTTTGTTTGTTTGACAAACATGGACAAAATAACAAGTATAAATATGAACATAAACAAGGACAAAGGATGTAAATACAGATCAATGGGGACAGTAAGACAGGGATGGTAGGCACGCTGCTACACCTATGCACGCCCCCTTTAAGGACCTCTTAGGAATGGGGTGAGATCCACGGTAGACCGTTTGAGGTTGAAGCTGGGAGGAGTTGTTGAGGCTGTAACCACGGAGTCTGGTAGGGCCTTCCAGGCGTTGACCACTCTGTGGCTGAAGTCGTATTTTCTGCCATCGAGTTTGGAGTGGTTTGCCTTGAGTTTGTATCGATTGTTTGCCCATGTATTATTGTGATTGAGGCTGAAGCCGAAGCGTTGCAAGTCTGGTTCACATAAAAAAAATTATGTCGCGCACTTAAACACTTAGGCAACTGTGTGTTGGCACTGTTGCAGCTGTCATCTTGCCTCGTTTCCACCATCCTCTGATTTATTTATTATTTATTTATTATTAAAACTTTCATACTGCCCCCTCTCCCAAATAGGGACTCGGGGCGGTGAACAGCCATAATAAAATACAATTGATATAAATTTTAAAATGAATTAAAAGAGAATTAAATGCACGGCTGAAATTAAAAAGTAAAACCAATAAAACCCCGTTAAAAATGAAGATTTAAAAATTAAAACCCTACTAATGGGACTAGGCCAGACCGGCCTGCTGAAAAAGGTGGGTCTTCAGTGCGCGCCGGAAGGCCCATAGGTCAGTGATGGCCCGTATCTCCGTAGGAAGTTCATTCCAGAGGGAGGGTGCCCCCGCAGAGAAGGCCCGCACCCTCGGAGCCGCCAGCCGGCTTAAAAACCTTACACACATGTAAAGAAAAGACAACGAAACAAATAGCTTTCTGTCGGTATGGTCTCTGGTGATGAGCCGAAAGACAGAAAAGAAAGCAGTATGCTTTCTCCCTTAATTGGGGCTTAACAGGGTGTTGTAATACAAAGTATATATATATATTCTTTTATATATATATAAAAGAAACATTAGGACAGGGACGGTAGGCACATTGGTGCTCTTATGCATGCCCCCTTCTAGTCTACCCCCTGTATCATTTCAGTCAATGGTTGTCCAATCTCTTCTTGAAAACCTCCAGTGATGGAGCACCCATAACTTACTTACTTACTTACTTACTTACTTACTTACTTACTTACTTCCTTCCTTCCTTCCTTCCTTCCTTCCTTCATTCATTCATTCATTCATTCATTCATTCCTCATGGAATAATGGGGCTGGAAGGGACTTGGAGATCTTCTAGTCCACCCCCCCTGCTCGAGCAGGAGGTCCTGTATCATTTCAGTCAATGGTGTCCAATCTCTTCTTGAAAACCTCCAGCGATCGAGTACCCATAACTTCCAAAGATTGATTGATTCCTTCCTTCCTTCCTTCCTTCCTTCCTTCCTTCCTTCCTTCCTTCATTCCTCATGGAATAATGGGGCTGGAAGGGACTTGGAGATCTTCTAGTCCACCCCCCTGCTCGAGCAGGAGGTCCTGTATCATTTCAGTCAATGGTTGTCCAATCTCTTCTTGAAAACCTCCAGCGATCGAGTACCCATAACTTCCAAAGATTGATTGATTCCTTCCTTCCTTCCTTCCTTCCTTCCTTCCTTCCTTCCTTCCTTCCTTCCTTCCTTCCTTCCTCATGGAATAATGGGGCGGGAAGGGACTTGGAGATCTTCTGGTCCACCCCCCTGCTCGAGTAGGAGGTCCTGTATCATTTCAGACAATGGTTGTCCAATCTCTTCTTGAAAACCTCCAGCGATCGAGTACCCATAACTTCCAAAGATTGATTCCTTCCTTCCTTCCTTCCTTCCTTCCTTCCTTCCTTCCTTCCTTCCTTCCTTCCTTCCTTCCTTCCTTCCTTCCTTCCTTCCTTCCCTCCCTCCCTCCCTTCCTTCCTCCCTCCCTTGCTCATAGAATAATGGGGCTGAGAATTCTTCTACTCCACCCTGTTCCATTTCAGACAAATAATGTTCAATCTCTTCCAGAAAACCTCCAATGATGAAGCACCCACAACTTCTGGAGGTAAGCCCTTCCACTTTTTAAATTATTCACCAAAGTCTCCTCTGCTATAAAGAGTAAAAGAAGAAAAAGCAGATAATTAATGGAGAATTTTTTTATTTTGGGAAGGTGAAGAACCTGGATGTGGTGAAGACTTTTACTGCTCCATTTAATGGCCCACCTGCCCAAACAGGAATAAATTCTCATAAACTGCCGGAAGTTTCTATGATCTTAAAATGAGGTTGGCACAACCCAAAATGTAATTTTGTGTCTCATGAACTTCCCTGATAAGAGTGAGATTTCATCACCTTCTGGTTTGAAATGTAATTAAGGAGTCGGAATATTCACTCAAGTAGTCTAGGCTTGTCCTATTATCATATTTTGGGTTGAAATCTAGAAGGTTATTAACATTATTTGAAACTGACCTAAACATAAGTTGCATACTTTTTCCCTGGAAGATATATAACCAGTAGTTGGAATCCATCCAAGCCACCAAAATTGATACCTTTCAATATTTGCATTCATTAGATTTATATTTAATTTTAATTCCAGGTCCTCAAATACTTGTACAGAAAACTCTCCTGAAACTCTTGTCTCTGCATCAAATATGTATTTTGTTCAGTGTTTGTGAAGGAGTGACATAATATGTAACCCTCTGATATGTTCGTTTTGAATGAAAATTGAAGAAAGAAAAGGGCAGTCTTGGCAGTTTATTCATATTGACTTAACAGATAAGAACAACAGATAATCAGAGTTGGAAGGGACCTTATAGGTCATCTAGTCCAACCCCCCGTCCAAGCGGGAGACCCTGCACCAGATCTGACAAATGGCAGTCCAATCTCTTCTTGAAGGTCTCAAGTGATGGCTCTCCCATAACTTCTGAGGACAACTTCTGTTCCATTGGATGGTTGTTCTCACTGTCTTACAGAGAGACTTACAGAGAGTCCTTAACATACAACAATTCATTTAGTGATTGATCAAAGTTACGACCGTGCTAAAGAAAAGTGACTTACTTACAACTGGTCCTTTCACTGACGACCATCCCAGAGGTCCCTCTGGCCACATGCAGGGGTGGGCTTCAAAACTATTAGCAAAGGGTTCTCTGCTACATTGCTGGGTGGGAGCGGCCATGGTGGGCATGGCCCAGTTGGCCTCCTGCACCATGGTGTGTGGGGGGGGTGTTTTTGCCCTCTCCGGCCCCGGAGGCTTTTCTTGAGTCTCCAGGAGGGAGAAAATGGCCTTTCCGGGCTCCGGAACTCTCTGGAAGCCAGAAATGGGCCCGTTTCTGGCCTTCTTGAACTTCCCTGAGCCTGTGTGCACCCTGCACTTAACCTGCATCCAAAACGAGCCATGTGGGGACTCCTGGGAGGGGAGAGGCAGGGTAGGTGGAGCCAACCAGGAGCAGGATTTGAGGGCTCTCCGAACTGCACAGAATCTTAGCTCTCCCGGACCCCTGCAAACCCCCAGCAGCCCACCTCTGTCCACATGATCAGAATTCAAGCATTTGGCAACCTGCATGGACGTAATACGGATTCAGAATCCTCAGGGCTACATAATCACCATTCACAACTTTGCCAGTAAGCAAAGACAATGGGGAAAACCAGATTCACTCAGTGACTCTATAATTCACTCAGTGACCAGAGTGATGCTCTTAACTGTGGCAAAAAGGTAATACATTTGGATGTGACTCACTTAAAAGCCATGAGGTGACTCACTCACGAGCTGTGGTGGCACAGTGGTTGGAATGCAGTATTGCAGACTAATTCTGCCTACTGCCTGGAGTTCGATCCTGACTAGCTCAAGGTTGACTCAGTCTTCCGTCCTGCCAAGGTGGGTAAAATGAGGACTCAGATTGTTGGAGGCAAGAGGCTAACTCTGTAAATTGCTTAGAGGGGGCTGTAAAAGCACTGTGAAGTGGTATATACATCTAAGAGGGATTGCTATCTATCTATTGTTTTAACTGTATGGCTGTGCACCGCTCCGAGTCCTTCGGGAGAGGAGCGGTATATAAATAATCATCATCATCATCATCATCATCATCATCAACCATGGTGGCACAGTGGTGAGAATGCAGAATTGCAGTCTGACTCTGCCCACTGCCAGCAGTTCGATCCTGATGGGCTCAAGGTTGATTCAGCCTTCCCTCCTTCCAAGGTGGGTAAAATGAAGACCCAGATTGTTGGGGGCAAGAGGCTGACTCTGTAAACCGCTTAGAGAGGGCTGTAAATGCACTGTGAAGCGGTATATAAGTCTAAGTGCTATTGCTATTGTTATTGGCTCAGCCTTACATCCTTCCAAGGCAGGTAAAATGAGGACCCAGATTGTTGGGAGGAATGTACTGACTTTGTAAATTGATTAGAGAGGGCCGTAAAGCATTGTTGAAGTGTTATATAAGTCTAAGTGCTATTGCTATTGCTAATGATAACACAAATGTGGTTGACAAAGTGGCTTAGCTCTTAAAACCCTGGAGTGAATTCAACCAGTATTCTGTTAAATTATGTTGCTATTTTAGGCTTCTCAGAACAGACATGCTTTCTCTCCCATAGCATTAGTTTTTTTTTTAAATAAAAAAATAAAAATTGACGGTTATTTTTCTTAGTATTTTCTTTTATGAAGAAATTTGCAAATTTAGAACAATTCTAGAAAAAAAAATGGACCCACGTGAAATTCTCATCTGTTTGCTTCCGCCCAAATCCAATCAAACGCCATCGTCTCATGATGGGAAAGTCGCTGTTGTAGATGTCTGTCACATAGCAGATGAAATTATTTCTGCTTCTTAGCAACCTTGTCATTATTGTCAATGAGAGATGATGCCTGGCTTGGTGCCAATCTACAGATTGCTGAAATTGGGCCTCCTTGCCATGCTGATCATTTTGGTTATTTGCCTCAGCTAATCGAGAGACTCTGTGTCAGCGTTCCAACTAACCAACTCCAACTCAATAAACTCCAAGACAGGCATTTCCTCAAAGTTCCATTTTATTAGAGTTGTCATATTGGCACATCTGGAAAAACCTGAATCTGAGAGCTCCAGGTTTTCCCTTCCCAAAAGAAAATCAAAGATCCACCTCTCACTCCTCGCCTGGCCTGAGAAGGTAAGGGCAATGGCGGGCGATGGAGACTTGCTCCATATTCCAGAGCAGGAGGTGACTGGCTGGGAGTGAGTGACGTTGAGTTGGCCACACCCACCGAGTCACACTGGTTGTTGAATTATTGGCTCCCAATGTTTTATTTTCTGTGGGAAATGGGTCCAAATGGCTCTTTGAGTATTTAAGTTTGCAGATCCCTGGCTAGATATACCTAGCTCCAGTGATGGGATTCTAATAATTTAATAACCAGTTCTCCCGGTGTCAGGTTGGCTATCATGGAAGGGTGGGCCATCCCCATCCTCCAGCTCCCCTGCACATGAAGAACAAGCCTCCCGCAATGGCCAACTTGATCCTGGGAGAACTGGTTGTTAAATCTCCCCTCCTCTCCCCCCTGCTATCAAATTGGATCCTGGGTCTGCACTGCAATGGAGTGGCTGGCATTAGGGAAGGAGGAGGAGCAGGGAGAAGAAAGAGAGAAAGCAGCCTTCTCCTTCCCTTCTGTCGGTTGCTCCGTTGCCCATTTCTCCATTTGCAGCACAGCGCCCAGAATCCACTTTGATAGTGGAGACAGGGAGTAATTTAACAACCGGTTCATCCAAACCAGTGTGAACCAGCTGAATCCCACCATTGCTTAGTTCCCTCAACCATAACGAAGCTTCCGCAAGAAAAGACCAAGCTCAGAAGCAACAAGGTCCCCACACATCAGGGACATGTTTGGAACCACTCCACCTTTAGAATCCCTAATTTAGGATCCAGATGGAAATCCCCTAGTAATCTCATCCGGAGATCTTTACTTGCAAGGCAGGAAAGGGAGAAGTAGCAACTCCTACTTAAAACCCTGCTTTAATCCACAGTATTACTCTTGGTAAAGCTTAATTTTTGGGCTCCTCACATAACTTGTGAGTAGCTTTAGAGTTCCCTCAAGGGGTCTTCTGAACCTAAGGATAGTTCCATGTTGGAGATGATTGCATTTGCCCACCTACTAGTCCTCCCGGTGTATCTTCTGCACGACAACTTCAGATTGGGTTGGGCCCAACAATGTTTTCACTTTCCCCCCCCCCTCGCCCTGTGCATGGGGGCTGAGACAAGGTGGGAGAAATATACACCGGTGACAGGATTTTTAATGGCACCTCACCTTAAATGCATTTTAAAATATGTAAATCAATAAAAAAATTATTTGTAATCGCCACACTAAGAGTACTGGACAGGCTGGCTTGGGAATGAATTGCAGGCTTTGGGCTCGATTAGCATACATCTCGGGAGCTGCAGTTAAGATTAATCTGTCAAAAGGGATAGTTTAGCGTTGATGAATATGACATGTGACCATTAATGATGTTGATTTTATCTCCTGAGATTAGCAAGATTTACTTCAGATGGATAATAATGTCATTTGCTTGATGCGGTAGATCTGTTTACGAGCTGATTAAATTGTGAGGCTTTGCTTCATTTCATGCTCTTTGCTTTACAACTTCATCATGGCGATCACAAAAGATGGGGAAACGTCCCACATTTTGTGTCACAATAAATCATTGTGTAAGATTGCAGCGATGGTGTCGAGCAGTTCGTGGGTTTTTTCTCTCTTTTTTTTTTTTTTTGGCTGCACATTTCTTAATAAATATGTAATTGGGACAAACATTTAAAAAAATATTTGGGGGGATGCACGCAGCTTTGTGAGGGGGGGGGTGTCTGTTGGGGTGGGAGGAAAGGGAAGCCAGCCCACTCTCTTCTAATTGTGATTAAGGAAGCATTTGAGTAATTAGCTGTAACAAATTGCCTTATTATTTAGACAGAACAATAAATGGTTGGCTTTAAAAAAATATATATATTCCATGTGTTGCAAGAATTATCATCATAAATCTTTGCCAAAGTGACAGCCAAACTACTACAAGGAAAGCTGGCAAACGAAAAGTGTATTTTCTATCTGTTACCTTTAAGTAAAATATCAGATGCACTTAAAACAATAGTGCATTTTTTTCTTCTCCAAACATGGGAGCAGACGGGTACCTGCAAAATTTAAAAATAAGTTTTGCAGGACCAGACCAAAGTTATGCCATTTTTGCCAATGTTCATACGTCCCTGGAAACTCATAAGCAGTTTGTCTATATGAAGTTCATCATTCCATGTTCTTCAGACTGAGTAGACTGGTAGAGATGTCTTATGCCAGCCAGAGTCTGGTAAGATGAATGAGCTTCGAGGTATGGTAGCCATATATGGTTCTAGCCTCCAACATTATGGAAGATTCAGTATTGTGTGAAAGGAATAGCTATGATGGCTTCTTGAAGATTTCTAATTCTCCAATGTGGTCTACCTAAGTGTTCTGACCCAAATCTTGTTCCAAGGAAACAAACATGAAACAGAGGTAACAGCAAAATCTTTTAATGATTCTTTACAAATTCTATTCCTTCCAGGTTAAAAGGCTGTTCCAAACCAGAGGTGGCATTCAGCAGGTTCAGACCAGTTCTGGAGAACCGGTAGTGGAAATTTTGAGTAATTCAGACAAGCGGTAAATCCCACCTCTGATTGGAGATTTTACAGTATCCTTCCCCTGCCACGCCCATCAAGCCACACCCACAGAAGCGGTAGTAAAAAAATTTGAATCCCACTTCTGTTTCAGACTAATAGTCTCTGATAAGAAGGAGCCTTTCCAAGGTTGTGCAAGGCTGCCAAGAACACTAGATAAAGTTACTAAAAAATATTTCAAACACAAAGATTCTCCAAACGCCAACCAAAATATTCCGAATGTCCACAAGGCTTGAGTGCAAAAACTTATTTGCTTCCTGCAAAGAACTCCGGTTTCTCAGCTGGTTTTTATCTCTTAAGGGAGGGGCCATTACCTTGCAGCCTTACTCCTGAGTCGCCCGTGCTGCTGCAGCTGCTCTTTTGCACTGGGCACAGGCTCCTCGGGGACCTCTTCATCGCTGCTGCCAGCCTCCACAATCTCCAAAGGCAGCACTCCACTCTCCAATAGTCCTGGCCCCATCCCTACATCACACGCAGGCCCCTCATCTGAGTCCTCACTCTCCGAGACCTCAGCTGTCCACACCTGCTGCCGGCGAACCACAACACTAAGTCACTCTCTTCTCTCTAATCCACAGATGGACCGCCTTCAATAGTCCCTCCTGATCAATTATGGTATGCTATCGGTTCGGACTGGTTCAGCTGAACTGGTAGTAAAAAAAAAGCCTCCAAAGATCAGCTGAGAAGAGAAAGAAGAGAAAAGCACAGGATCAGCTCTCCCACCCATCCCTGTGCTTTTCTTTTCTTTTGTCAAGCCCAAATTTGACATATGCGTAGCCATTTTATAACCCTGCTGAGATCTGGAGGTGGAGATTGATGACACCAGGCAACGTTGATTTACTTCTATTGGGGAATGTGACTTTTGGGGGCTGTTTCTAATTTCCAATATTTTGTGGTATAATTCTGGGTTCTGACAAATCCGGAATTACAAGAGACTTTGCCAATTTGATGCTTTCCTAAATAAAAGAAATTGTTTTGGAAGATGGACTTTGCTCCTTTCTTTTTTAAATGGATTTCATCACTTGGAAACCTGACATTTTTATCCTCTCAGCTGATTGGTGCTGCAGGCTTCAGCTGGTGTATGGAAAGCTGTGTGTGCATGTGTTAGGTACGCATGCGCGATCACCGAAGCAGTAGTGGGACAGGTAGAATCCCACTGCTGGTCCTGATCCATGTTGACATCTGGAAACACTTACCAACTTCTGATTAACACCATGGCTAGCTTTTCAGGGTTTCAGGGATGTAGACCAATGTTACACTAACGCATTGAGTGTTAGGGATCCAACAAATCCACCCTCATTCAAATCATAAGTCTCTAGCTGCATCTCTCAGAGTAAAAAGATTGATTTATTAGGAGCGACCATGTCGATGTTAGCTGGTTGCAGCCAACACTAAAATACATTATTCATTTCCCACTTGACTCTGGTCTTCCCATCACGCCCTGGATGTATATTCTCCAATGGGACACATCCATAGCCAAGAGTCATCAGTCGTGCTCTCCAGTAATAATCTTGCGCACCAAAAGCTTTGGGCTACCTAGCAATTATCTGAAGCATTTCAGGAATGCACTACTTTCCCCCCACTCCCTTTCTGCTGGTAACTAAAAAGACCAAAGAGTTATTGTACTATCCAGCCAGTGATAGTTAATGGGAATTGGATAACTTGTTAGGAATTTGGAGTTGTCCCCTTAAGGGAATGCATCATGGTAAATGTAGTTAAGGTATCCTGGGAAATGTAGTCCCTGTCATGTGGTCACATCTGTAATCCTGATTGGTCACTGAATTGACCCTTGATGGGTTAAGGGAGGTTTCTTCACTCTTGCCTGAACACAGCCTCATGGTAGCATCTCTACCCCCTGCTTCTACTACTATGGGATGAAATATGGGATAGGAAGATTACTATCATTTTATACTACAATTTCAACTATGCAAAGAAGTGGACATTAGATGACTCTCGACATAACTGTGAGTTACCTTGAGGATACCTAATATAATCCAATAAAAGAAACTTTGTATGGAAGAGTTTGTAGAGTTATCTGTCTTTATTCAGCAAGTGAACCAAAAGACAGAAGAGTTATTTTCTGTAATTGACACTGAGTTTATTATACTCCTAGACATGTTTTGATGTAATCACATTGTGGTGATGTTCTCACAATCCAGATGGACCAGTCACCTGTTCCTCTAAAAGAAACTCTCTTCAGCCAGGAGTTCAGGATTATGGATCTCCTAATCAAAAAGGGAACAGTCATCTTTGCAGGAAGACCTGCCATCACAAAGTTGATTGGAGAACTGTGACCAAGGGGATACCTTTATTTAGAACATAGAACATATGGTTAGAAGAGACCTTGGAGAGTGTCTAGTGCAACCCCCTGCTCCAGCAGAGACCCTATATCATTGCAGACAAGTGACTGTCCAGTCTGTTCTTGAAAGCCTCCATTGATGGAGCATCCATAACTTCTGAAGGCAAGCCATTCCACTGGTTAATTGCTCTCACTGTCAGGAAGTTTCTCCTTCATTCTAGGTTGGATCTCTCTTTAATGATCTTCCACTTGTCTCTTCTATGGCTATAGTATTTTTATTATGTTCTCTAATATTTTCTTGAATTGGTATTATTATGATTATTATTACTCTGTTGTTTTCCATGTACCTTGAGAGCTTCTGCACCAGAGACGAATTCCTTGTGTGTCTAATCACACTTGTATTTTATTCTGTTTTGTTCTGTTATGTTCTGCTATACTATTCTGTTCTACTCTATTCTACTTTCTCTTCTTCTCTTCTCTTGTTCTCTCCTCTTCCATTCCCTTCCCTTCTATTTCTATTTTTATTCTTGTCCTGCCTTCAGGTGCTTTGAAGAATATTATCAACTCCCTCTTCTCCATGAAGCCACTCTAGTACTGACTGGAAGACAGCTATCATGTCACCCCTTTTCTATGTTAAGCTAGGCACACATAGTTCCCTCAATTGTTCATCATATTGTTTAATCACAAGGCCACTTATCTTCTTTTGTTGCACTTCCCTGCACATACAATCTACACATACACACGTACAAATTTTCCCATGTTGCTAGATGAGAAGAGCTCAGCCAGGAACTTCTAGGTCTGATAGCAACTTTGTCTCAATGGTAACATCAGCTGAAGCCTAGGACTGGAGGAAGGCCTCCAAGACTTCTGCTTTGTAATAAAAGGAAAAAAAGTGGTAATTTTGGAATTCTTTTACTTGTTCTCTCCACATTGTTCTAATTCCAAACGCCTTCATGCACATGAATCCAAAAGGAAGCAAATCCCAGTAAATCTGGTAATTAGCCCATGCTAATGACACTATCATTAAGATTGTGTTAATATCCATGCCTCTTTTTTCTGTTGTCAGTTACAAAAAGGTGAGGGGTAAATATTGGCTGATGGCTTTTCACTCGTTGCCACAAATTTGCATTCTCAGACATGGGTTTTATTATTTGTTTTATTTAACCCAGTAATTCAAGTCAGAGGAACAAAAGCACATCAAATCCTTTGATCGTCTTGTTTGGATGTCATGCATATACAAATCTACCCAGGGGTCACTCCAGAGTCCAGCTGTAACAATTATCTCATTGCATATTAGGTGCAAAGAAAGATCAATTTGGCATGCAGAAAAGGTGTGAGGAGGGAACACCTGTAGGATGGATGGATGGAATGGAATGGAGAGAAATAAGGTCCCTGAAATGCAAAAGAGCCATCAAGAAATACAGCCCAAGAGCAGAAGGTGAGATGGTCCCAAGCAGATTTGCATCTCTTCCTCTTCCACACCTTCATGTTCAAAACAAGCTGTACTCATTGATTGATCATTGATCAATCGCATCGATCAGCCTGTGTTACAGAACAAAAAAAATTGAGGCTCTTGAACAAGGAATCAAGAAGTGAGTCCAGATGGAAGCTACTGGGTGAGACTATAGCAGTCCAGAGTCACTTGGTAAGTAGAGAACCCGCTACCAGCATTTATTTATTCCTCTCTCTGTTCAGATACAGATTAACAGAGTTGGAAGGGACCGTGTAGTCATCCAGTCCAACCCCCCTTTCCCAAGCAGACCCTACAACATTTTTGACAGATGGCAGTCCAGTCTCTTGAAAGCCTCCAGTGATGAAGCTCCCACAATATTTGAAGGCATCTTCTGTTCCATGGGTTGATTGTTTTACTGTCAGAAAATTTCTCCTTATTTCCAGGTTGAATCTCTCCTTGATCAGTTTCCATCCATTATTCCTTGTCTGGCCTTTGGGTGCTTTGGAAAATAGCTTGATCCCCTCCTCTCTATGGCAGCCCCTCAAATATTGGAAGACTGCTCTCCTGTCTCCCCTGGTCCTTCTCACCACTAGACTAGCCATGCCCAGTTCCTGCAACCATTCATCGTATGTTTTAGCCTCCAGTCCCCTCATCATCCTGGTTGCTCTTCTCTAAACTCTTTCCAGAGTCTCAACATCTTTTTTTATAGTGTGGTGACCAAAACTGGATGGACTACTCTAGGTGTGGTCCCTTCTTACTAAGGCTTTCACCTATCTTGTACACCTACACTTCTTCCCCTCCAAAATATCACTCCCACAGTATTTTTCTGTGGGATTATTATTGCCACCACAGTACCTTTTTTTTCTCATGCTTCCACTGGTTTTAATGTAGACATTTGCCAACCCTGATTGCAACCAAAGAGGAGCTAGAAATCTTCAGTCGGCTGTTGACTAGGAATGTTCAACAGGAATGATTAAATGCACGTTCAATATCAGAGCAACCGGCTATGAGCCAGAGAACTTCACATCTGTGCCCAAATAGGTGTCAGGAGCAACTGGTTGATTTATGGCAGAACACTGTCTGGCCTGAATGATGTAGTTAATTGATCAGCAAGTGTAGAGAAGGATATTAGTAGCGATGGAATGTTAATTCTTTTTCTGTCTCCCTCTGAAGTGTCAGACAGTGGATATGATATTTACTTTTGGCTCCTTATCAGAGGAACCTTTCAGAAAGAGTTTAATATTATGACAAGTTGCCTCAGGCCATCAGAATGATAACTCAATGCATTTTTTAGTTGCTGAAGATGCATTTCTATAAGCGTGTTGTACCCAGCATCATGTGAGTCAAAACAATGCTCCACAATATCTTCAATGAAGTCAACTGATGGTAAGTACTCTATTATAGGGTCACCTACCAAAGCAGGGGGTTGGACTAGAAGACCTCCAAGGTCCCTTCCAACCCTATGTTTCATGGACCTTGGCAAATTCATGAGATTAGCTTTAGTGAGTACACCTGCACGAGATCCTCATCTCTTGGTGTGGCTCTAGACTTGTAGGACCCAAGACAAATCTTGGCCTTGTCCAGTGGTGGGTTTCAAATTATTTAACAACTGGTTCTCTGCCCTAATGACCGGCTGGGTGGGCGTGGCCATGGCCAGGGGATATAACAGGCAGCACTCGGCCTCTTGCACCCCCCCTCAGGAGTAAAAATGGGCCACGGGGAGGGACTGTTCCCCCCCGTGCCCCGTTTTGGGCCTAGTAACCCTCCCTGCAGCCTCCTGAGAGCAAAAACAGGCTGTGGGGACACCATGCTGCAACCCCCTGCACCCCATTTTGGGCCTAGTAGGCCTCCCTGCACTTACCCGAGAGTCAAAATGGCGGGCGTGGGGACTCCTGGAAGGGGAGGAGTGGGGCCAGCCAGCAATTTGGTCGCGTTGGTTGATGATCTCTGGAGGGCTCGTGACAGAGGGTTCTCCTCTGTCCTGGTCCTATTAGATCTCTCGGCGGCTTTTGATACTATCGACCATAGTATCTTATTGCGACGGTTGGAGGGGTTGGGGATTGGTGGAACCGTCCTCCGATGGTTCTCCTCCTTCCTCTCTGACCGTTCGCAATTCGTGTTGGCGGGGGGGGAGAGGTCCACCTCTAGGCCCCTGGTTTGTGGGGTGCCTCAGGGGTCGGTCCTTTCTCCCCTCCTGTTCAACATTTACATGAAGCCGCTGGGCGAGATCATCCGTGGTCTTGGAGTGAGGTGTCATCTGTATGCAGATGACACCCAGCTGTACATCTCCACTCCGGACCACCCCAACGATGCTGTGGGGACTATGTCTAGGTGCCTGGAGGCCGTGCGGGACTGGATGGGCGGGAACAGGCTTCGGCTCAACCCATCCAAGACCGAGTGGCTGTGGTTTCCGGCGCCCCGATATAGCCAGCTGACACCTTCGCTGGCTATTGGGGGGGAGGTTCTGCCCCCCACAGAGAGGGCTCGCAACCTGGGAGTCCTCCTGGATGTACGGCTGTCGCTTGAACATCACATCGCGGCCGTCTCCAGGGGGGCGTTTCATCAGATCCGTCGGATCTACCGGTTGCGGCCCTTCCTGGATCGGGACGCCTTGCGCACGGTCACTCAGGCCCTTGTCACCTCTCGCCTGGACTATTGTAATGCCCTCTACATGGGGCTCCCTGCGGGGAGCATCCGGAGACTCCAGTTGGTGCAAAATGCAGCCGCGAGGGTGATTATGGGGGCGTCGCGTAGCGCCCATGTGACGCCTCTCCTGCGCGAGCTGCATTGGTTGCCGATGGCTCTCCGGGTTCGCTTTAAGGTTCTAGTTTTGACCTTTAGGGCGACCCATGGCATGGGACCAGGTTACCTTCAGGACCGCATTCTACCAACGTTCTCCAACAGGCCGGTGCGTTCCCACAGGGAGGGTCTGCTCCGGGTGCCGTCGGCCGCTATGTGTCGTCTGGCGGCGCCAAGGGGTAGGGCCTTCTCTGTGGGTGCCCCCGCCCTCTGGAATACTCTGCCACCGGAACTTCGTACCGGCACGGACCTGAGGGCCTTCAGGCGCGCGTTAAAGACCTGGCTCTTTGAGCAGGCCGGCCTGGGCTGAGATAATGATTTTAAATTTGATCTCCATTTTTAACTTTAAATTGGGTTTTAAGGGTGGGGGGGGGGGTTTCTAATTTTAGTCTGCAGCTGATTCTAATATTTAATTACTTTTTAACTTTTGTATTTGTGGGGTTTTTAGACGAGCTGTTCACCGCCCTGAGTCCCTTGGGAGAAGGGCGGTATATAAATGTAATTAATAAAATAAATAAATAATAAATAAATTTAACATCCAGTTCAGCCGAAGTGATGTGAACCGGTTGTATCCCACCACTGGCCTTCTCCATTAATAGGACCCTGAGTGATCTGCAACCTCACCAGAACAGAGTTTTGCCATTATTATTTTTTTGCACTGAGGTTCACACCCAGGTTTGGGCAACATATTCTCAGCTACACTCCTAAACTGGTAAGGCCAGGACTCCCATGGCTCAAACGTGTGTGTGTGTGTGGTGTGCGCGCGTGAGAGAGAGAGAGAGAGAGAGAGATCATTGGCATTTTAAACTTCAGCATAATTATGGCAATCATTCCACGCCTTCAAATCTCTCACTCCTGAAAAACGATATGAAAAGAGGCCAAAGGGATCCATTCCAGATAATTCAAGAAGCAGAAAAGGAATGTTGAGGAGCCAGATTTGAACTTGTGATCCCCAACACTGTCTCATGGTTCATTTCCACCTCCCAGCATCAGACTGGACAAGAAGCAATGGATGGAAATTTGTGAAGGAGAGAACTTGCCTAGAAAGAAGGCAAAATGGCCTGTGAGTGAGAACAATTAATCAGTGAAACATCTTGCCTCCAGAAATTGTGGGTGATCCATCCCGGGAGGCTTTTAAAAAGAGTTTGCACAGCCATTCATCCAGAATGGTAGAGGTTCTCCTGCTTGACCAGAGGGACTAGAAGACCTCCACAGTCCCTTCCGTTATTCCATTATTCTGATTGCTCTGAATCTTCTTTTCCTGGCGGGCAGAAGAATTTGGGGGTAAATTGGATGAAAGCCATTTGCTAGTTGATGTGATTCACCCTGCCCTGTCCTTTCCTGCTGGTGGATCTTTGAGTTAGGCCTGCATTGTTAGTTTTCAAAGAATATTAGAAAGGACATATACTGTGCCTTCGGCTGTCTGTGTTTATCTGAAATGTGTTCACTCCAAAAGTTTAGGCCCGACTCTCAAATTTACCACTCTAAACTATTGTATTTGTTAGCCCTGGGGTTATGCAAACTCAGCTACCCAACTCAATGGGCCACTTCCTAAACCATTTTAAAGTCTCTTGATGGCTTCCCAACTACAGATTTACAGATTAGCAGAGTTGGAATGGACCTTGTAGATCATCTAGTTCCAACCCTCCACCCAAGCAGGAGACCCTACACCATTTCTGACAAATCGTAGCCCAGTCTCTTCTTGAAAGCTTCCAGTGTTATAGTTCCCACAATATCTGAAGGCATCTTCTGTTCCATCGGTTGATTGTTCTCACTGTCAGAAAATTCCTCCTTATTTCCAGGTTGAATCTCTCCTTGTTCAGCTTCCATCCATTATTCCTTATCTGGCCTTCAGGTGCCTTGGAAAATAGCTTGACCCCTTCCTCTCTGTGGCAACCCCTCAAATATTGGAAGACCGCTATCCTGTCTCCCCTGGTCTTTCTCTTCCCTAGGCTAACCAGCCCAGCTCCTGCAACCGTTCATTGTATGTTTTAGCCTCCAGTCCCCTAATCATCCTGGTTGCTCTTCTCTGCACTCTTTCCAGAGTTCAACATCTTTTTTTATAGTATGGTGACCAAAACTGTATGCAGTACTCTAGGTGTGGTCTTACTAAGGCTTTATAAAGTGATATTAGTATCTCCCTTGATCTTGATGGTATCCCTCTGTTAATGCAGTTTAGGATTGCATTGGCTTTTCTGGCTGCCATCTGATAATTGAAACCAAACCAAAATCTGAGAAGTTGTGCTTTATCTTCTCCCTTTGGTCAAGCTCACAGGTCTTTTAAGGACCATGTAAGGTTCCCTTTGCTCGCCACCTCCACAAGTGAAACAAAACCCCCCCACAAAAAAAAACCTACCAAGCTTTTGATTCTTGGGAACTGCAAAGAGCATTTCTGGCAGCTTTGCTTCAGCGAGTCTCTCTTAGACCCCTTGGACAATGCTGGCCCAAATGAATTGAGCTGCTAAGAAAAAAAGATATATTGTAAACCCAATCAAACTTAATTGCCTAAAAGGGTTCATTTTGTGTGTTTAGCTCCTCCTTGCACAAGAATGCTCCTCGGAGCCCTTGCCAGAAGTCAAAACCTCCTTCATCCTTTGATTTCCTTAAACCTTTGTGTATTTACGCTTAATAACCTACATTACTGACATTAAAATTCTACTCGCTTCAAGTGACAAATAATCCATTCTGGCTTCCTCTTTTCTTTGATAACTGACCTTTAATATAGATCCAAGCTTAAAGTCTCCAAACAGTCATTTGCACATTCTCCCAGAACCATTCATCACTATTTTCAGATAATTGCCTGGAGACACCCGTCAAAAAGTTGGATCCCATATGAAAGAAAAGCAGGGAATCAGAGGGAAAGATTAGCGCTTGAGCAAATTTTGAGTGAATTTCAAGGAAGGGCGAGCATTCCCGGGTGTTTCGCAGAGGTCAGGAGGAGAGCAAAGTACAATAAAGTCTCTTTTGAGTCAAGTACCACTCATGGGCTGTATTTTTTTCCTGGCATAATGATGGACAGGCTCAAAGTAACAATAAGGGTGGCACCCCATCAGCTGCTCCTTCCTGCATATCAATCTCAGAGTATCACACTGCCTGGGCTGGGCTGCTGGGGGTTTGCAGGGGTTTGGGGGAGCCCCTAGTTAACATTCTGCACAGTTTGGAGAACCCCCAAATCCCACTCCTGGCTGGCCCTGCCCACCCCGCCCCTCCCAGGAGTCCCCACGTAGCCCATTTTGGATGCAGCTAAGTGCAGGACACACACGGAGGCTCAGGGAGAGCGAAAAATTGGCCTCCCAGAAGTTCAGGAAGGCTGGGAACTGTCATGCCCATGTTTGAATGTGACTCCCAGGGGGAGGAGGGTGGTGGGAGTGTGGCTCCGGTGGTCGTGGAGGAAACTGGGGAAGGGCACAGGCCCGATGGGCATTTAGAGGAAGACCCAGGCCCATTCCCTCTTCATACTAGGGCACGCAAGAAGGAGTGGATAAGGGAGAAACATGGATGGCGTGGTCTATGGGGAAGGAAAGGGCCCTGAACCCCTTCATGGGCTGCAGCTGTTTAAAAGGACAAACTGCGCATGGCCTAGTGCTGGAAGCAAAACATGAAATAATTCTAGTCTGTCAGTTCTTATCTGAGTCCTGCCGTCCTTCCCAGTGTGCGTATTTCGATATCTGTGGACGTCTTCAAGCCCTTATCCTGCCTTGTCTCATTAATTGCTTCAGTGGGGTTTGTGTTGTTTTTTTCTATTTATAATTTATATGTATTTTGAGTTTGAACGCCTTTTCGCAACTGTTTGTGGGGGAGTTTTTTCTCCAGTCAATGATAATTGGACTTTGGAGGCCAAGTTGAAGGAATTAAAGGGACTTCACCTATTTTTGTGACTTTGTTGCTTTTATATCCCACTCCGGGTCATCACAGAAACAGGTCCATTTCTGGCTTTCAAAGAGCCTCCGACGCCTGGGGAGGCAATTTTCACCCTCCCAGAAGCTCAAGGAAAGTCTCCGGAGTCGGGGGAGGGTAAAAACATTCCCCCCAACATGATGCAGGAGGCCAAGTAGGCCATGCCCACCATGGCCACACCCACCCAGCAACTAGGCAGAGAACCCATTGCTAAAAATGTTTGAAGCCCACCCCTGCTTAGGTCCACTCTTTCAATATTGCAGAACTGTGGAAATTCCCGGCTGTTATACAGGTGGTGTGAAAGAAAATCAAACTTAGTTCAGACAAAAGAAAGGCTCCGGTACTTTCTGATAAGATCACCTGAAACAGAGGATGCCTGTCATTTTAGTTGCTCTAGCAGTTCTTCTGAATATTTGTGTTTTTGCCCAGTTCTCAACAGTATACATTCAGGAGAAAATGTAGATATGTAACTCAGTGGTGGGATTCAAAATGTTTTACTACCAGTTCTATGGGCGTGGCTTGGTGGGTGTGGTGTGGTGGGCGTGGCAGTGGAAGGATACTGCAAAATCCCAATTCCCTCCCAAGCCCGCTAACCTGCTTTCCAGCTCTGTTCTCCTGTGCAGGGCAACCAAAGAAGACCCAGCCAATCAGCTGGGACTTGGGAGGCAGAGAATAGATGTGGGGCGGGGCCAGTCAGAGGTGGGATTCTCCGAGCAACTCAAAATTTGCACTACCAGATCTCCAGAACTGGTCAGAACTTGCTGAATACCACCTCTTCCATCTGCTTCGTAAAATGTGCTTATCATAAAGAATCCAGAACGAGTGTCAGTAGGTTTTAAGAAAGCCTGCATTTAAGTCCTTGCCTTGCCAGGAAGCTGGCACCTAGAACTGGGCAAATCACGTCTCAGTCCAACCTAAAGGAAAGGGATCTTGTGTGGAGAAAGCATTGTTTTAATTTCCCAAAGAGCTTTCTTTGCAGTTGATCAGCAAGACATTGACTTCTGCTGAGCTCGGCTGTGTTTCAAGAAAACACATTTCCGTCCGTTGTCTTCTGAAATTTGAATGGACTCGATGAGATGACGATTTGTTACCGCCACAGCTTACGGCAATCTGTAATGGGAGACACATTTTTGCCTGACTTTATGATGCTCAAATTCTATTTATAGTAATCGATGGGAAATAATGATGAAAGCAAATACCAGGAACCGATCAATTGCTGGCATTCCAACACGCTCGATAGATGATTTTATTCCGAATCTGCTAATTGCTGGGTGTTACTGAGGCAGTGTGCTGATAATATGGTACAATAATGTAGGTTTTTTTAAACAAACATGTTTAGCATTATGGATTCGCCATTAAACTGGATATTTTATTGGGAACTGAAGTATTTTCTTTTCAAGCATATATTAAAAATGTTCCTTTCACACTACTGCCTACATTAAGAACAAGACCAGTTCCTTCCCGAGGAAAATGGAAGAAGTATCTTCTTCTAGGTCTCCCCCACAAAGTACCGTGCTTCCCCAAAAATAAGACCCTATCTTATATTTTTGCCACCAAAAAAGGCACCAGGTCTTATTTTCGGGGGATGTCATCCACTGACTAATCTCATTCCTTTTCACTGTTGGAGGCCTTCAATAATTTCTTCTTCTGAGGCTGGTAAGACTTTCCTGAAGGCCTCTGCAGCTGATAACAGACCTCTGGATCGATCCATAGCTTTGTTACCAGCTACAGAGGCCTTCAGAAAAGCCTTGCCAACCTTGCCAGCTGCAGAAGAAATGGGCCAGCAAGGCAGGTGTCGGGGTGTGCAAGGCCTGGCTACAGCTGTGCAAAGGTAAGTAGTAGGACAGCTCCACCCACCCATCCCCACCCTAGCTTAATTTTTACTCATCCACTCTGGAGCGGGCGAGGTCTTCATTAGGCTTATTTTGGGAGGTAGGGCTTATATTGGGCATATGTAAAAATCAAGCTAGGACTTATTTTCAGAATAGGTTGTATTTTCGGGGAAACATGGTACCTTCCTAGGTTCATGTCTGCATGAAAGCTATCTCTCTGGTGAAAATGCACAAACGTAAGATAATTCCAAAGCGAGACACCCAGTTTTAAAAGGGGGAATTGGGCAACCCTGCAGTCTATTCGTAGCACATTTTACAGCAGCTTTGCTGTTGGGGTTGTTTGTATGCCCAGCTGTGTTTAGCAACACACGTGTGCTAAGATCCCGGTGTAATTGGGCTCCATAAAAAGACGGTGATCGGTAGCTTTTTAATGCATCACAAAGGTATCGATTGCTACGCGGTTTAGGAAATGAATGCAAATGGATGAATGAGGGTTTTCGGTATATATTCAATTTGCCCCCCAATAATTTCAGATCTGCACGGCCACAACAATTTCCTCCAGCCTCTCTTTGTTTCACTTACATCATTCCAATTCCCTTCTGCTCCCTGCTCTGCACGGTGACTTTCTCTGTGCTTTGTATTGATGATAAATCACGCAGCCGCGTTCTAAGTGCTTGGATACTGACTCACGCAGCAAAAATGCATATGAATCATTTCACCTTGAAAGGCAGCCATTGTGAGAGCGAAATGCCGGGAGCTGCACAAAATAAGACGAAGCGGCTTCAGGCCCTGCGAACGTGGCTGCTTTTTTTCCCCAAAGTCCCAGGGTTCACCAACACAGGATCAGTGGACAGGAACTGCAAATTCTCAAGCATTGCGTACTAAAGTCAACAAAAGAGCAGAGCTAAGGTGAAAATAGTTCCGGAAATAACAGATTAATAGAGTTGGAAAGGACCTTGTAGGTCCGTGATGGTGAACCTATGGCATGCATGCCGGAAGTGGCATGTGAGAGGTCGCCTGGAAGAGCCCTACTGCGCATGCGCGCACACCACCTGCCCGACAGCTGATTGTCAGGTATCTGTCGTGCATGTGCAGGGGGCGGGGTGTGTAGCAGACATGCACACATGCACAGAGATGTGCAGTGCATGCAGTGGGATCGTGTGTGCATACGCAGGGGCATGGGGGCGCACATTGCCTTCTGGGTGCTGAATGCACGCACCATTTTCAGCACAGGAGCCCAAATAAATTAGCCACCACAGTTGTAGGTCATCTAGTCAAGCCCCACCACCCAAGCAAGAGATTCTACACATTTCTGACAAATGGCAGTCCAATCTCATGGCTGGCTGGGGAATTCTGGAAGTTAAGTCCACAAGTCTTAAAAGTGCCCAAAAGTTGGATACCCCTGCTCTAGAGTCTTCCTGAAGAGAGGAGAAACGCTTCCATAATAGATGAATTCTTGAATCTTCAGCTTGTCATCGACACACGTCTTCTCATCCACTTGACCAACCATCTCTACGTCAAACCTTTTACACTTTACAAGTCATGTTTGACTTACAACCGTTCGTTCATTGACCATTTGAAGTTACCACAGCACTGAAAAAAAGCAACTTATGACCATTTTTCATGCTTGCCACCATGTGGTGATGCAATTCGGGAATGCGGTGGTTCAGTGGCTAAGACACTGACCTTGTTGATCAGTGTTCTGACTCAGGCTTCCTAATCTGTAATTATGCACAAACCTATTTTAAAAACAAGACTCAGTTTATTGCAACACTGGGAGTTGTTTTCATTCCCAGCAGGAATTAATCTCAGATAGTCCCCCGAGATAAGCATCCACCTTTCAGTTCTGTGAAGTGCTGCCAAAAACAGAAGTATCAAATGAACTAGAAAAAAAACCAACTGAAGCACACAAAAAAAACCAAAACCAACCAAAGTACAAAGAGCTTCAAGAATGACTCTGAATCGATCGAACTACTTTGCTTCCTGCAAAGGTTTCATCATCTTGGCCTGCCTTTTATACTTTATGGGAGGGGCAATCACCTCCCAGCCTTACTCCCGAGTCACTCCTTTTGTTTCAGTTGCTCTTGCCTTCTAGCAGTTCTGTGCATGTGCACACTGGGAACAGGCTCCTCTGGATCTCTGCCTCGTTCTGCCAGACTCCGAAGGCTCCGGAGTCAGCACCCCACTCCCAGATGGTCCTGGCCCCATCTCTGCATCGGACGCAGGACCCTCGTCCAAGTCCTCTCCACACTCCCAGACTGATCCCCATTCTTCCCCACTGTCCGATTCTACTGCCGTCTGCACCAGCTACCGGCGAACCACAACAATCAGAAAAGTTGGCAGTTCAGCAGTTCAAATCCCTAGTGCCGCGTAACAGAATGAGCTCCCATTCCTTGTCTCAGCTTCTGACAACTTAGCAGTTCAAAAGCATGTAAAAAAAGTACAAGTAGCAAAATAGGGACCCCTTTGGTGGGAAGATAACATGCACCTTCGACATTTAGTCAGGCCGGCACATGACCACGGAGACGTCTTCGGATACCTTTACTATATGTACACATGATCAAATCTCGGGTGCTTGGCAAACCAGTGTATATATTTACAATGGTTGCAGCATCCGAGGGTCATGTGATCGCCACGCCCAGCTTGCTTCTGATCAAGCAAAGCCAGATTTGCTTAACCACAACTGCCTCACTTAGCAACTGGAAATAATTGGGCTCAACTATGGTCATAAATTGAAGACTGCCTAAAATTCCAAAAGCAAGTAATGTGCAGTCCAGAAAATGTATCGTTGGGGTTTTTTTTGTGAAGTGTCCAAAATAGTTACTCAAGTTTAATAGGAATGAGAATGCCAAGTTGCTGACACCCAAACACACACACACACACACCAGGGTGGATAAAAATCAATTTTAAAACAAGATTTTTCCAAATTTAAATCAGTTTTTTTTTTAAATCGGATTTTTTTTTTAAAAATTATCAAATTTATTTTAATCAAATGCTTTTGGAATAAAAATTTATCTAAAGGTAGTTTTCTATTTAAGATACATTAATAATTTAGTTTAGTCTGCATCAAATGGAGCTTAGTTATGTAGCATGAGGCAGTCTGTTCTGCAATATTTTGAGCAAACTCATTCCATGAATCCCAGCTCTGCAAGCTGTGATCACGTGCACTGCATCGATGCATTCACACAGTTTCATAGTAAACCATGAGATAAATCATAAAGTTCAGGACTATTCCTTTACTCCGTTGTTTTGCAAATCTATGTACACTACAAACTGTACGATTATTTGAAGAGAAATGCATCTGTGTCACCAGGCTCTTAAGTGTGAGGAGGAAGGGCAAGCAGTAAAAATGAAAGTGAAACCTTCTAAGCAGCTTATAAATAAATCCTGTTCATGATGTACATAAAAAAATACTTCCTTTGTTCAGCCCTTTGCTACTCATGGTTTGATTCCAGATTTTTCAGTTTTGCCCCAAATATCATATCAAGGCCTCGAGTGAATAGCCGAGCTGGCCCGTGATTGGTTAACAAAAGGCACTGTTTTCATGGGTGGGAGAGAGAATGTCAATTGGCTGATCTTTAATCATTGACACGTATGCTAATAGTAGTGTTAAGCACCGAGGGGCGGGGAAATCAGGAGATTCAGGCAGTTCAAATGAGCATAAAGACTTATTGGAAACTTAAGCTCTCTACAAGAATCTGAGCTATTAACAGCAAAGGAAATTAGTGGGAATTAAGAAGAGAAAGAAATACAAGGTGGGCAATGGTGGGATTCAATTATTTTTACTACAGGTTTTGTGGGCGTGGCTTGGTGGGCATGGCAGGGGAAGGTTACTGCAAAATCCCCATTCCTTCCCCACCCCACTAATCTACTTTCCAGCTCCGTTCTCCTGTGCAGGGGAACAAAAGGAGACCCAGCCAATCAGCTGGGACTCAGGAGGCAGAGAATAGATGGGGGCGGGGCCAGTCAGAGGTGGGATTTGCTGGTTCTCTGAACTACTCAAAATTTCCACTACCAGTTCTCCAAAACTGGTCCAAATCGGCTGAATACCCACCTCTGAAGGTGGGCTGGATTTGATCTCTTGTGCAGGAGCAAGAACTCATGACTGATGATGTGTTTGACCCCTCCCTTGGACTCAGCCTAGTCGTCTCCTACAAGAAGAGAATATTTGAAACTCGGGGTTGATCTGTGGAGGTCCTTGGTCTCTCTGAGCTGGGTTTTTGTCTTGCAGACATTTCATGACCCAACTAGGTAATGTCATCAGTGCTAGAAGGGAGTGGGGTTTGCTCTCTGTTTATATGCTTGACCTATTAGTGTTGGTGCAGAACTGCCAACTCAGACCAACAACCCAACAGCCACCAGCAGCCTAGTCAAGGAAACACCAAGGACACTCCCACAAACACAGAAAGGGGAAGTCACTCGTATATAAACAGAGAGTAAACCCCATTCCCTGATGGTGTTACCTAGTTGGGTCATGAAAAATCTGTAATACCTCTGCTAGTGCAAATAGGGTGCAAGCCCCTCCCCCCATGTCCCATTTTGGCCGCCAGAAGGCTACCCAAACTAAAAACACAATGAAAGGAGAAATGTTTCCCCTTTTGCATTTGAGCCTGCAAGGAGGGGCAGGAAAGGAGAAAGGGAACGAGGAAAGAGAAAGAAGGAAAGATGGGAAGAGAGCAAGGAAGGAAAAAGAAGGAAAGAGGGGAAGGAAGGAAGGAAGGAAGGAAGGAAGGAAGGAAGGAAGAAAGAAAGAAAGAAAGAAAGAAAGAAAGAAAGAAAGAAAGAAAGAAAGAAAGAAAGAAAGAAAGAAAGAAAGAAAGGAAGGAAGGAAGGAAGGAAGGAAGGAAGGAAGGAAGGAAGGAAGGAAGGAAGGAAGGAAGGAAGAAAGGAAGAAAGAAAACATATGAAGATCGGTTGCAGGAACTGGGCCTGGCTAGTCTAGTGAAGAGAAGGACCAGGGGAGACATGACAACAGTCTTCCAATATTTGAGGGGCTGCCACAGACAGGAAGGGGGCCAAGCTATTTTCCAAAGCACTCAAAGGCCAGACAAGGAACAATGGATGGAAACTGATCAAGGAGAGATTCAACCTGGAAATAAGGAGACATTTTCTGACAGTGAGAACAATCAACCCATGGAACAGAAGTTGCCTTCAGAAGTTGTGGGAGCTTCATCCCTGGAAGTTTTGAAAAGAGCCTGGACTGCCATCTGTTACAAAATGGTGTAGGGTCTCCTGCTTGGGTGGGGGGGGTGGACTAGATGACTTACAAGGTCCCTTACAACTCTGTTAATCTGTGCACTCAACTGGCTGAGTCGCTCACTTGTTTTCATTTGGGAACCTGGAGGCCATTGGAGGGAATGCATGGCAGGCCTCTCCCCCTTTGGAGGCTGGAGAAGATACCCCTACATTCAGCTGCTCTACAAGGCTTAGTTAATTAATTACACGGGTTGGTTGGTGTGATGAGAAGCATTTTTGTTAGTTAGGTGCCTTGTTGCTCCTCCCAACTCTACCTGGGGGGTCACCTCCCAAAGCAGGGAGAGCGGGCCAAGGTGTCTTTGAAAATGCCAAAAAGGTTGCCCTTCACTCAAATATTTGCAGCTGATTTGGAAAAGAGTTTAAGACAAGGATCTTCAAACTTGGCAAGTTTAAGACTTGTGGACTTCAACGCCCAGAATTCCTGAGCTAACATGAATGTGAAGGAGGAATTCTGGGAGTTGAAGTCCACAAATCTTAAAGCTGTCAGGGTTGAAGACCCCCCCCTGAGTTGGGTGGGTTAGATAATAATAATAATAATAATAATAATAATAATAATAATAATAATAATAATAGTAATAGTAATAGTAATAGTAATAATATTTATATACCACTCCTCTCCCGAAGGACTCGGAGTGGTGCACAGCCATACAATTAAAACAATAAATATGTGAAAAATTAAAACTAAATTAAACTAAGACCCTGGCTGTAATCAATTAAAAACCCTTCCCTAAAACCCTAAAATTTAATATAAAAATAAAACACCCAAATCTAAAATCAGCCCAAGCCGGTCAGGTTTTCAAGGCACGCCTGAAGGTACCCAGGTCCGTGGCTATATGTAACTCCAGAGACAACTCATTCCAGAGAGAGAGAGAGAGATGATTGATAGGTAAATATGATAGATATAGTTAGATATATTATATGATATGATGTGATGTGATATATGATATAGAGATAGATAGATAGATAGATAGATAGATAGATAGATAGATAGATAGATAGATAGATAGATAGATAGATGAGATAGATAATAGATAATAGAGATAGATTGATAGAGATAGATAGATAGATAGATAGATAGATAGATAGATAGATAGATAGATAGATAGATAGATAGATAGATAGATGCATAGATAGATAGATAGATAGATAGATAGATAGATAGATAGATAGATAGATAGATAGATAGATTGATAGATGATATGATATATATATATATAGAGAGAGAGAGAAAGTCTAGCCTCAAAACGGTTTGGATGGGACCTCTTGTGAATTCTCCAATATTGGAAGTTTTAAAGAAGAGATTGGATAACCATTTGTCTGGAAATGCTATAGGATTTCCTGCCCGAGCCAGGGGGTTGCACTAGAAGACCTCCAAAGGTTCCAACTCTGTTATTCTGTTCTGTTCTGTGAATTTGCTGTGTTTCCTCCCCGCCCTCGGCAACCCCCGTGAAGAGATCGGAACAGTTAAAAGAGTTAAAAGAGAGCGGCGCCTTGCTTTGATCTTCTTATATCCCGCGGCCCTTCCCTTCCCTTCCCATCAGACCGTTTCCTGGACCTACCCCAGCTCCTCTCTCGTGAATGCGTGTGCTTGCAGTGCACCCACAACGCACGGCGAAGTACAGACGAAGTACAACGGACAATTGTAACAAAGTCACACTTAAAGCGGCGGGGATCAAACCTATGGGTTTGGAGACTGGTTTTCGGAAAGATTGAATAGCGCCGCCTGGCGGTGCGTCTCCGCTGGAAATGCGGGAAATACGCAGGGAAACAAAGAGGCGGAGGCCGGAGCGAGGGAGTTACGCCAGCGAGCATCCTTCTTACTTTCCCCCCACGTGTAATCCTCTCTTTAGGTCATCACAAGGCGACGGCAAGGCAAACAACCTTACGCAGTGGGGACGGGTTAAAAAGGAATGTACCCCGTGGATTAATTGACTACTCCTAGTAGTAAGTTGGGGGGTTCGACGAAACGATTTTCTGCCGACGTCTCCGGTTGATTACGCATAAGGAGCGGGTAGGCAGGAAGACTTTGGGTGATGCTGGAGTCACTGGGATACACGCAAGAAATTTGTGGATGAAAGGAGGAAGAAGGGAAGGAGAAAGAAAGAAGGGTAAACAAGAACGAGTAAAGGGATAGTAATAATAAAAAAGAAACAGAGCAGGCAGGCGAAGGAAGGAAAGAGAAAAGGTTCGCCGCCGTGGGGAGCTTCCTAGCGTTCACAAGTGGCTCCTTTTTGCCAGCATAGTAAAAATCCCACGCCCACGCGTCTGGTCTCTCTCCCACGCCCCGCTAGCCGAGGGCGATAATCCAGGTCGTAGTTGGCGTCTCCCGAAGTCACGATTCCCACGCTTTCCCGTCCTGGGAGCCGCCGTGGAAAGCCGCCGGCCGCGTTCTGAGTCGTCTGGATGAAGGCAAAGCAAGGCGCGCCAAGATTTAAAACGCGCGCCCTTCCCGGACAGGCACGGATCCAGCTGTCGGGTTTCAAAGCTTTGCGGGTGGATGGAGCGCACGCACACACAATACACACACACCCGCACTCGCTTTCTGCCAGCTGCATAGCCCAGGCTGATTTCTGGGCATCCCCAAAACACCAAGAACGCGCTTTTTCCTAAACCTGGCGTCACGCGAGGGAGCAAACTCTTTCTTCCCGGAGCCCCCAGCTTCACTTCCCGGGATGGATCCCCGCCCCCCGGGGAATGGTCGGAGGGGGTGAGGGTGGGGAAAACCACTCTGCTTTCGTTCCCCATCCAATGGCTCTCTTCTTGGGATCAGCAAAAAAAAACGACAATCCGGATCTGTTGAAGAAGGGCTGCTTTTTTAAAGAATTTGGAGTGCGAAACGTAAACCCACGCGGGGAGATCTTGGGCGTACAAAAGTGAACAATAAGTGAGCGGATTTGGCCCTTGGATCGCTCGCTAAGAATTTCACCCACCTTCTTCTATTTGCTAACCAGCTAAATTATTTGTTTTCCAATCCAACCGTGTCGAATTCTCGTGAATCCCTGCCGTTTTCTTGGCGAGGGTTTTCCAGAAATCATTTGCCATTGCCTCCTTCCTGGGGCTGAGAGACAGCGACTGGCTCCAAATCCCCCTTCTCCCCGCAGGCTTGCAAGGACCGGCTCGCCACGTTCACCACCACCACCACCATTTTACAGCCCGACAATGCCTTGAAAAACCCACTAACATTTGCTAAACGGCCGCCTTAGTTACCGCAACATTTACATGGGGATCTTAATAGGCTGGAGTAGTAACTGTGAAGCTTGCAACGTACTTTCCTTGGCTTGGTCATCCGCTCAGCTGCTTTCCGCGTTCCACTTTCGGGGTGTCCCAGCTGGAACCCTCCTCCAGACAAACTGCCCAACCTGGAAAAAGACGCTGCCTTGACCCACAAGCCTCCATAGAATAAAACGCGACCAATAAGCCAACTCTTCCCCGGCTGGGTTCTCGGGCACAAAAACCATCCCCGCGCAATTAAGCCAGCATCTTCCCGTGTTCGGCAGAGTCGTGGGAATGCAGTCAATTCCCTTGGCCTGGCCGGTTTTCCTAACACCAAAGGAAAAGAGGCCTCCCTACCTCGCAGATTGGCTTCCTCCACCCCAAGGCCTCCAGCTGCTTCTCTCTCTTCCCCCCAATTCTTTCCCAGCCCACCGATGGAGAACGGCGGACCTCGCTCCCTGGTTGTTGCCTTGCTCTGCTTTGCTGCCTGCCTTCCATTCAACTCGCCATTCTTAGGAAAGTCCAGTTTACGTAGGAGTCGTAACTGTTCTTCTCGGTTCTTGTCCCTACCAGTAGTAGTATTTTGACCATTGCCGTTTCTTCTTCCTCCTCCTTTTCCTGGCAAACCCCTCTCCCTTCTATTCTTGATGGTGTTATTTAGTTGGGTAATGAAACGTCTGCAAGAAAAAACCCCCAGCTTCCTTTTTCCTCTTCCTCCTGCTCTTCCTTTTCTTCTCCCTGTTCTTCTTCCTCCTCCTCCTCTTCTTCTTCCTCCTCCTTTTCCTCTTCCTCCTCCTCCTCCAACCAGGCCTGCTCATGTCACTGTGTAATGACCTGCCTCCCTGCAGCAGGATTTCCCTCGCTCTGCCTCAGGAAAAACAGCAGTGACTTCGAAAAACGTGCAGGGCCAGTGCCAAGTAAGGCCTCGTCTGGCTGTAGGCTGTTTTCTTCCAGTCACTTGCCCGACTGGCAAGCCAGGCTTCTCTCCCCCCACCCCCAGCCTCCTCCGGCAGCTGTAGCCCTGACTAAGAGGGGGCAGCCAAGATCCTAAAGAACGGGGGATGATCCAAGCGCAGCCAAGAGCTTCTTCTTTGCCGGCTTTTGGCGTTCCCAGCCTCGGATGCCTGGACCAGGCTTAACTCCGCCAGGAGCTCTGATCTTGGGCGCCGTGGGAAACGCTGTCGCTGCGGAAGCTTGCTGGCTGCCTCCAGCCGCAGAGAAGCAAGCGAGGCCGGCCTTCTCTTCCATGCTGGGACAGGAAAGTCAGTTGCCGGCGCGCATCCTCACTCCACCCCACCTCTCCGCCGCCCGCCCGCCCGGGCTTTTCACCTCTCAAGCGGGCCTGCAAAGGGACGGGGGCCTTTTTCCTGGTCAGTCAGAAGCTGCGCGAGAGAAGGTTCTTGCAGGACCGCCTCGGCTTCTGGGGGCCTGCAGCGATTTGTGGCACGGGCACCCCTGGTCCTTGCCAATCGCCGCCGTCCCTGGGAAGTACCGGCCTTAAGGGATAAGTCAGAGAGGAAGAAAGTTCCAAGGAGATTTCGCCCCGAGCACCACAGGGGCCAGCTGGCCCAAGCATCACCCAGATTTACTTAACAGCAGACCTGTTAAGACCAGGGGAGAGGAGGAGGAAGGGGGGGGGGGAGGAGAAGGAGAAGAAGAGGAGGAGGAGGAGGCTACATTACCCAGGGACCTGCACGCAAGAATGATCCTTTGCAGATTTGTTTTTCCCTGCTCCCTTTTTTTCTCCAGGGAAATCTCTTCACCGCCTTGGGGTGGGGGCGGGTTTCACAGCCTAGTTGATTCAGTGAAGAAACATCTTAAGAAAAAAAGTGTGTTATTATTATTTTAAAAATCTTCTCTGCTTTCCGACGTTTTCTCTACCCTTGTTCATAGAAGGGTTTTTTTTTCTTTCTCCCAGCTAGCTAGCTTTCTTTCTGCCCGTCCCAGATGAATTTGAGTTACCTCTGAAACCTTCCCCCTGCGCTTACATAAAAGCCAAAACACTTAGAAAGCCCAACAAGTGTCCTCAGCTCGACTTTTTTTTTTGCAGAAATCCAGAATCCCTTCTCTTTTGCTTTTCTCAGGCCAAGCCACCACTAAGTCGCTCACAATCCCAACTCCCTCTCTCTGCTGGCCGTCCTTCCCCCATCCACCCCTTCCTCCCCCCCCCCAAAAAAAGCCCTTTGATCTGCGAGTTATTTGAACAGCCAACAAAGCCCCTCCTGGCCTCCTAAGACAAAAGAGCTGGAGCGCAAGTAGCCATCAAGGCAAAGGGATCAAGGGATGGCGATGCCACGGCAACCAACACCGCCGCAGCCGCAACGAAGGCCCGGGGCCCGTCTTAAGGCGGGCCCCATACTAATCAATGCACCTTGTAATCATAGAAATACGGCACCATATTTATGACATTTTACAGCATTGTTTCATTAATGCTGATACGCATTAACTAGAAATGAACACGGTTTTTTTTTTACCCCATAGAAGTGCCAATAAAATAAATATATGTGTTTTAATTTTATCGACCCTTTACATTTTGATTCCTGTGAGCAGTTGTCGTAGTAACAACTGCTTTGCAAAGGGGGCCCAGAAGGCTGTTATAAGACGGGTCCCGGCCCAAAAACATTGCCGGCCACCCCAAAAAGTCACCAGCCGGGAAAGTAACTTTTGCAAAGCCTGAAAGATCCTTTCGGATCTGCTAACCATTTGACAGAAATGGCGGAATAAAAATAACCCTTGTAGTAGTAGTAATAATAATGATGATGATGATGATAATGCTTCCATGCCACGCTTCCCCTCTTCTCTTTGCTTCCTTTTTCCTGGAGTCAGCCTGCCTTAGTTTAGTTTGTTTTACTTGGGAAGTTTTTTTTTACAGCTTCGCGGCACCGTTGACGGCTAATACCGTCAACGAACCGATTGCTAAGAACTCGACCCAAATTCTATTTTGGGTGCACGCACTTTTCTCTCCCACACGTTCCCTTTTGCAAGACAATGGCTATGCCCAGTGGCACAACTTTTGAGTGCCATGTACATCCAATGGAAGGGAAAATCTTTAGCAGCTTTTCTGTTTCTTTCTTTCTTTCTTTCTATCAAAAAGGATAGATATATTGGTTTTCTCCCCCACCGTCATTACAATTCCATTCCCCCCCCCACCCCCACCCCGGATCTGCTGTTCAACGACTCTTTTCTTTCCATTTGCACTCAGCGCTGCGTAAAAGAACGCGACGTGTTTGGAAGGCTACTAAAAAAAAAAATCTCTTCCGATGGAAAGAAAGTTAAAGCAAGGCCCAGAGCGTTCTTGCTACTTACTTTCCGCCCCAAAGAGGGGAAAGTAAGCACATGGAAATATAAAAGGGAAAGGGAAGCAGAAAGCCAGAAAGACGTTCTGAAGTTCGCTCACAACCTCCGGTCGGCAGCTCTTGGTCTTCAAGTTGTAGGAAGGAATCTACTCGGAAATTAAAATAAAATAAAATAAAAGTCCAGGCCGCAAAGCCTGAATAAGCGATTGTCTCCCCGTTCTCATTTTAGGAGACGGGAGCTTCTTTCAATTCCCCGCATCCAAAGCTACGACCCCCCTCCCTTTTCGACGCAACTACTTCCGCATCAGTGACCAGGGGACTGGGGCTTTACTCAGGGTTTATTATTTCCCTCCCCCCCCCCTAACTACTCCGCAATTCACACAAGACGGGTCGCTGTGAAACGGCTCCCTTGCTTTGAACTTAACAAAAGCCACCAAGCGCCATCTGAAGATTTTTCTTTAAACGCCGCAAAATAAGCCCAAGATGAAACCCAGGCTGAACGCTAACCCAGCTTTTTAAGCCTGTGCGAAGGTCGCCACGGCAGCAGATCCTACCGAGGTTGTCGTAGATTTCCTGCGCGACACATCTCCAGCTTTTGTTAGACCTGGTTTTCCCCAGCTGCCTTGAAACCAACTCTTTTCGCGAATTGCGTTTTGCTTCTCGGCCGCTTGGTTTGCAAGCCATCAGGCCAAACTAACCTGGATTTCAAACCTGCTTCCCACTCCCACTTAACTAGAAATCCGAGGAACTTCCTCGCTGATACTAATAATACTAATAATAATCCTTCACTCCACGCGTGCATTTCTTCATGTGTCGCTCCTTTGGGACGAAAAACCAAGAGCATCCGCGCCACGCACTTTCTTGAAGCCAAGAATTGGATGGGGTTGAGACACCCCCCCTTCCCTCCCCCATCAGGCCGATTCCTTCCAAAATTTGGCTGGATCGTGACCCACTTTTTCCTAAATGGAGGCAGGAGCCCATTCGCCGCGCGCGTAACAAAACAAAACACGGGAGAACCTTTCCTTCCGCGCCTCAGTGGGCTTAAGTCCCAGGAATTCCACCGCTTTCTTTTCCCCCTTCAAACAGAAGCTGACTTCTGCTTTTGTTTTTTTAAGTTTAAATTGCCAGCTCTGCTTAATAACGCTGGCAGCTGCAATAAAAGTATCGGCTGCTAATTAAAGCGGAGCATAATCAACCTTCAATGGCGTGTTTTTTTCTCTTTCTTTTACTTTCATCCGCCCAGTAATTAAGATCATTTATATAACAAGACTCCGAAAGGTTATTTCAAAAGAAAACCTTTTTTTTTGGTTGTTTAATACATCAAATATACAGAATTTTAATCTTTGAAAGCGATACATTGTCTTATTATTTTAAATACATGACGTCACCCTTGTTCCTGTGTCCTAGCTACAGGGTGGACTTAAAAATTAAAAAATAGTCAAGTGTTTTCTTCTTTTTTTAAAGAATAAAAATAAGGCAAACGGAGGTTTTTGGAAAAGAGTAGGTTGGTGGTTGGGTTTCCTTTCTGTCAGGATACATACAAAAAAATACCAATTCTCTCTCATTCTCTCTCTATACATCTTTGAAAAATTGCTGCAATTTGGAAAAAAAACTGGTATAGACAAATTGCAAGTGAAGACACGTTGTTTTTGGAAAAAGAGACATGCATTGGGGGGGTGTTTGTCCCACCCACCCACCGTTAAATAAGAACGTACAATACAGTACAATTTTAAAGTAACATTAAAGAGAAGACTTCTAGTTCTTGTTTTCTTTTTATTGATTTATATTCTACAACGGGTGTTTCCACTTCTTTCGTTTTTGTTTTTCCTTGAAAGCCTATCGAGAGCTGAAATTAAGGTAATGCACTTTTTTTTTTCAAATGGATTCGTCGTCCCGCTTGAAGCTAACATAAATAAATACAGTGCCCATGGATCCAGTCCTCAAGATGAACACTATTCTTTTTTTATATATATATTTATTAAAAAAGGTCCAATTTTGCAACGTGTCTGGTCATCCATCCTTTAAAAGAAACTTTCCAAGGGACGCTGGGCCGTCTTCCCTTCCCCTTCCCAGAAAGCGTGGTTTTCAAATCCACCCTACCGACGCCACCCTACCCCCCCAAAGGAACACCCACCCCCACCCCAAAAACCCTAACCTTAGGCGGCGACACCCCCCTTCCCCCGGGGGAAAAACTCACTGGTATCCCAGCGCCGAAGCTGTCGTCAGTCTTTGCCCATAGAGTGCGTAAGGGGAGTAATAGGGTCCGGTGGCGGCCGGGACGGGGACGGGGGCTCCGGGGGTGGGCAAGGGGCTCTTGGAGTAAGGGTGGTACCGGCTGCTGAGTCCCAAGGCGTGGTGCGGGCTGCGCAAAGCCAGCGCGCCGGGGCTGCCCGGGCCGCCGGCCGCCGCCGCCGAGCTGGGGACGTGCATGTGGCAAGCCATGGCTGCAGCCGCGGCGGCGGCCAGCGAGCTGGAACTCGGGTAGCCGGAGAGCAGTTTCTCGGCCGGGCCGGGAAAGGCCGTGTGAGTCCGCAGGTGGCTGAGCAGCTCCTCCGAGGTGGCGAAGCGTTTGTCGCACGGCCCGTTGGCCGAGACCCAGTTGCAGCTGTGCGGCTGGGGGTCGTTGGGCAGCAGGAAGCCGTACGGGTAGAGAGGGTGGCCGGCCAGCGACGGCGGCCCGGCGTGCAGCGGCGGTCCCGGGTACACCAGCGGGTAGGCACCGGCCTTGAGGGCTTGCTCGTGGGCGCAGGAGGCACCGGCGGCCAGGTGGCTGGCGCAGTGGTAGCTCAGGCAGTAAGGGTCGCGGCACAGGCTGGCCGTCATCACCGACGGCGGCGAGGCGCCGGCCAGAGGGCTGGAGCCGGCCGCTTTGCCGCCGCCGCCAGCGCCGCCGCCCCCCAAGCTGCCAGCCTTGCTGGGGTCGAGCGCCACGCCCGGCGGCAGGAACTGCGGAGGGTAACCGGCGTACGCCCCGGCCAGGGAGCCCGGGTAGCTCATGCCGGCCGGCGGCAGCGGGAAGACAGTCTGGCCCGGCTTGTAAGGGGAGACGGGCGCCACCAAGCCGGCGGAGCCCAGCACGGCAGCGGCCACCGACGACGGGACGGCGCTGCAGGACGAGTCCGCCGTCGAGCAGGAGGCGGCCGAAGCGACGCCCGCCAGCAGCCCCTTGGCGCCCTCGTGGCTTTGGCTCAGCTCGGCCGACAGGCCACCGCCGCCGCTGGAAGTCAGCCGCCCAGAGCCGTCGGAAGCGCCTTTGCCGCAGTTCTCCGCCGTCTCCTTCTTCTCCGCCTCGCCGCCGCCGCTGCTGCTCCCGCCGCCGCCGCCACCGCCCTTGCTCTCCCCGCCGGGCAGCAGGCCGGGCGAGCAGGCCGAGGCGCTGGAGCTGGGGCTGCCTGTCCTTGGCGTAAACGGCGGGCAGGTGGCGCTCGGCACCCGGAATCCCGATTTCTCGCCGCCGCTGCCGCCGCTGCCACCGCCCGAGCTCCCTCCGGATGCGGCTCCGGAGCCTCCGCCGGCCGACGAGTCCTTCTTATCCGCTCCGGGCTTGGAGTAAGGCTTGAAACTGGACTTGTCCTCGGCGCCGATGTCGCTGAGCTTCAAGGGCCCCCCCTTGGACGCCTCCTTGTCGCCGCTGCTGGACGTGACGCTGGAGAGCTTGGAGGAAGGCGAGGGATCCGGCTTGCCGATCTGGGAGCAGGTCTGCGCGAGGAGAGCCAGCGGGCTCTTCTTGGCGTCCAGCTGCAGAAGGCCGGGGAGAGAAGAGAGGGGAACCCTGAGTACGGCGCGGGGAGGCTGCCCGACGGGGCCCGGCCAAGCAGCTTGCTGCCCTCCCTCCCCTCGACGCCTTTGCAAACCATCCTCTCGCCCCGCATCCCGCCCTGCAGGGCAAGTCCAGGCCGGTCCCGTGAGCTGCTCCCCGTGTACCCCGATCGTCTACTCTTCCCCCCCCCCTTGGGATTCCTTAGCGGGCGCCGCAGGGACGCCGCCCCAGCCCTGCCGTCTCGCGCCCCATCGCTGCGCATCTAGAGAGCCAGCCCTTCGGCACCCCGCCGCCCCGAGATCCGCTCCGTTTTAGCTCGCTTATCCCACAAGACTCTCGCTGTGCCCGGAGAGGGGACACACACACACACCCAAAGAGGTCAGGGCGCTTTCTTTTCCAAAACCCCACTCGAACCCGGGTCAAGGGGCGGCTCAGTTTCAGGTTACCGTCCCTTGGATGGCAATCTACTCCCATAACCAAAAAGCTGGGGGGGGGGGGGGGGGGGCAGGATTGAGCCTGCCGATGAAGTGGCAAATTCCGCCGGAGCAACCGGCCGCTCCGTTTAAGAGCGGAGAATGCAAAAGCCGGGGCGCGTCTTCCTCCAACCCAGGCTAGGGGGTCCCCCCAAGTTGCCCCAGGCTGGACGACGGTGTGTGTGTCTCTGTGTGTGTGTGTGTGTGCAAGAGGGAGGAGGGAGAAGAGTTGTTGACACGGAGCAAGCGCCCTACAAAGGATTCCAACCCCCACCTCCTCCCCCAAAAAACACCACCACCACCAAAGGACCGGGGGAGGGGAGAGGGTTTGCCCGCCGCCTCTTACCTCGATCGGGCTGACCGGCGTGGAAGGCAACGGCTGCAGATATTCGGGGTGCAAAATGTGCCCCGTCCGTGCCGTGAGCATTTTCAAGACTTTGATGGGGAGGCGGTTGGCTTGGCGCAAAGGGTCCGAAGGAGGGATGGCGTGGAAGAAAGCTTGGCTGCCGCCACCGACCCCGCAGCCGCCGCCGATAAGGTTCCCAGCGAGCCCGCTTTGCCAAGGGAGCTCAGCAGCACCGCAGCCGCCGCCGTTTCCCAGCTCTGGCGCGCCGCCGCCGCCGCCTCCTCCGCCCGGACTACTTCTTACGGCAGAAAGCGCGGGCGCTGTAATCATGACCCAAAGGCTGGCATGGAAAAAAAACGCGCAGGGGGGGCGGGCGGGCGGCGGGAACGCGCGGCTCGGGAAGCGAAGCGGGGCGTCTGCAGCTTCCAATGGCGACTTCGGGGACGGTGGTGGGTGGGAGGAAGATTCCGCCCCCTTTGGAAAAACCGGGAACGGCGGAAGAAACAGCAAGCGGCAGATTCCTCTGAAGGTTTCTCTCTTTCTTCCTCCCCCCACACCAATCTTTTCTTTTCCTTTCTTTTCTCTCAGTCTTTGCTTTTCTTTCTTTCTTTTTCTTGCAAATTCAGGCCAAAGCCCGAGGTTTCAACCGCTGGCGACCCAAGGAAAAATAAATCCGTGCTTTTTTGGGTGGGTGGGTGGGTGGAGGGTTGTGTTCCACCCCCAGGGGGTGGAAGGGAATGGAGGGGTGAGGAGGAAGACTCCGGGTTCGTCTCCTCCGCCGTTCACCCCCTCCCTTCTGCCCGGCCCGGCCCGTCTCTCCTTCCCTTCCTTTTCCTTCGGTCTCTCGCTTCTCCTCTTCCTCTTCCTCCTCCTCCCAGCCGCTCTTCTCTGCCAGCCAGCAGCCGCTTGCCCGACCAGCCTCGGCTCTGGCAGAGAAAGTGGCTTCCCGAGCGAGCTGAATTAGTCAGGAGATTAAAGCCTTTGCCGCCTTCCAATCAAATGGGAGCCCGAGGTGATTGGAGGGTCAAGGGGATGTGACGTCACGCTCCCTCTTCAAGGGCTTTTCCGCGGCCGACGACCCCCACTCACCCACTCCCCACTCTCCCAGCGCTCTGCCCGCTCCAGCCAGCCCGTCTCCTGCCTTGCTCCGCTCCCCCACTGCCCCGCATGGCATTCCTGGGGAGGGGGCAACCCCCCCCAACTTTTCCAGGCTCCAGACGTACGCGGGGCTTTACCCCACCCCCGCGCCCCCAACGCCCAACCCTCGGCCGGGCGCTGCCTTGTTGTCGGAGCAGGGGCCGCCAAACGCTGCCTGCCCGGGTTGGGACAAGAAGATCGGCCGGGCGGAGGCTCTTTTTTGCTTAGCGGGGGGAAAGGGGGGGAGGCTGCACGTGTCTCCCGTGCACAGCCTATATTGGGGGGGGGGGGGCGGAAGGAGAGAGAAGCTGACGGGGCCTGGATCGGATTTCCTCCTGCTCGAAACGAATAAAGCAGGAAAAGTCTTCCAATCTTTCTCCAACCCACCGCCCTCCAAGCGGAACTGGAGGGGGCGTGGGGATGTTCCACGCGGGGATTGGGTGAGGCCGGGAGGTCACGTGAATGAGAGGCCCCTCCCCGCTCTCCTCCTCCTGCCCTGCCCTGCCTCCTGGCCTGAGGGAGGGGGTGGATTTCAGGGGGGGAGCAGGCGCGCTCTCCCTTGGTTCCTCTCCTTCATCCGCTGTCAATGCTCCCCAACCGCAATCCATCAGTTATTTGTCAGCCCCTGTCAATCCTGCCTTGATTTATGTCAGGTTGTGTTGCTGATTACAAGCCTGGTGCGACTTTGAAGGAAGGAAAGGGAGAGAGAGAGAGAAAGAGGCAGCAAAGAGATAGATAGACGGACGGACGCCTTCCCTTGGAAGGAATTTTTTTTTTAAAAAAAAGCCATTCCATTTAAAAGAGTAAATCGCTCCGAGTAAATGCAATTTGCCTGCCCGCAAAACAAGCCTCCACGCTCGCTTCCCTGAGCCCAACACCTTGGCCGGGCCTTTCTCTCTCTCCCACTCTTCTCGGGCGATTACACTCCGGTTTTTCCACGGTTCCTCGTACTTGCACCTGGGAGAAGACCCTTGGTACCCCCGTTAGTCTCCCGTGGGACTCTTATGGCCTTTGATCTTATGGCCACTATTACCCACTCCCACGACTATCGGTGCTGCTGGTTAGGTGGTTGCTTTCTTAAGGACGCCTTCGCTGCTCTTGCTCTCCCTCCTTCCCCATCTCCCCCCTTTCTCGGAGACCCTGGAACAGATTCCCATATGGGATCCAGAGCCGACGAAGTGCTCCTGGCGCCGGTTCCCTTCTGGGTAATGCAAAGAGGACCCACCCCGCCACGGCGCTGCCCAGGGGCTCCGGTCACTGTGCTACCGACCCGTTTGGGTGGCTTCGTGGGGTCGGCAAGGCCGGAGTTTCCCCGAGGAAACTCGTGTGTGCGGGGATTCAGGGGCGTCCAGCCACCCGACGAGGCGGACGGCCTCGCTCGCCCTGGACAAGGTTAGGCCTCTTTCAGGCCGGCTTATTCCACCGAGAGGCGAGCCAGGTGACCTGAACTACGGCTGCCTTCGAACTGGATTTCACCCGCCGGCGGTGAATACTCCGAGGTGACGGTTGCGTGCCGCTTCGGTCACCTGCCGACGAGCGGCCTGGGTCTCCCCCTTCTCGCTTTCCTACCCCGGCCCGAGACGTCTTCTGCCCCGTCAAGAGATACGCCGACCTCCTCTAGAGGGACGGAGGGAGTCCTTGGCCGCTCGGGGCGGGTGTGGAGGCAGAAAAACAAGGAACAAAAGCGGGTCGAGTTGCAAATTCTCGGCAACTTTTCCACCGCCGCCTCCTGCAACTCTGACCCCGTAACGTTTGGAAGCAAGAACGCGTGGGAAGGAAAAGAAGTTGCGTGTTTGCAATAGGTTCCCCTCGTTTCTCTCTGGCTGATTCCACACCTCACGCTCAATCGTTTTTTCCCCTAGGGACTCGCTCCCCGCCCGCCTCAACATAACCCCACACAACACTTCCCACCACTCAATACCTTCTTCCAGGAAAAAATAAAATAAACCCCAAACACTCCCATAAGTCAGGTTAACACTGACCAAGATTCGCACCTGACCTGCTGCTGCTGTTGCCAGGTATTGAGTTTCTTGTGGCCCTTGGAAGGCCCAAGAGAGAGAATCCCTTGTCAGGCAAAGCCCCCTTGGGCCTTGCCTCTAAAGCTCGCGGCCGCTCAGCTTTGAGTTGGGGTCGCCCCACGGTCTCGGGTACCCCTTCTTTGCAGGCGAAGGGCAAGGACGAGCGCCACATGAGCGCTCTTCCCCGTTGCACCTTTTTTTGGTATGTGTGTGTGTGTGTATGTGGAGATGTAGGTGGCGGGGCCGATTTTCCCCAGGCTCCTCTTAGTCCCCCTCGGCCTTTCCCTCCGAGGTATTCGGCTCTGAGGCTTCAGAGATGCAGGGCTTCCCATCAAGAGGCGGGCGAGAGTCCCCGCTTACCTCCTTCCTGAATCGGGAGAGGCTCTCAGCCAAGAGGCTTTCGAAGCCAGGCGCCTTGGCCTCTTGGTTTATTTGTTTGGGTTTTGTTTTTAATCGTGAATCCTGATAGATTTGCTGGGAAGGGGGGGGGGTAGGGAGGGAGGGAGGGAGGGAGGGAGGAAAAGAGGGAAGGAATGAGAGAGAGAAAAGAAGGAAAGAGAGAGAATAAAAAAGAGGAAAAAGGAAGAGGAAAGAAAAGAATGAAGGAAGGAGAGAGAGAGAAAGAAAAAGAGGAAGGGAAGGAAGGAGAGAAAGGAAGGAAGAAAAGAGAAGGAAGGAGAGAGAGAAAGGAAGGAAGGAAAGAGAACGAAAAAGAAAGGAAAAAAGGAAAAGGAAAGGAAAGGAAGGAAGGAGAAGGAAGGAAGGAGAGAGAAAGAGGGAAGGAAGGAAAGAGAAAGGAAGGAAAGAGAAAGGAAAGACAGAAAGAAAGGAAAGAGAAAGGAAGGAAGGAAGGAAGGCCGAGCCGTTCTTCATTTCGCCTTCATTTACATGAAAGTGCCCGGACCAGCTGTTTTCCTAACCGGAGCAGAGCGACTTTTCCCGGTTGCTGTTTGCCCGCCCCCCCAGGGTGAAAGAGTAAAAAAGATTAATTGTTTTAAGGTATAGTGTTAGATGTGGGAAAAGGCTCTTTTTTTCCCCTCCCCCTGTGGAGCGAGCGAGGCAGAGAAAGAAAGGCGAGGGAGGGGAGGGGAGGGTTTCGGGCGAGGAGAGGCCTCGTTTTACAGTGCTTAAAACACAGGAATCAAAGGTGAACTCCGGGACATGTGTAAAACAAGCAGCGTATTGACGTGCAAAAGAGAGAGAGACAGGAGAAACATCGAGAAGCGAGAGTGGGTGGAATACTTGCGTGGTGTGTGTTTGTGTGTGTGTGAGAGAGGGAAGGGTAGCGGGGGGGGGAGAATCTAGTTGTATTCTAGTTGTTGCTTTCTGCAGATGGGGGCGAATCGGAGTATTTTAAGAATTAGCATTTTCCTTTGGGCCTCTGCCGCGCGCTTTCTTTCAAAGCAGCCTCCCGGCTTTCCAAAGGCCCGAAGAGATCGACGGATCGAGGATCAAGAGAGAGCGGCTTGTGTGAAAAGTCAGCCCGAGATCCCGGCCCTAGATCAAATCGGAGGTGCCCTTCCCGGGGAGGCTCCCCTTCGCCTCTTTTTAAGACCTTCCTTGGACGCCCACGCTGGGTCGAGGACGTAGTAGTAGGATTCATTCACACGTGACGGCCAAGCCCCGATGGCTGGGAATTGGCCGGGGTTCCGGTTGTAAAACGGACCCAAAGGGCTGGAGTCGTATGACCGGCTTATCAGCACACACACACACATACAGAGTCAAAAAACAAACAAACCCTAAGCCATCTGGGTTTGTGATTCAGCCGGTTGTGTTGTTTGAACGGGCCAAAATAACCTTTGTTTAAGAGGAAATGGAGCTTTGCACAATCCGCTTCCAAAGTTTGTTCCGATTTCTTTTTTTCTTTTAAGTGACGAGTTCTCTCTCTCTTTTTCTCCTCCTTCTCTCCAGCAAATTCAATTGAGCTAGGTGAGAAGACCCTCAGCCCCTTATACTTAAGGAAGCCTCCATCAAAGCGAGGGGGCTGCCATTATTTTCCAGGCCGGGGTGGGGGTGGGGGGGCACTTGGGGGAAACCCCGAAAGGATTAATTGGCAAGTGCCAGTCCACACTTTCGTTTACCTACCAGCTATCGCCAAAGATGTCAAGTCGATTTTATTTGCACACAATGGAAATGATTTATTTTCACCGAAGGAGGAATCGGCGGGGGGGGGGGGAGAAAGGGGGAGTGGGCTGGCAGTTATTTGAAGAGAGGAGAGCGAAGGGGAAGAAGTGTTGTGGGGGGGGGGGAAGAGGAGGAGGAGGTTAAAAAAAAGTTTGAAAACGCCTTGAACTATTCATTGTCGAGATGGCTAATCAGTATTGAGGCTGGAGGGCAATCGGGCAACCTTTTCAATGCGGTTTTCCTTTCATCTCCAGCGGGATGGAGGCGCTCAATTAAAACCCTATCAGTTTGTAAGTAAATCAACGCCTATCAAAGTTGTCACATCAAACAAAACGATTATTATTGCTGCCCGCCTCCCCTATTAATCTCCTTCTAAAATAATATGCTTGACAGCTCAGCCTGGTGCGCTGCAAAACCTGGTTAGGATCACCTTCAACCCACCCCTTCAAAAAAGAAAAAAGAAAGAAAGAAAGAAAAAAGATTTATAGCAAAGGTTGGATTGACTTGGTTTTTTTTTTTTTCCTTTTTCTTTTCCAGTTTTCGGGGAAAGACGCGGCTGTTTGGCGCGTTGTGTACACAGAAATCTTCTATTCTTGTCCTTGGTCATTTAAAAAAAAAAAATAGCAGCTGCACTTTGGACCCAAAGTGGAATATATTCGAAGAAGGGTCCACATGGGCTTCCCGGTGGGATTTTTCTCTCTTCCCCCACCTCGTTATTTAGAGAAGACCGGGTCACCCACCGGTGGGGAAGATCGGGGCGGCGCCGCCCCACCTGGCCCACGCTTCTCTGCCCCCCCCCCCTCCCCAAAACAGTTGGCTTTGGGAACCGCCGCCAAATGTTGCTAGAGCCGGCCCGTTGAGCCGCGCGTGTGCCGGGGCTCGGTGGGTCCTCCGACCGGCGCGGAGGGGCTCGGGGGCCCTCGGCTTCAGGAGAGCCAAGGGGGGGAAGAAACGGATCCCTCTGGATTTCGGGTGGCTGGCGACCTTGGAAGGAAAGCGGGCAGCCCTAGGAATCCTGGATTTGTGTGGGGGTGGGCGCATCTGCCAAGATTGGGATCTCCCCCCTAAAGAAAATGAAAGGAATTGCAGAGACTGACAGTCGGTTTAAGGAGCAAAAAAGGAACGAAAGAGCGTCCACTGCGTTCTGTTTTTCTTCTTCGTTTTTTCCAAGTCACGCGTGGACCCGCGTGGCTCGGCTAGGCCTGCTTTCTTGAGTCGAACCGATTTTTTTTTTTTTTATGAAAAACAACTATCTTCGGTTCTCCTTTCGTTCAAGGGCGCCCCCGGCCCTTCTCCATCCTGCCGAGCTCCGGCTCTTCCGCCTTTGTTTCTCGGCGGAGAGACGGTGAAATTAGGGGGGGGGGGGAGAGAAAAACAACAACAACCCACCAACCCCGCGATCGCGAGTGTGCAAACTGAAACTTTTTCGCGACCGAGCCCGGCTAACGGGACACTTCGTCACTGGGAGCGGGGGGAGAGCTGAGCGCGCGCTTTCTCCCCACTCTTCCTCCCCACTCTTCCTCCCTTTCCTTTCCCCCTTCGGTTTGGAAAAATAAAACCTGGAAGTTTCCCCGGGTCTGTCTCGCGCGCCCCCGCGGGCCCCGTTGCACGCGCTTCCCACTTAGAGGAGCGGAGATGCTTGCAGGCAAGGGGGTCTTGGAGACACGCGCCCACCCACCCAATTAATTCCGCTCCTGGAAAGGTTTTTTGGGAGGACAGGGTGTCAAAGAGGGAGGAGTAGCTTCTCGCGATCTTTTGAACTTCACCTGGGGGGAGTGGGAGGAAGTGGGGGAGGGGGTAATAAAGCTTTCTGGAAGAAAAGGAATTGCTCAAAACAACAACCACAACCACAACCCAGCTCCAAAGTGAGCACCAACTCTCCAGACGTGTAAACGGAGGCCAGATCGGTGGGCGCAAATAATGGGGGGGAGGGGGGAGAGAATAAAAAAAAAAAAACAGGCCCCGAGGGGTGGCAGTTTGACGGAAAAGAAAGCTGAGACGTGAAAGGAAGGGGGGGGGCTTCGATGATGGAAAAATTGGGGGACACAGGAGGGAAGGGGGGGCGTTTAACCCTACCGGAAGTGATCTTGCGCTACCCCTGTGGGAACAAACGGGGAGCGGCGCTAGGATCGGAGCTGCCTCGCGCAACGGCTCCCTTCCGTGGCGTTGGGAGAATCGAAGAGATTTCAATCTCTCTCTTCTTCGTCCCAATTGCGGCAAAACGGAGTCGGGAGTTGTTCTACCAAACTTCTCAGGTGTTTTTTTTTTTTTTTTGAGCTCGGCAGAGGTGTAGCTGAGGTGTGCACGCGTGGGAGAACAAAGTTTTGAAGTCGTATTTCCAAGCATCCAAAATGCGGCATCATCGCCTCTTATTATATATATTATGGGGGGGGAGGGGATGAAAAACAAGTTTAGGCGGTGCAGATCCCTTTGCAAAAAAATAATAATTCAGATTATGCAGCCGCTCGCTCGACGGTCCTACGCGCGTGGTCTCTGGGAGTCTCTTCCCCCCCCCCAAACCCCAAATCTTAGGCGCCCTAAAAAAAAATTAATTCCACCTAAGTGGATTTGTCACTTGGGACTGTATTTCGGTGACATGCCAAATAATTTACATCCGCGCTCATCAGGGCTGTCCACGAGAATGATGGATCTTTTGTTGAGTTGCAGAAAAGAATAAAAAAAAAAGGGGGGGGGAGAGTACAGAATGATCTATAATGATGTAATATATACATTAAAAGGGTGTCTGGATGATCCGAGTTTTGCTAAAAAAAAATGTAAAAAGGGGGCTTTTTGATTGATAACAGGGCTTGCTGTTTTTCTGCACAAGCTGTCACGGGCTGACACAATGGTTGAATTATTAGGGCAGAGAAGGGCAACCATAAATTTCCCGCGTCAGGCAAAAACTCTCTTTATTGTCTCTATGATGGATTGGCCTCCGTACTAGACACCAAATACTCCGTATCACCCTTAAATGGGAACACATTTTTCGTGGCCATAATTCATGTTTTTTAAATAGAAAGTTTGAAATGCCTGCCTATATTTCACCGGCCTGACATATTTATGAATCACTCCCTGCATGCAAATATAATTATTTAAAGCGCCAAGGCTGACATATGGGCTGGCGATGGACTAAAGGCTGTTAGCGGAGTGACTTTCTTTTAATCCTCTAAATTGAAAAGTAGGGACAGGCGAGGAGGGGGGGGAGAGAAGCGGGAGGGGGGGACGCTTTACCTGTCTTGGCAGTTCGAGACAGCTGAAGGGAAAGTTTGAGCTATTTTCGTCCAAGCTCTTCAGAGAATTTCTCAAAGAAATTCCCTGCGGGATTCGGGGCCGTTGATGAAAAAGAGGGATGGGGGGAGCGGGAAGAGGGGGAGGGGGTCTACTTAGAACTGACCACTCGGTTAAGGAAGGAGGTTGTTCGAGACTTGGGTCTCCGCTTTGGCCCTTTCGGGTTCCAAGCCACCATTCGTGGCTTGTCTACTACAGCGCCTTAAAAACTCTGCACAAGAGGGTTGATCTCTTGGGAAAGCCAAGAAGCCGGGGAGAGGAGGGCATCTACTCCAGGTTGGAGGAATCTTCCCGGTTCTTTGGGGGGTGGGGGAAGAGAGAGAGAGAGAAGCAAAGAAGAGAACACGTCGATTCCCCCCCCCCCCCTTTGCCGCGGCTGAAAACCGACCCGGCCCTAGCAAAGGGGGTGGGGGGGGCTACGTCGTGGGATCTGGCGCAGCTTCTCCCCACCCCACCCCCCCGGGCAGGATCTGTGCCTCCCCCCCGCGCTGCCTAGAGGGGAGCTTTGCAAAGAGCCGCCGAGGGAGGAATCCACTCTGGCGGAGTGATGGACCCCCGATTCTTTCCATCCACCCCCAGGGAATTTCGGCTTGGCTGCGCCGGGATGCCCGTCTTCCACCCACCCCCAGGACCGTCTGGGGGGACCGTCTTCCCGGGTTGTGCCTTTCCCCCCGTTGGTCGGGTCGGTGGGCTCCCCCCTTCGGCCGTCTCAGCCGCCCTCGGCTCTGGTGGGCATGGGTGGGCACGGGTTGGCATGGGGGCCGGCTGGCATCGCCGTTGCTTGGGAAGAGACGGAGAAAGCAAGCGTTGTGGGGACGGTGTATGTGTGTGTGTGTGTGTGTGTGTGTGACCAAGCCGAAGCGCTCGGACTTCTGACCAACGGGTGACCCCGGGACCCCCCCAGAAGCGCCCCCACCCGGGCCGAAGCCGAAGAAGCAGCTGAGCCGGGCAGCCGCCGCACTTCCGCCTTTTAAGGTTGAGCTTGGAAGGAAAGCCTCTCCCCCCCCCCGCCCCCCCGGGCCCTAGCGCCCGCTGCCTCCTTTGGGCTCAAGCTGGCGAGGGGACCCCTTACGCGGTGGACTTCGGGGCGCTTTGGGAAGACAAACTGGGACTTTCTTTTTTTTCCTGGCTGGGAAGCCGCACTTGTTTTGAAGCCAGTTTTCCTTCCAGTTTTCCTTCCTAACTGCCTCCTTAGGAATGGAAGGGCCGACCAATCAGCCTTAGTTGAATTCCAAATGAGATTTTTGAAAATAAATAAATACATAAATAAATTAAATTAAATTAAAACATTGAAGTGCTGCTCTGTTTGAGGTGGCCAGGTTGTTATTGTTGATGATGATATTATTATTATTATTATTATTATTATTATTATTATTATTATTATTATTATTATTATTATTATTATTATTATTATACTATTCATGAAACTCCCGCCAACTGAACATTTAAAAATGTATCACAAATATTGACTGGCGCTGATGGTTGATACAGGTTGCTGCCATATGAGAAGAGTAAGAGTAAGAATAAGAATAAGAATAAGAATAATACAAACGTCACAACACAGTTGCTCAGATGGTCCACTGGAACTTGTGTCACAACTACCACCTGCCTGTAGCAAAGAACTGGTGGAATCATAAGCCTGAAAAAATGGTCGAAAATGAGCATGCAAAACTACTGTGGGACTTCCGAATACAGACTGACAAAGTTCTGGAACACAATACCCCGGATATCACGAATGTGGAGAAGACAAAAGTGTGGATCGTCGACATTGCCATACCTGGTGACAGCAGAATCGATGAGATACAACTTGAAAAAGTTACCAGATATCAGGACTTGAGAATCGAACTGCAGAGACTCTGGCATAAACCAGTGCAGGTGGTTCCAGTGGTACTGGGCACACTGGGTGCTGCTGTGCCTAAAGACCTAGGCAAGCACTTGAAAACAATTGGCACTGACAAGATCACCATTGGTCAGCTGCAGAAGGCCACCTTATTGGGATCTGCTCACATAATCCACCAATACATCACACAGTCCTAAACACTTGGAAAGTATTCAACTAGTGATTTGTGATACGAAACCCAGCATGGTTATCTCGTTTGCTGTGTATACTGTCATTTTTGTGTAGTATAATAATAATAATAATAATAACAACAACAACAACAACAACAACATCTCAAGACCTAAAATGGACACCAAACTTCAAAAATGTCATCAAAAAAGCACAACAAAGAATGTTCTTTCTGCATCAACTCAGAAAGCTCAAACTGCCTAAGGAGTTGCCAATCCAGTTCTACAGAGGAATGATTGAGTCTATCATCTGCACCTCTATAACTGTCTGGTTTGGTTCTGCAACCCAACAGGACAGAAAAAGACTTCAGAGGATAATTAGGACTGCAGAAAAAAAAATTACTACTCACCTGCCTTCCATGGAGGACCTGTATACTGCACGAGTCAAAAAGAGGGCTGTGAAAATGTCTACAGACCCCTCACACCCTGGATATAAACTGTTTCAACTCCTTCCCTCAAAACGACGCTATAGAGCACTGCACAAGGACAGTTTTTCCCCAAATGCCATCATTCTGCTAAACAAATAATTCCCTCAACACTGTCCTACTATTTAGAAAGCCTGCATTACTATAACTATTAATCTTCTCATCACTTCTTATCACCCATCCCCTCCCACTTGTGACTATGACTGTAATTTTGTCGCTTTTATCCTTACGATTTATATTGACTGTTTCCTGGTATGATTTGATTGCTTATTGTACCTTATGACTATCTTAAGTGTTATACCTGATGATTCTTGACTCTTGACGAATGTATCTTTTTTTATGTACATTGAGACAAATTCCTTGTGGGTTCAATCACACTTTGCCAATAAGTAATTCTATTCTATTCTATTCTATTCTATTCTATTCTATTCTATTCTATTCTATTCTACTCTACCCTACCCTACCCTATTCTATTTTTGCCCAAGGCAGAATTGGAACTCCTGGTCTCCTCGTTTCTAGCTTGATGCTTTGATCACTATACCAAACTGATTCTCTAAAATGAATGATATTGTCAGGATTCCGGCAGTTACCGCAATTAAATCATGAGTCTCAAGCCAAACTCCCAAAATTTCAAAGGATTTATTGGAAGTCAATGTTGGCATGACCTGGGCATTGCTGACTCTGAGACACATCATTCATTGTCACCCTTGACCCTGGTTTCCTCCCCACCCCCTGGGTGTATTTTAATTCATATTCTCCAATGAGATACATCCATAGCCAAGAGTCATCAATCATTCTCTCCAGTTAGATTTTTGTGTGGCAGAAACTTCAGTCACCTAGTTACTATCTCTGAAAAACTATGTATGGAATTCACTTTCGATTTCCAAGCTGCTGCACTGCTCTTTCAAACCCCTTCCCCCCCTCCCTTCCTGCTGGCAACTCTGAATGCCATCATCGACATTCAGACCTTCCAGCGCACAGTAAAGACCCTCTTTTTTCAACAGGCCGGTCTGGCCCAATAATAATCGTGGGGTTTTAAATTTGGTATTTTAAATTTTTATGTTTTTACATTTGATAATTTTATAATTCGGCCACTAATTTAATTATTTAAAATTGTTTTTAACTTTATAAACTTTATATCCTGTTTCTATTTTATCTGGCTTTACACCGCCCCGAGTCCCTTTTTTGGGAGTGGGGGCGGTATAAAAATCTAATAAACTAAACTAAACTAAAATGACCATAGAAATATTTTATGAGTTGACAGATATCCTCTCATTCCCCCCTGCAGGATTGATGCCAGCCTTCCAAGGTAGACTAAACAGGAAACACAACCAAGCCGATGGGATCCTAATGTAAGGCTACATTAACATATTCTTGAAAGGCTGAAAGTACATCTTTCCCACTGTCTCCTTTACAGCCTGAGAAGCTTGGGAGCTTCCCCTTTGAGCTTCATTCTCACCCATTACAGCAGGACCTCTGTAATGGGTGACCAAATTGTAATGGGTGACCAAATTGGGTGACGACCAAACTTTCTTACCTCTGGTCATGAACAAATACTCGGGTGGTGATCAAACACAGTCACGACGATTTCCCTCTTCCATGCCACACCATTTTTTTCCACACACATGCGCTTCCAGTCATGACCAAATTGGGTGAACAACCAAATTCATGGAACAGATTATGGCTGTCACACTGTATTTAGACCCGAGCTAAGCCATTCAGATAAGGCATCATCTTTCCCTCCGTGTCACGTCCCTGTCGGAATCTGATTCGGAGGAGGAAGCCGAACAGCTGACAGGGAGTGGGGGTGTGGCTCCATTGGCTGTGGAAGAAACTGAGGGAGGGCACAGTCCAGCTGGGCAGAGCAGGGAAGAGGTAGAACAAGGGAGAGGGAGTTCAGAGGAAGATCCAGGCCCACCCCCTCTTCATCCCAGGGCACGCAGGGAGGAACGGGGAAGAGAGCAATGGCTCTTTGCATGGCTTATGGGGGAGGAAAGGGCCCTGATTCCCTTTATTAGCTGCAGCTGGGAACACAGAGTATAAAAAAGACAAGCTGCGTGCAGCAGGCTGTTGGGAGCAAACATGACTTTATCTTGTATCATTGTGCTTTATCTGTTTGCTTGGCGTCTTCCCAACTGTGTGAGTTTTGCTATGCTTTCAAGTTTGAAATTCCTGCTCCTGCCCTGCCAAACTAATTACTTCAGTTTGGTTTATTTAGATTTTAAGTTACAGCTTGTGTGTACCTTGTTTTGGACTGAATTTTCTGCAATTAAAGGCTGTTCCTTGGGAGAGTTTTTCTCCAGCCAAAGGTAACCTGGACATTGGGAGCAAAGTTGGAGTTAATAAAGGGACTCTCATTGCTTATTTGACTGTGTTGCCTTTGGGCCACGCCCCGGGTCATCACACTCCATCTCCCAAGGTCTTTCTCCCAATTTTACTATGTGCACGAAACCTTCACAGTTATTCCCTCCACCAGGTTGTTCAATGAATTTGGACAGGTACAGAATTGTGTTGGTTGAAGTCATTTCTTTTACCTGTTCACCACCCCCTCCCAATCGGCTAGATTGGAGGATAGTATAATATAGGAAGTCCTTGACGTAGAACCATTGGATTAGTGACCGTTTGAAGTTACCACAAAGCTGACTTATGGTTTTTCAGACTTAACCACTGTTGCCGGTTAAACATTCCCATATGGTCATATGATCAAAATTCAGATGCTTGGCAATTGAGTCATATTTATGACGGTTGAAGTCTCCTGGGGTCATATGATCACTTTTTGCAAGCTTCTGTCAAGCGAAGTCCCTGGGGAAGCCAGATTCATTGAGCAGCCGTGCTACTAACTTAAGAACCACAATGATTCATTTAACAACAGTGGAAAGAGAGATCATAAAATGGGACAAAACTCGCTTAACGGTTTCATCAATTATGTTTGTAAGTCAAGGACTAATTATATGGCATTCCAGGAGGGGAAGAATACTCATCTTGTTGTTGTCAGGGGACGTTATCACAACACTTTCCCCTCTTCATTAAATTGGGGATGGGCACGGCTAATGTGTGATTCATCCGGGCCGCGGGCCACGAGTTTGACACCCCTGCTCTAACTCAACTGCTAGTGCTATGCAGAAATGCATAATGTTTTATCCTGTCTCAATCATGTGTTTCTGAGTTTTATTGTCTAGGGAGATGTGGTTGTCCCAAAGGTGCTTTTTTTTTTTTTTTTTCCCAAGAGGCAACTGGACTTTCTGGTTTTTCTTTGAAGATGTTTCACTTCTCCTTCAAGAAGAGTTTGAAGTTTCATGAAAAAGCTTCTGTGATGACCCAGGGTGGGATACAAAATAAACACAGGCACAAAAACAGGTGAAGCTCCTTTAATTCTTTCAACTTGGCTTTCAAGCTCCAAATATCCTTGACTGGAGACAAAAAACTCCCCCACAAACAGTTGCAAAAAGGAGGGCATGCCATTCACACTAAAAATACCTATAAATTATAACTAGAAAAAACAACACAAACCACCCTGAACCAATTATAAGGCAAGATAAGGGCTTAAAGACGTCCACAGATATCGGAATATACACTGGGAAGGATGCAAAACTAAGGTAAGAATGGACAGACTAGAAATATTTCCAAGGTTTGTTTCCAGCACTGGCTCATGCACAGTCCGTCCTTTTAAACAGTCCTCACAGCTGCAGCCCATGAAGGGGATCAAGGCCCTTTCCTCCCCCATAGAACACACCATTCACATTTCTCCCATATCATCTCCTCCCTGCGTGCCCTAGGATGGAGAGGGGATGGGCCTGGGTCCTCCTCTGACTGCTCAGCCAGCCTCTGCCCTTCCCCAGCCTCCTCCACAACCTCCGGAGCCACCCTTCCACTCTCTGTTGGCTGGAAAGCAGGTTACTGGCATGGGGAGGAATGGGATTTGCATTTTCCCCCCATTTCATTGCACCAAATGAGAAACAGGAACAATTCTATAACAAATTTTATATATATTATATATATATAATTAATAGAACTGGAATATGAGAATATATATTTGATAGGTGACTTTAATGTGGTAGTGAATAAAGAAAAAGACTATAAGAGTATGGATTTAAAAAAAAGGAAAACTTTACCAAAAATATTCTATCAAATGACAAATGAATTAGGATTACAATTAGGTAAAGAATAAGAAACTATATAAATACTTATATCTATATTCATATCTATATTTATTTATATATTAAGTTGAAATTATATAATGAAAGAAATTTGTATATAGAAAGATAAGGAAATGTAAAATGTAAAAATGTCTTGATATAATGATGTATAAAGTTTTATTTTATGTTTTTTTTAATTTTGAAATTTAAATAAAATTTAATGGAAAAAAAAGGAATGGGATTTGCAGTAACCTTCCTCCAGGAGTGGGGAGGGAATGGAGATTTTACAGTATCCTTCCCCTGCCATGCCCACCAAGCCATGCCACAGCCACCAAGCTACACCACACCCACCAAATCACGGCCAGAGAACCGGTAGTAAACATTTTTTTGAATCCCACCATTGCTACAGAGCGGTAGTGAGATTTCATTATTTTTGGCAATAGGGGCAGGCTGTAGATTATCTTGGCTGTCCCCTGAAGCTAAGCAGGCTCAGACCTGATTAATAACTGTATGGGCGCCCACCAGGGAATCTTAGGCTACAAGCCAGTCCTAGCAAAAAAAGCCGTGCCAAACCACACCTATCCAACTGCCAAGAACACTCCAAGGCTATGCTTGTTCAATCCCAGGAGTCAAACTTAATTCAAGGTCGTTTTAGTGCCTAAATAACAAGCAAAGTCAAAGTGACTTCTGGAACTGAGGCAGGAAGCACTTATGCCTTGTTAAGATCCTTCTAATGACAGTTAACTGATGCAATTGCAATATTTGGCCAATCGCAGCCTAGCAAAAGGAAGTTGATTCATTTGCGGTCTTCATAAAAAAAAAGTTGCTATGACTTTGATGCGCAACAATAAGTATCCCCCCCCGACCCCAAAAAGGGGGGGGGAACCCTCTCCAAGAGTCAAGAAGCTTCTAGAGAAAGAGGACACAAAATCCTCAGCAGGATAGGAGAAGGAAATGAGCTGTATTTCACTTGTCAAAGCTGCTTCCTGCCCATGTTAGCCGATTTCGAAACAAAATGCTGTGGGAGCACAGAGAATTAGAAAAGGCAGTGTTGGCTATTAGTAGAAATTCTGTGGATTATTGTTTTTGTACGTCATTTCATGCTTTTAATCGTCTGCCATTGGTTGAACATATATTTTTAAATGTAAAAGGATTTTCATCAGATAGTGAGCTGAGCCTGCTCAGCTAAACTAGCTACTGTAAAGCAGGAAGCCAATAGCTTTTTAGTTCTGGAAATCTTGTTTTCCTAAAATAAGGCAAGATGGTATGGTTGTTCCTGATTTATCTTTCAGGTCTGTTTCCCCAAAATGGCTTGTCTGAATTGCCCAGAATCTCAAGTTTCTTTCAGATTGAAAAAGAATTCACTCACCTTATGCAGGAATTCCTTCCTTCCTTCCTGTATCATTTCACTCACTGGTTGTCCAAACTCTTCTGGAAAACCTCCAGTGATTAAGCACCCATAACTTCCAAAAATTCCTTCCTTCCTTCCTTCCTTCCTTCCTTCCTTCCTTCCTTCCTTCCTTCCTTCCTTCCTTCCTTCCTTCCTTCCTTTCCTTCCTCCCTCTCTCCCTCCTCCCTAATTTGTATGCCTCCCATTTCACTGTCAAGTGATTCTGATACTTTATGAATAAAAATATCTAATAGGAAGAATTGTATCCTTGGGAGTGACCAGTTAAAGGCAAACCTTCAGGAGGAAGATATAAAATGTGCCCTATACATAACCTTGGTAGCTTTTTTTTTTGGCTTTTTACAGCAACTGATATCACTCCCAACTATGATAAGAGTGTAGTTGGGAACAGGCCAACATCTCTTCTCTGGCAAACAATTATAATGATGCAAACCATAATGAACACACAATGCATGTGTGTTCTTAATGATAGAAATCTGGCCTCAGGGTCTTCCCAAAAAATTCTTCTGGCTCAAGACTAGAAATTTTTTCAAGAAAAACCTCAACATTTCATTGGGTGAAGTTATTAAAAGCTGTAGGGCAAATGCATTCAGAGGCAAGAAATCAAACTAGTTGTAGGGTAAGCTGTCCACAGATGCAAAACTGCCATTTTGGAGATCGTTGAGAACGAAGCCATTAGAAAGCTGAATGTGCCTCCATATAGTTGAAACAGGAATGCTTGGAAGGAGGGGTCATAAAAGTCAAGATGGCAGCTGTGACGACTGTGTGATGGAAGCCCCAGGCCTTCTTCCATTGGCATTGTGTTCATTTTTTTTCCAAACTTCTCTTCCTAGGAGGCTCCTGGACCGAAAAGACCAGAGCAGGTTGTGTGGTGGTATAAAGTCTAGAGTCGCAGAATGGAAGCTCTCTTCCCTGGCAAGCAAAGAGACAAGATAGCTTGGAATCTTCGATATGCAAGAAAAGGACGAAGGCAACCAACTCTAGCAGTTGGAACATGGAACACAGAATAACAGAGTTGGAAAGGACCTTGGAAGCCATCTAGTCCAACCTCCTACTTGGGTAGAAACCCTATACCATTTTAGACAAAAAGCTGTCCAGTCTCTTCTTAAAAATTTCCAGTGTTGGAGCATTCACAACTTCTGGAGATAAGTTGTTCCACTAGCTAATTGTTCTATCGGGAAATCTGTCCTTAGTTTTTGGTTGCTTCTTTCCTTGATTAGTTTCCATCCATTGCTTCTTGTCTTGCTTTCTGGTGCAATTAATTTCACATTAATTTCAATTAAGTTCACAGGGTTTATCTAACTGTTATGAAGATAAGTACTTTGCTTTGGCAAGATTCCTGTATATAGGCGAGCAGCAATAAACTATTCTGAAATAAATCCTGTTGTCGTTCTTGGTTACTTTTGGGCCTGACAGGTTGCCTATATATCGTATCTTGAGATCAGTTCTTAGAATGGAAGGAATGACCCCTATACCAGGTCTTATTAACGGTTCCCTAATGTTCATAAGAGACATGGTGGCTCAGCAGTTAAGATGCTGAGCTTGTCAATCAGAAAGTTCGGTGGTTCGAATCCATAGCAGAGTGAGCTCCCGTTCCTTGTCCCAACTTCTGCCAACCTAGCAGTTCGAAAGCATGCAAACATGCAAGTAGAAAAATAGGGACCATTTTGGTGGGAAAGGAACAGCGTTCTGTGAGCCTTTGGCATTTTGTCATGCCGGCCACATGACCACAGAGACGTCTTCGGACAGTGCTGGCTCTTCGGCTTTGTGGAAATGAGCAGCACCCCCTAGAGCTGGAAACAACTAGCACATATGTGCGTGGGGTACTTTTATCTTTTTTTAATGTTCATAGTGGAAAAACTGTCCACGGAAAATCAAATGGAAGTGATCTTTTCTAGAAATATTATGAAAAGCAACATTCTCAGGAAGGAACTATTAAAAGTTTTAGAAATCCTACTTTTCATGCAATATTAAATGTAAATCCAGCATGAATCTATATCCTGAAATAGAAGAATCCGTCCATGACACACTTGCAGGGAAATGGTTATTAATGCTTGGTTATCTTTTTTTCTTTCTCAGTGCATAGAAAGTGCACATTAATTCATTTTCTACTTTGCTGCCTTTCTCAAATATTATTTACTCTGCTTTATCTATAATTTATCTACAAATGAAAGCAATGACAAATACAATTCCTAAATACAAAGTGTTGGGATTTTTCTCCTGCTTTAATGCCAAGTACTTCTAAGAACTGATTAAAATTGTTGCACTGCTTCTAAGGAGTCCTGTGTATTTATAATAAAGTCTTTATTTATAGTCTGAGAAATTGGAGGCCTTACTTGAAACTATCTAGGGTATTTATACAGATTTATCTTCCAGAAAAACAAAAAATAATAATTTTGATTGAATATATTGAACAATCAAGGACTAATGTGTATATAAGTTAATCTAAAACAAAAATGGTTAATTAAAGGCAAATCACAGTCTGTTTATAATGTAAAACAGTTGTAGACAAGGTAGATGAATACAGTATTTTTTATTTCCTTTTTGAGTTTTTCCTTCTTCTACAAGATGAGTCAGACTTATGGACATTTCGTCTAATCTTCATCCAAATTTGACAAAACAAAGACCTGCTTGCTTGCTGGATTATCAAGGCATTTAGGATAGTTTTTAATTGGTCCTGCAACCTAGTATATCTCACAACTACAGGCATCTGAACGTACCTAAAAATGCCACTTGGATCCTATGAGAGGCAACCACAAAGCCATCAATTCACTTTTCCTCTTAAAAAACCCTCTAAAATGGTGGCAGTTCAGGAGATGGGATTCTTAATAGAGAAAATTGGGTGCAGATTCCACAGGGTTGTAAAGAAATGGGCTATTTACTGAACATTTTCAAATAGACTATGGCTTAGTCAGAAGTCAATTAATAAAGATCGAATACCCATTTTGAACTGGTGCAGAGTCTGTTGGGGATACTTCCTTAATTGGGAATGGGTGGTTGTTGATGGACAAAACCAAACTTTTTGATTGCAACAAAAAAAAAAAAAGAAAGAAAAAAAGAGAAATGTGTCACATGAGAGGAACATGATATTTTTACATAACCGGGGCTTGTTGGATGGCCTTGGTTGTAATGTTTTGAGATGCCAAACGAGGAAAGGTACAACTTTGCTCAATCCGGTTTCATTTCCAGGACCGTCCATGTACTTAATTTTTTTAATTTTTATCCTGCTTTTATTACTTTATAAATAAGATGACGAACATACATAATTCTCCTTTCACCTTCTATTTTTTTCACAACTCTGTGAGTTCCTTTCCTCCTCCTCCTCCTCTTCTTCTCCTTTCTCTTCCTTTCCTCCTTTTCCTTCTTCCCTTCCTCCTTCTCCTCTTCCTCCTTTCCTTCCCTTCCTCTCCTTTTTCCTTTCCTCCTTCTTTCTTTTTCCTTTCCTTCTGTTCTTCTCCTCTTTCTTTCCTCTTCCTCCTCCTCCTTTCCCTTTACTCCTTCTCTTCTCCTCCTCCTTTCCTTCCCCTCCTCTCCTTTTTCCTTTCCTCCTTCTTTCTTTTTCCTTTCCTCCTTCTGTTCTTCTCCTCTTCCTTTCCTCTTCCTCCTTCTCCTTTCCCTTTACTCCTCCTCCTCTTCCTCTCCTCCTCCCCCTTCTCAGTACTCCTGGCTGCTCCCTACTGTAGGGTGGCAAAGGCCAGAAACTCCTGGACCATTTGGTTCAGGGCTTTTGCAAACCTCCTCTCCCCACAGACGGTGCCTGATACCACCATTACAGTTTCCTGAGCTCTTACAAAAGTTGCTCCCTTGGACAGGTGTATCGTGAGCCCTCCGGCAGGTGAGTTTTGAGATGAGCTTGGGGGAAAAAAAGCAGCTGCCAGTTGTGCTTCCTCTTCTTTGCAATACAGGTAAGTCCTCAAACAAACAGCCACAACCTTTTGGTGGTTAAGTGAGACGTTTGTCCAGTGAGGTTTTTTTTTTTGCCCCTATTGCCCCCCCCCCCCAACCCGGGACATTGCAACTGTCATAAATGTGAGTCAGTAGCCAAGCGTCCAAATTTTGATCATGGAACCTTGAGGATACTGCAACGGTTGTTAAGTGGGGAAAATGGTCCTAAGTGCAAAAAACAGTCATTAAGTGTGAAAAACGATCATAAGTCCCTTTTCTCAGTTGTAACTTGGAATGGTCACTACACGAGCCGTTGTAAGTCGAGGACTAGCCGTCATTGAAAGGACCATACCTGCATCCTGTCTTCTTCTGATTGGCAGCCCACCAACTTTTGAAAAGTTTTGAGAGGCGGGTTGGGGAAGGAAGCAGGGGAGCCCCCATCTTCACACACACATCCCCGGGCTGGGCCTGGACGGAGCCCCCTGAGGCCATCCGCCCGGCCCCCTTCCAGCCCGCCCCCCCCTCCCCCGGCCCGCCGCAAAGTGCAATGCTTGCCCGCCTAACGCCGGGGGCGGCTCTTCCGCCTGGCGATCAGCTGACCGCCTTCCGGAAGCGGCATCCGGCAGGGGCTTCAGCCGGGAGGCCACGCGCAGCTGGCCGGCCGCGCCCCTCGCCCCGCCCCGCCTGCCCCACCGGCCGCTCCGACAGCCCTGCCGCCGTCCCTGGCCCCGGGGCGTAGGCAGCGCAGCCATGGCCGGGAGGCTGGTGGACGGGACGCAAGTAAGTGCCTTTGCCCGGCCCGCTCTGCCCTGCGGACCCGCTCAGCCTCCGGGCCTCGCCTCCTCCTTTGCGCCTTCTGCCTTTCCTCTCTTCCTTTCCTCCTCCTCCTCCTCCTTTCCTCCTCCTCTTTTGCACCTTTCCACTTCCACCTCTTCCTCCTCCTCGTTCTCCCCCTTTCCTCCTTGTCTTCCTCTCCTCTCGTTCTTCTTCTTTCCTCCTCTTCCTCTCCTCGTTCTCTTCCTTTCCTCCTTCTCCTCTCCCTCTCCTCTTCCTCCTCCTTTCCTCTCTTTCCTCCTCTTCCTCTCCTTTCCTCCTTCTCTCCTCTCCTCGTTCTCCTCCTTTCCTCTCCATTTCCTCCTTCTCTCCCTCTCCTACTCCTTTCCTCTCTTTCCTCCTCCTCTCCTTCTTCTCTCTTTTCGTTCTCCTCCTTTCCTCTTCCTCTCCTTTCCTCCTTTCCACTCCCTTTCCTCCTCCTCCTCTCCTTCTTCTCTCTTCTCGTTCTCCTCCTTTCCTCCTCTTCCTCTCCTTTCCTCCTTCTCTCCTCTCCTCTCCTCCTTTCCACTCCCTTTCCTCCTCCTCCTCTCTTCTCGTTCTCCTCCTTTCCTCCTCCTCTTCCACTCCATTTCCTCCTCTCCTCCTCCTCCGCCGACTGTGGCTGCTCGCGAAGCGCACGTGCGCTCCCAAACTTTCCCTGGGCACCGCCCCCTTTTTCCTCAGCCGCGCTTTTCCGCGCTTCCTCCCTTGCTGGCGGGTTTCAACCTGCTGGACGCGAGGAAAAGGCGCCGAAGGGAGAAAGAAAAAACTCCCCTCCACCCACCCCCCCCGCGCGCCCGAAGGAGCCGCGCCTTCTTGTCAGCTGCGGTCAAACTTTGGGCTCGCGCATGCGCTCTCTACTCCTGGCTTCTTTTTTTCCCCCCTCTGAAGGCCATCCAGACGTTCCTTTCCTTCCTCCACAAGCCTCTTTTGAGAAGCCCTTCCTGGAGTCTTGTAACACTTAAACGATAGTTCGTTTAGTGACCGTTTCAACGTTTTAGCGGCACTGATACAAGGAACTCGCCACCTCACTTCCCTCACTTCTGGCTGCAGCATCCTCAGGGGGGGTCTCGTGATGTTATTGTTTAGAGGCTTGGCAACTGACTCCTATTTATGACAATTGTCGTGTCCTGGGGTCATATGACCCCCCTTTATGACCTTCTGATTCACTTAATGACGGTGGCAACAAAGATCATACAGTGGGTCAAAACTCGCTTAACAACTGTCTCTGCAACTGAAATGTTGGACTCGGTTATGGTCATAAGTCAAAGAATAGAGTAAAATAACAGAGTTGGAAGGGACCTTGGAGGTCTTCTAGTCCAACCCCCTGCCTAGGCAGGAAACTCTACACCAGAGGACTAACTGTGTGGCATTCCAGGAGGGGAAGAATAGTCATGGCGAATAGGCAGCAATACAAATTTAACAAGTAAGTAAGTAAATAAATAAATACATAAATAAATACGTACATACACATCTCCAGTGCAGAATCTCCCAAGTGTACTTACAAACAACTTCCCAATTTCAAACACTTCAGTTAGGTCAAGCCAATTTCCCCCTACTAAAGTGTTGTTTCCACACCAAAATATTTACTTATATTTCATATTTCTTGACCTTCCCATCTCCCTCCGAGAGGGGCATACAATATAATCAACGAAATTGACATTAAAATCAGGAATAATTTAGAATAGAATACAGAATAGAAAAGAATATTGGAATAAAGAATAGAATAGAATATCGGAATAAAGAATAGAATACAGAATAGAATAGAATATCGGAATAAAGAATAGAGTAGAATAGAGTAGAGTAGAATAGAAATAGAATAGAATAACAGAGTTGGAAGGGACCTTGGAGGTCTTCTAGTCCAACCCCCTGCTTAGACAGGAAACCCTAGACCACTTCAGACAAATGGTTATCCAACATCTTTTAAAAAACTTCCAGTGTTGGAGCATTCACAACTTCTGGAGGCAAGTTGTTCCACTGGTTACTTGTTCTAACTGTCAGGAAATTTCTCCTGAGTTCTAAGTTGCTTCTCTCCTTGATTCATTTCCACCCATTGCTTCTTGTCCCGCTTTCTGATGCTCTGGAGAATAGCTTGACTCCCTCCTTCTTTGTGGCAGCCCTTTAGATATTGGAAGGCTGCTATCATGTCTCCCCTAGTCCATACCCAAGTTCCTGCAACCCTTCTTCATATGTTTTAGCCTCCAGTCTCCTAATCATCATTTAAGATTAAAAAGTTTCAAATTAAAAAAAAAACACACGCCATTGTAACGTTGCCCTTACGATTCCTAATATTGAAGATGGAGTTAAATTGCTTGTCTGTTGATTTTGGGATGAAAGTGAGATTTAAACTACAATAGCAATAGCCCTCAGACTTACATACCGCTTTGCAGTGCTTTTTACAGCCCTCTCTAAGCGGTTTACAGATGCACTGATGGCCAAAAGTATGAGGAATGGTCGTAAGTCTGAGGACCAGTGGCAAGCTACTTCCCCCCCCCCCCCCGCAGTGCTGCTGTAACTTAGAATTGTAGCTAAACAAACACTTGTAATTCGAAGACTATCTGTATGCTTTATTAAAAAAAAGTCAGGGTCTGGCAATCTTAAGATAGTTTGGTAGATTTGTGCTTGTTGGTAGCCATAAAGATGGCAATTTGCGAGTTTAACAAAGCTCTTCCTTGTTTAATCTCTTTTTGGACAGAGCGATCCTTTGAATCCTGGGGACAGAGGTTGTTTGCCAATACTTGGGGATTAATTCTTGTCTGCTTGGAGATCTGCAGCAAACTTTAAAATTCCAGACATGTAAATAGCCTTGGGTGTGTTTTCAGTGGATATAGATCATTTTACCTGCATATTTATGGTACTGGTAAATCTTAAGCACAGCTGAGTCTGCTGTATAACCAAACAGTCCACGGGTTGAAAGAGTTCTTGCTCAAACTGATATTTCAACAGTGAACAAAAAAGTTTATAGGGTCACCTTCCCCCCCTTAATTTCTTAAGAGCCGCGGTGGCGCAGTGGTTAGAGTGCAGTACTGCAGGCTACTTCTGCTGATTGCCGGCTGCCTGCAATTTGGCAGTTCAAATCTCACCAGGTTCAAGGTTGACTCAGCCTTCCATCTTTCCAAGGTGGGTAAAACGAGGACCCAGATTGTTGGGGGAATTATGCTGACTCTGCAAACTGCTTAGAAAGGGCTGTGAAGCCCTATGAAGCGGTATATAAGTCTAAGTGCTAGTTTCTAGTATTGCTAGTTTCGTCTATGGCAGGGGTGGACAATTAATTTTTCCAAGCCGCCACATGAGAAACTAGGACTGTTGTGAAGAGCCAAATCAAGAGGGCTGTGAAGGCAAAGGCGTAAATTGGGGAAAAAAAATAGCAATCATCTTCAAAATAAAAGCAATGCAGTTGTATGCACACTGTACACTTATTTATATTTGATTTCTAATTTTTGATGGACCTCAAGTGGGTCGGACAGAAACAACTAATGGTCCAGATGCCCAAATCTGGACTATTTTTCGATATGGGAAGAGCAGTGGTGCTTACTCGTCAGCCATTGGCTTCCTCATCCTCTTTACTCCTGCACTTCCCACCAAGTATTTCATCAAACAGTGAAACCCCATTGAGATACATATTTAGATATCCCACGGCTATGAATAAGGCGGCATCTGTGTCCTGGCATATAGAATAACAGAGTTGGAAGGGACCTTGGAGGTCTTCTAGTCCAGGGATAACCAACCTTTTGGACCTCAGGGACCACCAAACTCATAATTTTAGATCCTAGAGACCACTAACTGGTTATGTGGGCGTGGCCTAATTTGTGGGTGTGGCTTGATAGGCATGTGACTGGCTGGGCATGGCTTGTATGTAAATATTATAAATATTTATATAAATATTGAATTTTTTATAAAAAAGAGCAACTTTTACCCAAAATCAGGCAAAGCAGGCAGGCAGATTGAGTTGTTCACAGAATCACAGATTCATTCAGAGATCTATCTATCTGCCATCGGCTAGCTCAGTCTGTCACATAAAATTTGCTTGCAAGCAAACTCATAAAATTTGCTAGCAAGCAAACTCACAAAATTAACTCACAACACACCATGTATGTAAATATTGAATTTTTTATTTTAAAAAAGCAACTTTTATCCAAAATCAGGCAAAGCGGGCAGATTGAGTTGTTCACAGAATCATTCAGTGATCTATCTATCTGCCATTGGCTAGCTCAGTCTCTCAAATTTGCTTGCCGTGAGTCTGCACTGAATTTGCTTGCAAACAAACCTTCAGTCCTAAGGGAGGTTTGGCTGTGCTTAGCTAGAAAGCAAGAAATCCAACCATTTCCTGCTTCCTAGCTAATCTAAATCTCCCAGCGCAGCAGAACAGATGATGGTCGGAAAAAGGAAAAATAGCAACTTAGCAGACAAGTTTGCCGGGTAAGGAGTGAGTGGGCGGGGAGGGTTCCTACGGGCCATGTGGGCTGAGCAGCCTTGTGTTTCTGCGCAGCCTGGATTAATTGCTTTGTGGGGGTGCTCTGGGGGTGAGATTTCTCTGCAGCCCACCAACATTTTCTCATGGCCCACCAGGGGGCCGCGGCCCACCGATTGGCAACCGCTGTTCTAGTCCAACCCCCTGCTTAGGCAGGAAACCCTACACCATTTCAGACAAATGGTTATCCAACCTCTTTTTAAAAACTTCCAGTGTTGGAGCATTCACAACTTCTGGAGGCAAGTTGTTCCACAACTGTTTGGAAGGGACCTTGGAGGTCTTGTAGTCCAACCCTGTGCTTAGACAGGAAACCCTACATCACTTCAGACAAATGGTTCTCCAACATCTTTTAAAAAACTTCCAGTGTTGGAGCATTCACAACTTCTGGAGGCAAGTTGTTCCACTGGTTACTTGTTCTAACTGTCAGGAAATTTCTCCTTAGTTCTAGGTTGCTTCTCTCCTTGATTAGTTTCCACCCATTGCTTCTTGTCCTGCCCTCAGATGCTTTGGAGAATAGCTTGAACTCCTTCTTCTTTGTGGCAGCCCCTGAGATATTGGAAGACTGCTATCGTATCACCCCTAGTCCTTCTTTTCATTAAACTAGACATACCCAATTCCAGTAGCTATATGCGTTTATATGGAAGAACATCTATGTTGGAGCTTTGATAAAATGATCATAACATTTTGATTCAAAATTGCATCAGGAGATGTAAAGGAAGGCAAATTGATTGAATCAGCCTTTGGAAATGAATGTTCAAGTCATCATCATCTCGTGCAGAGAATTTTCAAATGGAACTACCATATGTTTTGAATGGAGACGCCCTTGAATCCAAATGAAAAGGTCTGAATTGTTGAATTTATTTATTTATTATTCAAATTTCTATACCGCTCCCTCTCCCAAAAAAGGGACTCGAGGCGGTGTACAGGCTACTAAAAACACATAGAATACACATAGAATAAATACAATTTAAATACTATTTAAAACTAGATTAAATAAGCGAGTCCGGCTGTATCCCATCCAACTAAAAATTTAGACATTTAATCAGGGATTAATTAAAAATTTAAAAATATAAAATTTAGCAATTAAAACCAATTTAGATTTAAAACCCAAGGACCCATTACTGGGCCAGGCCAGCCTGCTTGAAAAATAGGGTTTTAACTGCGCGCCGGAAGGTCAGGATATCCGTCATGGCCCGTATCTCCGGTGGGAGATCATTCCACAGGGAGGGGGCTCCCACAGAGAAAACCCGCACCCTTGGGGCCGCCAGCCGATAACGATCAGGCGGCGGCATCTCAAGAGGGCAACCCTGTGAGAGCATACTGGGCGGCGGGAGGTTGTTGGTGGCAGTAGGCAGTTCCGTAAGTACCCGGGTCCCGAGCCATGGAGCACTTTAAATACCATCAGTACCACCTTGAATCGAATCCGGAAGGCCACAGGAAGCCAGTGCAGCCTGCGGAGAAGCAGTGTTACGTGGGAACTCCGAGGGGCACCCACGATCACCCGCGCGGCTGCATTCTGGACCAGCTGCAACCTCCGGAGACTCTTCAAGGGTAGCCCCATGTAGAGAGCATTGCAATAGTCCAAGCGGGAGATAACAAGGGTGGAAGTGACTGTGTGAAGTGCGCCCAGATCCAGAAAGGGCCGCAACTGGTGAATCAGATGAATCTGACAAAAGGCCCCCCTGGCGACGGCTGCAATATGTTCTTCCAAGGACAACCGTACGTCCAGGAGGACACCCAGATTGCGCGCCCTTTCCACGGGGGTCAGAACCTCTCCCCCCACGGCCAGCGAAGGAACAAGCCGGCTGTATCTGGGTGCAGGAAACCACAGCCACTCGGTTTTGGTCGGGTTGAGACGAAGCCTGTTATGACCCATCCAACTCCGCACGGCCTCCAGGCACCGGGTCATCACTTCGACGGCTTCGTTGGGGTGGCCCGGGGTGGAGATGTACAGCTGAGTATCATCAGCGTACTGATGGAACTCCACCCCGAAGCCACGGATGATCTCACCCAGCAGCTTCACATAAATGTTGAGCAGCAGGGGTGAGAGCACCGACCCCTGGGGCACCCCACACAGTAGGGGCCTCGGGGCCGATCTCTGCCCCCCTGTCAACACAAATTGCGAACGGTCGGAGAGGAAGGAGGCGAACCACCGCAACACGGTGCCTCCCACCCCCAACCCCTCCAACCGCCGCAATAAGATACTGTGGTCGACAGTATCAAAAGCCGCTGAGAGATCCAACAGGACCAGGACAGAGGAACAACCCCTGTCCCGAGCCCTGAGTGATTCCACAATCTGAAACAATAGTCAATGTCAACATTGTTTTGGCTCAGCAAATTGGGAAATTGAATCTTCTGTGATTCCCATGGAACAGAATTTCTAATTTTCTCTTCATGATGCTTTCTTTCCCAAACTCACAATGGTTTTGTACTTATGGGTTGCTTTCTGTCCATTACTAAGGTCAATGGCGACATTTTGATTAAAGAAGTGGTGGAAACTTGATCAAAGTAAACAACAATAAATAATTAGTAGGGCTGGTTCTAACAGATTTTATAGACAATAAAACAAAAACTAGGCATACAGAATCTAAATCATATTGGTCAGCTAACAGCAACTGTATGTAAAGTCTGAATGACCCAGAAATTTAATTAATAGGTGGGCATAATAAAACATAGCCATACCTTTGTATAAATTGGATAGTGCAACATTACAATGGATTATATTTTCAGAACTTCTATAAGCCACAAGGACAGAATCTCGAAGAATAAGATGTTTTTCTGAGTTTTTCTTCAAGGGCAGCTGTTGAAAGTGAAATATTAGTCCTCAATTTAGGGATAGTCATTTGGTTTAAATACCTTGCGGGTCTAAAAACAATCAGATCGGCTGTTTTTATATATATATATATATATATATATATATATATATATATATATATATATATATATATATATATGTAAGGTTTTTAAGCTGATAATTTTAAATAATAAATAACACAAAGTATATATATATATATATATTTGGACTAAGATGACAAATCCCACTGCTGTTCTACATCCATAATGCATTGTTTAAGGCTTGACACCATCTGTTCATAGACAAGTCAGACATTGTGTGCAGAGCCATAACTCTGCAGCTTTTGATAAATTGGTTCTTCTCAAAGTTGATTCAAAGTTAGCAGCCAGGATTAAGGGACCGAGGTCTACAGGAAAATAAAACATCCCGGCAATTTCAACTAGAATGAAAAACACACACACACCCAGCTGTACAGTAGGCTGATCTCCACTCTACTCATACCAGCTTCAGAGTGAAGCTTTATACATTAGGCATACTTCACGCTACTTGAAAAATAACCCTTGGAGCAGGGGTAGGATTCAAATTTCTTAACAACCAGTTCTGTGGGCATGGCCTAATTTGGGGTGTGGCTTGGTGATCATGTGACTGGCTGGGCGTGGCTTCTATGTAAATATTGTAAATATATATGTAAAGATAGAATTTTTTATTTTTTTTAAAAGAGCAACTTTTACACAAAATCAGGCAAAGAAAAGCAGACAGGCAGATTGAGCTGCTTGCAGAATCACAGCTTCACTCCCAGATCTACCTTTCTGCAATCTGCGGCCTGAGTCTGCACTGCAAAATAGAAGCTTCAATCTTAAGGAAGGTTCAGCTCTGCTCTCAGGCCACTTCTCTCTCCCCCAACCCCCTGAATACCACCCCTGACTGGGCTTCAGGGAAGCCTCCTGGGTGGGGTGGGTGGGGAGGGGAAGGGCCAGCTAGCAGTGCGATTTGCTGGTTCTCCAAACAGCACAGAATCGTAACAACCGGTTCTTAAAACTGGTCCGAACCGCTAGAATCGCACCCCTGCCTTGGACATTTAGATGCTGTAGTAATCTGTCTAAGGGGGAATAGTGTTATACGGGCCTAAATGTTTTGTGTACAGGTATTCAACTTACAAGCACAGTTGAGCCCAAAATTAATGTTGCTCAGCGAAACAAGTGAGTTTTGCCCTGATTAACAACCTGTCTTGCCACAGCTGTTAAGTGAATCAATGAGGCAGTTGCCAAGCACCTGAATTTTGATCCCGTGACTATGGGGATGCTATAATCATCGTAAGTGTGAGAAATGGTCATAAGTCACTTTCTTCCGTGCTGCTGTGGCTTAGGACGATCACTAAAAGGATCTATTTTTGTAAGCCAGCCAGAATCGTGGAGAATGAATGGGTGGCCATCTATATTTAAATAAACACATGTGTTTCAACAAATAAATAAAAGTAAATATGGATGAAATAAATGTTAAAGAGCTGTGGATGAACTTTTGCTGCTTGTGCGTTGAGAAGCGTGGACATCAATATTTCTCCGCTAGACTAATAACAAAACGTTTGCAGAGCTCTACGTTGGTTTTAAAAAGCTTAGATATTCCAGCGGATGGATGACCAGAAGATTAATTCTGGAGCAGAATTCACAAATAAAGACAATGAGATCCCTTCCAAAAGAATCTTTCCTTGTAATTCTGGACATTGTGAGAATTGGGCAATTTTTTTTTGGTCTAATGTAGAATTGATTGTAAGAAAAAGGATAGCAGATGCCTTAAAAAGAAGGAGTAAAATCAGAAGAATAAAGCCTGGGATTTTTTTTCTTCTCTTTCTTTTTCAGCTCATGTATTCACCATGAAACTATTTCTCTATAATCAGTGATCTCTTTCTCAGATAAAGTTACTGAAGAAGGATGGATTAAAGCCGATGAAATACTACAGTATCGGCCTGCAATCATTTTAAGACCCGCTGAACTACAATTTGTAAAGTTAGGGGATGCATCGGCAAGTTGTCACGGAGAGTCGATTGCACGTTGGAAAACATGAAATATCATCCAAACACAACTTGCCTGATTCTTGTTCTCTTGTTTTTATCGGGAAGTTGGAGAAATGGAGCTTTCCGAGACAAATGGAAACTTCATCAGGCCCTTAAAAAATACAGCTCTGAACTGAATATGTGATTAACCTGGCTGTTAAAACGACTCTAACTAATAGGAATGTTATCAACATTATTCTTGCAAATGTAAAATATATCACTGTGCATTTTTTTAAAACATAAAACATTGGATCAACTTTCCTAAGCTACTTATTTAAGTTCATGATAAATTTTATGGGAGATTTCAAAGATATACTGTATTTTCCCTTAAACTTTCGACCACTGTGGTATGAGGTCTTTGTTGTTCCCTGAGCTTGATTGTTTTCTTGCAGACGTTTCGATATGTGCGTCATTTTAAGTGTAATTTTCAAGAACAACCTCACCCTGTGCCTGAAGGGAAAAGTTTTTGATCGGTGTGTCTTACCTGCTCCAACATATGCCAGTAAAACATGGACACTCACCTCATAGTCATTCAGTTTTGGTCGCCACGATGTAAAAAAGATGTTGAGACTCTGGAAAGAGTGCAGAGAACAGCAACAAAGATTATTAGGGGACTGGAGGCTAAAACATATGAACAACGGTTGCAGGAACTGGATATATTTAGTTTAATGAAAAGAAGGACTAGAAGAGACATGATAGCAGGGTTCCAATATCTCAGGAGCTGCCCCAAAGAAGAGGGGGTCTAATTATTCTCCAAAGCATCTGAGGGCAGGACAAGAAGCAATGGGTGGAAATTAATCAAGGAGAGAAGCAACTTAGAATTAAGGAGAAATTTCCTGACAGTTAGAACAAATAACCAATGGAACAACTTGCCTCCAGAAGTTGTGAATGCTCCAACACTGGAAGTTTTTTAAAAGATGTTGGAGAACCATTTGTCTGAAGTGGTGTAGGGTTTCCTGTCTAAGCACGGGGTTGGACTACAAGACCTCCAAGGTCCCTTCCAACCCCATTCTATTCTGTTCCATTCCATTCCACTCCACTCCACTTCATTCCACTGCTCTCCTGTCTCCCCTGGTCCTTCTCTTCACTAGAGTAGCCATGCCCAATTCCTGCAACCATCATATATTTTAGCCTCCAGTCCCCTAATCATCTTGGTTGCTCTTCTCTGCATTCTTTCTAGAGTCTCAACATCCTTTTTGTAGTATGGCGACCAAAGCTGGATGGAGTATTCTAGGTGTGGTCTTACTAAGGCTTTATAGAGTAGTATTAGTACCTTATTAAATAATTTAAGGTAGATCTCTACCTTAAATTTATTGTATGGCCTTAGGTAAATGAACTGTACACTTCATGTGTTTGTATTGGCTTACGTTGCACAAGGCTGATTGTAGTAATGCCAGCATAGACTTAGGGAAGTATTACATAGAAATGCACGATCCCTGCTATTAGTTTCCTGTAAAACGAGCCTGAGAAGTGCAATCTTATTTCTCTTCCATTTCAGTCTGTTTGGGACCCACCCAAAATAAACAGAAGAATAAAACCTTGCTAGGGTAAAAGGACACCCAAAATTCTGCTGTCTGTTTAATTAACATCTTAATTTTGAAATGTCAAAATTTCAAATCAGCCTAGTGATGGAACTTGATAAAATGGTAATGCGAGGTGAACCCAGGCTGCTGCTGATAGCAATTTATTATTTCAAATATTCATTTCGGTTTTCAGCAATTTGCTTGACAGAGGATTGCTAAAAATGGGGAGTTGCCTCCAAATCTCGAAATGCACGGTGACTCCATAATCTCTTCTGCTCTTCATCCTCATAGGTGTCTTACATTGGCCAGGACTGCAAAGCAATCCCAGAATTCCTTGGGACAAAATACGGACGCATCGCAAAAAGGCTGGACCTCAGCTTCAATTTATTAAGGTAGGACATACATGTAAATGGTTAGGCTACACCATAACAGGGGAAGCTTCCTTGTTCTTTGTTCTTCTTGTAGGTCATTGATATATGCTTAACTCTGCACACATATATCTAATTACATAGAGATTGTACTAAACATAATGGCAGAAAACTATATATATAGTTGTTATCTTTACATATGGGAGAATATTAGTCAATGGATTGCTTGACCCAGTGGTTATAGCTCAGCTTAAGTTGCATACATTTTTAAAATCTTGTTTGTTACTGGGTTTTGCTAAAAGAACAGAATGAGAATTGACAAATAAATAAATAATAATAATAGAATGGATTCCAGGAACGGAAGAAAAAAAACTGATTTAAAAGATTCAGAAAAAGATCTGTTTCTTTAAAAAGCACAATTTCCTTATTTTCGGAATGAAAAGAGTTTCTTGAATACGAACCCCAGCTGTGGAAATAATACCTTTTTAGTATTTGGGTTCTGAGCAGAATTTGTCACCCTGTTTCACCCTGGTCAGCCTTGTAGAATTTGACTTCTCTGTTTAAACCAAGATCTTCAAACCCTTTAGAAACACTTGAGCACCTCAGATCACACCTCACCTCCAGATTATGCCAAGAAGAAAACCAGAAGCTCCCACACATGTCCCAGAGTCTCTAAAGTCTAAGCTGAGGCTGGGGTCTAGATGATCTGTTTTTCCACACATCTTCTCTTCCAAAACTGAGCTGGAGAGCAGTTCTTTATATGGTGACCTCGCTACCTTTAATTGCTACCGGAAGAGTTGGCTTTTCCCTTCCAGAATTAGAATTTACAGCTTAAAAGTTCTACCTGCCAGCTTAGCATCTGGTTGATATGGGTATGATAATGTGATTGCCAGCTCGGGAACTGACCTGCCACCGCAGAACTATGGCCATGTAGATGATATGGGAAGGAGGTTCACCCAAGGCTTCTCCAGAACATTTTATTTTGGGGATACCCCTGGGATGTTTTGATCTTCTAGAAGACCTGTGTTTGGTCTTCCCTCAGATTGATATCCCCATGTTTAAATTTCCCAAATACTAAGGAGGTTTCTCTACAATCACAGTCAACATGGCCATGGACCATCTGGATGAGAATGGATGGTATAGTTGAATCCAGCAGATTGCTGGTCTTTGAAGGTTCCTTGGACTTTCTCTCCAGGTATCCTAGAATGTTTACCTGGGTCATGTTGGGTAATAAAGGGAAAACCACTGGCATGCCCAGTGATGACCTAGGCAATTGAATGAGGACGGATCCTCTGCAAATTGTTAGAAATATAGAAACACTAATGGTAGAAAATGACCTAGTGGTTCTTCTTTGAGCTTGCTTGTTGTTTTCTTTTTGAAATTTTTTTACTTATTCATTTGTTTACTGATGTATTTATTTTTAATTATTCTTTTTATGGTTCATTTGTTTTATTTATTTTTTTAAAAAAATTGTCAGATGATGGACATGTGTTTATCCCAATCATGTTTAAACTCAGTTGATGAGGTTACCCACTACTCAGTTGATGGTTGACCCACTACTTCCACAAGCTTCCGTTACTCTTTTTGTGAAGTCATCCTTTCTAACATGGTTTTTGAACTTCCCTTCTGTCAGTTTGAGGTTACGTCTCTGAGTTCTTGATTTTTCCTTAATGGTTGATGTGTGTGTGTGTGTGTGTGTGTGTGAGTCCATGCTGCAGCAATTGGAGTGTATGGTTGAGCTGTTAAAAACTCATACATTTGGGGGGGTTCTGAACTGTTTTCCTTAGCAAATGATTTACAAACAAAGCTTCGGTCAAATTATTTGCAAATGAGAATGAGATTCTAGTTTGGTTTGAGCTTCCGCAGGAAATAACGATATCTTGATATGCATGAAGATGGGAAGCAAGGCTTATAATTGCCTGTTGGTGTACTAGTAAGCGGTGTGTGTTTTATGGATAGGAATTACACAATTTAACAACGTGCAATCATTTCTGTGGATTACTTAGATTAGTTTGTATAGCATTCGTTGGCCATGTGCTCCTTAGTCATAGTTCTGAGAGATATGGTGGCCTCTGATTTTTATTGCAAATTAAAAGAACTTCCATATTTTATTGGCCTATCTGAACCATGATGAATGTACCAAATATCTTTTGTCATTACCTTTCTTTTTCTTTTTTGGATAATTCAACTTATCCTTCCTTTTAATTTAATTTTTCAAGTAGTGTAAAGCAGGATCAGGATCTTGCTCAATCAAGAGATTTGTTAGGGTTCCTGGAAGTCTTGAAGTGAAAAGAAAAAAACAAACAAATTGACATTACCAATAGCAGCTATATGCATTTGATTAGTTTCAGAGAAACAAACAGGCTTTGCTTTTAGAAGAAGGGGACTGGATTCACCACTGCCTTAACCTGCTTAAAAACAGTGAGAAAATAGATCTGAAGTAAAATGCATTTTAAATTTAGCCTGAATACAAGGTATGCAAATGGATATGGTATGATAGTGGCTGACATAGCGTTCTTTGCAGTGATGGGATTCAATTGGTTTTCACCACTTCGGCCAAACTGGTTGTTAAATTGCTGGCTGGCCCTTCCGTCCTCCCCTCCCCACCCCTTCCAGGAGTCCCCACGCACCTCGTTTTTGCTCCCAGGTAAGTACAGGGAGGCCCACTAGGCCCAAAACGGGGCATGGGTGTGTGTGGTGTGCTCACAGGAGGCTTCAGGGAGGCCTACTAGGCCCAAAATGGGGTACGGGGGGGGGGTCGGTTCCCATTTTTGCTCCCAGGGGTGTGCAGGAGGCCAAGGGCCATATCCCCTGGCCATGCCCACGCCCACCCACCCGGTCATTAGGGCAGAGAACCGGTTGTTAAATTATTTGAATCCCACCACTGGTTCTTTTAGTGTCACACAGTTTTAAAAAGAGAAGAAGTGCAACTTAAGGGAAGTCAGGCACGTTTTAAGGCAGTGCAATAAAATAGGCCAGGTACCTAAAAGACTCCGTTTCTTCTTCCTTATATTGCTCAGGGCTTATGTAACCAACAGTAGTTTTTGCATGTAAAAAAGGGAACGGCTCTTTTCAATAGCATGTTGTGATGTGATGTGGAAATCTTCCTTTTCTTGGGTACAGGGGGTCCTTGACATGTCCATTTATTTAGTCACCATTCAAAGTTATAATAGCACTGAAAAAATGACTTATGATTGGTCCTCGCATTTATGACCATTGCTGTGTTCCCACACTTACATGATAACATTTGGGCACTTGGCACAACAGAGTGTATATGATGGTCCCAGGTGCACATGATCACCATATGTGACTTTCTTAGCTGGCTTCCAACTAAGTTGTAAAATTGGGTGCGGCTCACTTAACAATCGCCTCACTTAGTGATAGATGTTGGGCTCCCAATAGTGGTCATAAGTCAAGGACTACCTGTATTGGTTAATAGGATTTCTATGTTATTTTTTTAAAAAATTTTTTTATTAAAGTTTAACAATTTTAAAAACAAATCATATATATAATTTTTGCAGCAAGTTGTGACATTGACTTTTCCATATTCATTTACATACACACACATACACACATGTATATCAATTACAATTACATTTTGCATTGTCTTTTATTCCTGTTATCTAACCAAACATACAATTTCCCCCAGACCGTATAATATTCTTTTTCTTCCTTCTCCTGCAATTCCAATTCATTTCTTCTCCTGCAATTCTAATTTATTTCCGCACAATCCATATTTTTTTTTATTAGCGTATTGTCTGTGGGACTATTCTCTGATTTCCAGTTTTGACCATATGTTATTCTAGCTGCTGTCAATATGTGTATTATTCACTATTCAATTTCTTTCTTATAAATCACCTCTAATTATCCCTAATAGGAACATTTCAGGCTTAAGTTCTATTTTTTCCCAGTTATTTCTTGCAGCCAAATCCTTATTTTGTTCCAAAATTTCTTTGCTTTAGAGCACAACCACCACATATGAAAGAAGATGGCCTGGTGTCTTTTTACATTTCCAATACATCAAGTTCAAATTTGGGTAGACTTTGGCCAATCTCGCTGGTGCTAGATGCTAATGGTAGAGCATTTTGTACAGATTTTCTTTGTACGTGGCTGCCATTGTTAATTTATAACTTTTCATCCAGAGTTTTTCCCAATCCTCTAGTTGTATGTTGTATCTGAAGTTTTTCATCCAGGCAATCATTGTTTGAGTCACTGCCTCTTCTTCTCTATCAAATTTTAGGAGGTAGTTATATATTTTAGATATAATTTTTTTCTCTGGTCCTAATAAAATTTTGTCAATTTGTTATGGATCTATGCCATTTTTTTCTCTGGGACACCAAGCCGGTGTCTCATAAAATAAGGGAAGATAAGTGTTAAAGCGAAGCACGAAAAAGAATAAAAATGTATTTTTAAAAATCTGCCTCACAGTATTTTAAAAAGAGATTCTTTTGTTCCTTTTTAAAATGAAAAAAGATAAGAGGATGTTGGTGAGAAAGGAGAAAAATTGTTTTACATCATCTTAAGCTTGGGTTCTCTGAAAGAGCCTCTCTAGGCAAAAGTATATTCTCAGATCAAATAATGTGGATTTTAAAACTGCATTAGGCAACCCCCTAAAATAGGCTTTTCAGTCCTGCCAGCTATGGTGGATGAAATCTTATTTGCTGCAAAAAGTTTGCTAGAACAGAAAAAGAAAACGATTGACTTCTGTCTTTTTAATACTAATTAATACTATGATTGTACATTGCCTGGAATTATTTGAGTTGTGAAACACATAGGTACACAACATATTCACGCAAACGCAAATACAGACATGCACACCCACACAGCATATACATATATGCTTTGTGATCATATTTATTGTAAAATAAACAAAAAGAAAAATAAACGAAACGAGGAGAAACTGTTTAAATTATGCAGCCTAAATTTATGTATGTATGTATGTATGTATGTATGTATGTATGTATGTATGTATGTATGTATGTCAATTGCTTACAAGATAATAGGTATAAGTAAAAACATAGTTATGAATACATGGATACATATAAGAAAAATAAAAAAATAAAAGAAACAATAGGGCAGGGACGGTAGGCACGTTGGTGCACTTATGCATGCCCCCTAAATGCCTCTGAAATCGGGACCCTGCAAGATCATCCGACTGGTTTAAGTTGCCACAATCCCCACTGTCACGAAGCTAAAAATGGGGTGCAATATTACAGATAAATAAACTAAAGCCATTTGGTATTTTGATAATATGGCTGAAACATCCTTCCGTGAGCCCATTCGCTCTTTGTTGTCCGCCCTCAAATCTTGACTCATAAAATATCATTTTTACCACTTTGGAATTTTTCATCCTGTTTTGTGCTGGGGAAAAAAAAAAATAGATTCCTTCAGCCCACTTTAGGATGAAGTGCCACTGTTTAAAAAAAAGGAGAAACAAAGGAGAAATTTAAGATAAAGCATGTCATCTTTTTTTTTCTATTCGTCACGATGAATCTTCTTCAGCTTCAGCAAGGGGGTAAAAGCGCTATTGTTAAAACTTTTTCATTGTGGTAGCTTTTATCAGGTACCGGGAATATTTTCCTTGTAATTGGGCCAATCTTAATAGTCGCAATTGCATATTTATCAGTGTGAGACGCTGTTAATAATGTAGCTGTCATGCACAAACACATTTCTGCATGAAATCCATTTAGTCCCCGCATTGTTCGGGCCTGGAATGTCACAGGGACATCAAAACCTTCCTTTCAAGCCTCCAGCCCAGAGGCCTGCAGCGGCAGGAGAAAAGGGCTGGGATCAATAAATGTAACATGTTAATGCCAAGCAAATAGAATAAAAGATTTTCTCTGACAAGCGATGAAAAATCACCTTGTGTCAGCTGGCATGGCGGTGCCATTTCTGAAAACTTGATCTGACAAGGAAAGAGGGAGAGATGATGGTTATAAGATGCTTTTGTTTCCAACTTCTTCTTCTTCTTCTTCTTCTTTTTTTTTTTGACCTGTCAGGCTTTTGAATTGGTCCCTTTTTTTTTGTCATGTGAAAATTGTAGTCTGAGGCAGTTTGGAAGCCGTTTCTCTGCTCAAATGGGTGAAGGCTGCTGTTTAATTGATTCACTTAGCATTTGAAACTGTCACGCATTAATAATTGCTAAATCCGGTAGGTGCTCTCTGATGTGTCATACTTAAATGTGTAGTTATCAGAAAATTAATATCCTTAATGAACCAACACTTCAGAGTAGCATTGCGTGAAATTCTCCTTTTGCCCTTTCATTTCCTGAATGTATTCCAGCCAATTTTTGGAGGGAATCCTTTCCCCGGGGCTGGATTTTCTTTCTTTCTTGATGCCCAACAATTGCCTCGTTGCTTTGGGTACACAGTGTGTTAAGTGACAAATGCAGTAATTATACTGGAGTTAGTAATTAACATAATTATAGTCAATTATGACAAATACAGTACAGAGAGGAATAAATGGGGAGGGGGGAGAAATTAGCAAGCTAATTGATTTATCTTTTTATGTTGTTGCAACTGGCAATTGTAATCCTGTTCGTTCCCTGGGAAATAAGAGCAATGTTTACACGGAGGGCATTTTGTTGTGAACTGGTCCTCGGCTCATGTTTACCTACAGTATTCCTTTCTTTTTTCTTTCTTTCTTTTTTTAAAGAATGGCATATACCACGGAGGGAGAAATTGGAAACAATCCCATCAGTCTATTTTAAAGGGCATTCTTCCTCCCCATCCCGCAAAATGAAAGCAACTCATCAGGTCTCGTTCATGGAATTTTGTTTGAGAAAAGCCAGATTTTACTTCTCCCTGTGGATTTTGTGTTTGCTGGGGATGGGTGGGGGGGGGAACCAGTGATTGTGATTGTTGTGGCTCGCCAGCGACCAGCAAGGAAGTTTGGGCAGGGAATATGGGCCAGTCCTGGAGTCTGGGGAAGGCTCCGATGACTGCTCTGCATCGGAGGCAGAGATGGGGCCAGGGCCATCTGACAGTTATCAGCTGCCTTTGGAGTTGGAGATCATTGGGGTAGAAGAACAACAGGAGCCTGTTCCCAATGTGCGCATGCGCAGAGCTGCCAGGAGAAGGGCACAGTTAAGGAACAAGGGTCGACTCAGGAGTAAAGGCACAAGTGGATGGTGAATGGCCCTTCCCATAAGGAACAAAGAGGAGTGGTGTTTGCAAGAGACAATTAGTTCGTTTAATGAGTGTGAAGATTTGTTTATCTGAGTTTGACTCTCAGAGACTCCCTGTCCAGTATTTTCTTGTACAGCATTGTCCTTAGAAGCTATCAGCCTGGCAGCTCTCCAAGCCTGATAAGGTCTGTGGTTGTAATTCATCCTTGAAAGACTGTTTGCTGGGACTTTGCTGGATGTGAATGAAAGGAATTCACATTAGCCTAATAAAAAGGGGTTTGATCGGGACAAGGAATCTGTTTCGTGATTTTGTGAAGCCTAGGTCAGAACACTGATATATATTCATAGTGTGTGTGTGTGTGTGTAGGTGTGAGAGAAAGAGAGACAAAGACACACAGAGAGAGAAAACGAGAGAAAGAACCTGTCATCTTTTGAATTCAGTGCTTGGAATTTCCCCCCCTCTGCTGAGGGAAGGCTAGGTAAATAAATAATAAACTGACAAATTCACTTCAGTTTTTCTGACAGGGCTGATCTGAGACACCCCCCCCCCATTTCTTTGCATCTGCTGCTTGAATTAAAGCTTCTAGGCAAATATTCTAATGGTTGAACATTCCCTGAGATTTCTTTCCCTTTGGCTATATTGCTTCTAACTGAAAGGTGCCTGAGTTTTCGAAATGATGTTTTCCAAGATTTTAACGTGAAGGATCTCAAATTGCCTACTTCTCTCAAATGTTCTAGATAGGGAGCAAGCATCAGAGAAGGAGGCCAGATTCCTAGACTCATACACACACGTATGATTCAGCCTGGGGACAAGAGCTTTTTGGCTTGCTCTTCTTGACAATGGCTACTTGCTTCCCCCCAGTTTTCCTTTTAGGGAAGTCAGCTGCCAAGCTAGCCAGGACTTGCCACTGTATAAATATCTGCATATTTGGGTTGTTTTGGCCTAAGGAGAGAATGGGAATTGTAAAAGTGCTGTGTTCTGGCCTGGCTCCCTAAACACCACAAACCCTCTGAGGTGAACTCAAAAGATTCCTTTATTAAGAATGCCGGCAGCCTCGGCAAAAAGTTTCTTGCTCACCGCAGACAAGCGAGTCTGTCCGGCCGGAAGATGAATAGTTTGTCTGCCACATCTATTCATCTCCGCCCCCTGCCTTTTATCCCCAGAGCTAGGGTGGGTCTTTGCTAGCAGGGGTGGATCTTCCGTCCCAAGGACTGGCTCATAGATTTCCAATGCTCTCCTCTCCTCTGCCTTCTGTGCATCCGCGCATCAGGCACTGTACCCAGCTGTTCCTCCTCTTCCTCATCAGCCACTCCAGACCTGGGGGCTGTTGACTTTCCATCTGAGGGCTGATGGAGGGCCCAGGCTCCACCTCTGTCTCTTTCTCTGCCAGCTGCATTCCCTCTTCCCCCTCAGAGCTCCCAGGTTGCCCTGATGCTGACTCTGACTCCCACACCTCCTCCTCCTCCTCTGATTCAGCTGCTGGAGGGGCTGGCAGCTGAAAGGCCACAACATGCTGTCTCAAAAGGGACATAACTGGTTCCTGGTTGAAGTACATACAGCCAAGTATCCCCTGCAATTGCCAATAATGCTGTTGAGATGATGGAGGATTTGGATAAAGATGGAGTCATCATGTAGGGGAGATGAGCAGCTTAGAAAATCAGTCAATCAAAACCAGAAGCTATTTTCTTGCGCATTAGCTGAGGTTCATTTGATGCTCCAGAGCCACCAATCTTGGCAACTTTAAGATGAGTGGCTAGAGAATTCTGGGAGTTGAAGTCCACCTATCTTCCAATGGCCAAGGTTGGGAAACACGACTAAAGAGATACTCCAAAGCTACCACAGAAGTCAATTCCATTGCTCTGCATGCCACGAGAATTCATCCATGAACTTGGGCGGTTGGGGGGGGCTTCAACAAAACGTGTTAGAATTAGTAGAGGTCCCTCCCTCTCAGGTTTTGGGAGTTGTATAACTATGGGAGGCTGGGCTGCTCTGTTGGCAACCCCAAGAATTCTTGGCAACCCCAAGGTATACAGGCAGGGGTGGGATCCGACAGGGTTAACTACCGGTTCGATGATTACCATGTGCTTTCTTGCACGCTGCGTGTGTGCCTGTAAATCACCATCAGCAAGCTGCGTGCAGAGAAGCAGCCTTTGAAACAGCACTTTTTTCCTACTTTTGTAACTGCAGCTGTGCCTCGCACAGCAGGTGAAGTTGAAAAAGCAGGAAATAAAGGTCAGGTAAGAGCCCAGGCAGGTGCGTGGGCAAAAACATCAGCAGACATAGAACCGGTTCTATGTCTGCTGCTCTTCAGAGCTACTGGTTCTACAGAGGTGGACAGAACCGGTAGAATCCCACCCCTTTATACAGGTGCCAAATGTTACCTGTGCATGCATTACACGTAAGTCCTGATATGGCTCAGTAGGGCCTCATCCTATTTCCCCGAGCTTTAATCATTAATTAGTTTTGGTCTTCCTTTTGATTTATGTTCTATCATCCCTTTTATAATCTGTGTTTGGAATCAAGAGGTTGCTTACGCATCTTGATTTTACAATGGGATTGAAAGGCAGGATCTCAATCTAATCAGATTAAACCTATATTAATAATCAATCATAATCAATTATAATCATAATAACAATCCCAGCCTAATAAAGTCTTGTTATAATTTTTTTTAACATGCATTTTTGTTGTTGGCTTAACTTTGATAAAAAGAGCAGATCGGATATGATTCTATTTGTTGCATGAACTGGCACAAACAGTTGTCACAGAACAAAATCTGATTATGTGACAGCATCAAAGGCCAGTGTATATTTTTTTGCAGGGCGAGGAACTAGGGGATCAAATTAGACACGAATGCATAGTGATTATGTTGTCATGCAGGTCATAGTTAATACAGGTTTGCAAATCAAGGTGCAGAAGAGACACGGAGAGTGAGGAAAGGTTTCTGTGTTTTCTGAATATTTGTGGAAGGTTTCCTGTAACATAGTCCAGTAGCTATGCAGTTTTTTGTTTTGTTTTTAAATCAAGCTATGTTGATTCGATTTTGGCAAAGTGGAGAGGAATATTTTTCCGAGAGAATGCCTTGCATTTCTCTCTGCCAATTTCTTTCTCATTTTTTAAAAAATAATTTATTGAACAAATTTATACAGCTGCCATTTACCCAAGGAACTCTGTACAAAGACTATAAATAAAGCATAGCCAAAACTAGAATAGAATAGAATTCTTCATTGGCCAAGTGTGATTGGACACACAAGGAATTTGTCTTGGTGCAAATGCTTTCAGTGTACGTAAGAGAAAAGATACATTTGTCAAGAGTCAAGAATCATAAGGTACAACACTTAATGATAGTCATAGGGTACAAATAGCCAATCAAATCATACTAGGAAACAGTCCATATAAATTGTAAGGATGCAAGCGACAAAGTTACAGTCATACAGTCACAAGTGGGAGGGGATGGGTGATAAGGAGTGATGAGAAGATTAATAGTAATAGTAGTGCAGACTTTGTAAATAGTTGGACAGTGTTGAGGGAATTATTTGTTTAGCAAAGTGATGGCATTCAGGAAAAAAACTATGCAAATCTTATTCAAAATAAACTGGGTTGAAGCCCCTAACATATACAAAGTCAGCATATCAAACTAAGCTCCATCAAGCTTTTGACCCAGGATCTGGTTTGAGTTGAGCCAGGTTTTCATAGTTCAGACAAGACGTAATAGACTTGGGACTGTGCACATCTCAAGAGGGAAGGTGGAACATCTCCATTCCATTTGACCTGGTGGAATGGCAGAAACTTTTGGGAAGAGGTCATGCAAGGTAGAACTTTAGAGGTGACAACAAACAGCTTCAACTGCACCTCACAGGGAGCTGGTGCAGCTTATGGCGTTAACGTGGTTGTATCGTGGTGTGATCAATATTGCACGTGCTGCTGTGTTTTGGACCAACTCAGTTCAGATCAAGCTTCTGTGTGATTGTCTACAGAGATTTTCAGTCCTCCAGGTCATGGTTGTTCCAAAGGTGCTTTTTCCAAGAGGCAACTGGATTTTCTTGTTTCAACTCAGAGCTTCTTGGATGAGAAGTGAAACGTCTTCAAAGAAAAACAAGGAAGTCCAGTTGCCTCTTGGGGAAAAAGGCCTCTTTGGGACTTCTGCGTGATCTGAACTCATCAACAAAAGACAGGGGAACTTTCTAGAAAGATGTTTAGGCAGCAGTGGCATACTTCCTTATGAAAAATGAATAGATTTTGTTGCATTTGACTTTACAGGTAGAAGTCAAAACTCTTAGCCCATATCCCAACGTAGAGAATTGGAATTAAATACTGCATTTTGTTAAGAGCTGGGAGATGGCCTAGAGATGGAGTTCTTGCCTCACAATCAGGAGGCTGTGAGTTCGATCCTAGGTAGAGGCAGATATTTCTCTCTCTGGACAGGATGAGTATATATCTACTGAATATAACTCTGCATTGGCAACAGGAAGGGCATCTGGCCAGTAAACACTCAGCTCCATTCAATTGCCCAGACTCCACCCCACAAGGGATTGTGGGATCATTAAAAGATATGATGATGATGGTTTTGTTAAGAGCTGGCATTTCAGTTCTGCATTGGAAAAATAAGTAAATTATGCTTAAAGTTGGATCCTTTAAAAACTTTATGGTTGTTGTTTATTAGGTACTGCTTGCTTTGGCTATCATTATAGCACATGTTCTTGGGAGATGATTTCAATGTTCTCATAAATTGGTGGAACAAGTGTCCAAGGCTTAATTCTCCCAAGTTTTAAAGACCAAGCCTTGCTAGCAAAGGTCAAGTATTATAAAAAGAAGCCATCTGATTACAAAGCTTTTCATGGTATGATTTTTTTTGCCAATTTACAAATTAGCCACATGTCAAAAGTACCAATGAAAGTTTAGCAGTTATGCATTAAGGCAAGAATAACTGGATTTGCAGTTATAATAACAGAATAGCAAGAGTTGGAAGGGACCTTGTAGATCATCTAGTCCAACCCCCCCGCCCAAGCAGGAGACATTACATCACTTCTGACAAATGGCTGTTCAGTCTTCTTGAAAGCTTCCAGTGATGAAGCTCCCATAACTTCTGAAGGCAACTTCTGTTCCATGGGTGGATTGTTCTGTCAGAAAAGATCTCCTTATTTCTAGGTTGAATCTCTCCTTCTTCAATTTCCATCCATTATTCCTTGTCTGGCCTTCAGGGGCTTTGGAAAATCGCTTGACCCCATATTGATGATGGTGATGGAAAGAAAGAAAAGCTAATAGTGAACCCTTTTCTCAACCTTGACATTCCTCAAAAACTTCTGCACCTTAAAAACATTGTGATATCCTTGGAATGTTCAATATACCAGAGTTTTGTAAAGGTATCAAGGAGAAATCCAACCTAGAACTAAGGAGAAATGTCCTAACAGTGAGAACCAGTGGAACTACTTGCCTTCAGAAGTTGTGGGTGCTCCATCACTGGAGGCTTTTAAGAAGAGACTGAACAGCTACTTGTCTGCAATGGTGTAGGGTCTATTGTTTGTACAGGGGGTTGGACTAGAAGACCTCCAATGTCCCTTCCAACTTTATTGTTCTGTATTCTGCTTTATTGAGGGGAAAGGCTTAATTGACAGGACCTTAGCTTAGTTGACACTGAAGCCTACAATTGGCTTTCCACTGTTTTGGCTTTTTCTGACTAAAGGAAACCTTTAATCGTGTAATTCTTTTGCCCCAAAAGCCTAGCGGTGGGTTTTGTTATCCTGGTCTGAATGAAAATACAGTGGTTAGAATGGGCTTATTGAATGGGGATTAACTAGTTTAACTGAAGGTGGAATGGAAGCATTTATAAAACACCAACATTCTTGTAATAAATTCAGGCTTATGTGCAACCTATTTTTTTTGTAAGTGGGAGGAAGGAGATAAGTAAATATGGTGCCTTCAAATTAAAGACGGTGAAGAAATGTATTATTTTAATCCTGCAGACACACCAGTGCAGGCAATATACCACAGTCCTCAATATACCACAGTCCTCAATATACCACAGTTCATTTAGTGACAGTTCAAAGTTACAATGGCACTGAAAAAGGGGGGCGGGCAGATTCAACTGTGTTACTAACATAACAATTGCAATGATTCATTTAAGAGTGGTGGCAAGAAAAGTCGTAATATGGGGCAAAACGCACTTAACAACATAAATGTTGGGCTCAATTGTGATTGTAAATCAAGGACTACCTGTCTCCTATAGTGATTTTCCTTTCCCTTTCTCTTCCTTTCCCCTCCCCTCCCCTTTTTTATGACAAGTGTAAAATAAAGTTTCTCAACGTTATGAATGTCTTACTGCTATACTTTGTAGTAAACATCTGTTTTAGAAAATGTATTTAAATGGAAAAACTATATCTAAACAGATGGAATATATCACCTCTCATCAGACATTGATTATAACATTTGGAGTGATTGCTGTTTATCAATGAAGATAGAGGGATATATAAATTTAATTTATTAAAATTAAATTAATGAAAACATTGACCTGATAAGATTTCTGGTGCTACTTTTAATGGCATTGCCCTCTTTTTTTGGCTAATTAATTGTTAAAAGGGTGATCATCAAACATGTTTTTACTTCTAATTTTTCAATATTAAAATTGCAGGATTATTATGAAGTTGAAGTCTTTTATACTACTAATATTTTAATAGATTTTTAAACATTATCCCCAAAGGACCTTTTAAAGCTAATTAATAAAATGAATAGATATTAAAAAAATGGTCTGATAAAATGACATGCCTTACAAATACTATAATTAATAGAGATTGATTGATAAATTGCTACTTTCTGTGAACTGAACATTTATCGCTATGTAGCCATTTTCCATGCATTGATGGGTGGAATTTATCAGGATAAATAATGAAAGAAAATGTATTTTCTGCAGTTATATGAGAAATCAGCTGGATTCCACAGAAAAATAAAGATAAATTTTAAATAGTATTGTTAATACTAGAAACCTCTCACGCTGAGAAACTCGGGAAATGTTAGATTACTAAAGAAGGCCAAATTTTGTTCCTATTTTAAAAAGGAGGTTCCAGAATACTGTCATCTAGTTAGTGTGTGACATTGATACCTGGGAAATTTTTTGAGTTAGATGATAATGAAATTGTTCACATTAAATACTGTACATTGAAACAATGTGGTTATAATCAGAAGGTGATGCTAAATCATGCCAGATTAAGATTATTTTGGGTTTTTTTAACTGAATAATTTAGTAGACTGTGGAATGCTATAAATGTAATATATCTTTATTTCAGCAAAGCGTTTGGCAAAATACCAAATTAGAAAGCTATTTAAGTTCTGGTTGACTCCTTTTTGGATTTAGAAGAGAAATATAGGCAGTTGAAGGTTATCCTTATAGTAATCATACAGTCTATCCATGGGAAAAAATTAATTATTCCCTTTGATTTGGAAACTGGTTTCTCTGCCTTTGGCTACAGTAATAGCAGCCTAAGTTTTCATATAATGCAGTCTTTCTCATCACAGTGTAGAGATTTTGGCCGATTTCTCCATGACAAAATTATTTAGCTAACTAATTTGAGGTGGTCCTGAAAGTTGACTGGACCATTCCAGAATGCTGAATTTATTCGACACTCATTGTCTTGCAGACTTTCTGATATGTTTGGGTTACTTCCTTGCATCATGGGCAATTTGCTTTTCAGGTGACTGGTGAACAATCTGATACTCTCTAGCAGAATTCTCTAATACAAAAGAATTCATAATGGCAAGTTGTTTCGGTCCTGTGGCAGCAAAGTATCTTCAGACCACAATAGTACCTTCTCCTTGCTTAACCATTGGAATGAAATTCTTATTGTGGAATGCAGTGTTTGATTTCCATTAAATATACTACTATAATACTAAGACCCCTGGTGGTGCAGTGGTTAGAACAGTGATTGCCATCCAGTGGGCTTGGGACTACTGGTGGTCCACGAGAAAATTTTGATGGTCCTCAGAGAAATGTCACCCCTAAAGTACCCCCAAACAATCCAGGCTGTGCGGGAACGCAAGGCTTGCGTTGCTTGCATTGCGAACAACACGAGGTAGTGAGGGAGGAGGGGGGGAAAGGGCGGAGGGGGGAACTTACCCCACTCTCCCCACGTGCCTCGCTTGGCCACCGGGCTGCTTCTTTCCGCTTCTTTCTTCTTCTGCTTCTGGCTGCATGCAAGGAAAGCAGCAAAAGTCTTCCTTTCCCTCCCCCAAACTCCACCAGAAATGAATCTTTGGGACCCTGCAAGGCATCCTGCTCCAAGAATCTGAGCTGGCAAAGACTCATTTCTGGCAGAGTTTGGGGGAGAGAAAGAAAGGCTTCTTTTGATTCTGCTGCTTTTCTTGCATGAAGCCAAAAGTTTCTCTCTCTCTCTCTCTTTCTCTCTCTCTTTCTCCCTCCCTCCCTCTCTCCCCCTGAGAATGGAGCTGGAGATGGTATCTTGCGATCTCAAATAAAGAATGATCGATCAGTAGGAAAACAAAGTGGGGAATTTTCCTGCAGACGTTTTGGGGGTTTTTCCCAGGGTCTCTGGTCCGCGGGATTTAAAATTATGAGTTTGGTGGTCCCTGAGGTCCAAACAGTTAGCGACCCCTGGGTTAAAAGGCAGCATTGCCGGCTAATTCTGCCAACTGCCAGCAGTTCAGTTCTGACTGGCTCAAGGTAAACTCAGCCTTCCATCCTTCCCAGGTCAGTAAAATGAGGACCCAGATTGCTGAGGGCAATAGGCTGAATTTGTAAATCGTTTAGAGATATATAAGTCTAAGTGCTACTGCTACTGGTATTCCATTAATATATTCTACCAGATGTATTAATACCTATGTAGTTCAAAAAGTTCAAATAATAAGTTGTTCTTATGAAACATTTTTCTTAATGTAAAACACACAAGAAAATGAAGACAATGGGGAGCACAGGGAAAAGATAAAAGGAGAGGAAGAAGGGAAGAAAATAAAGCAGTAAATTGAATATTAAAATTATCAACTCAACTTTTTAATTACACAAGAATCGTAAGTTTGTTGTTTATTTAATTTAATTTCATTCAATTCTAGCCCTTTCTATTGCGAGAACCTATTTAATCATCAGAGCCCAAAGTCAGAATGTCTTTTTTTCTTCTTCTTTTGAGCAGAAAATGGAAGCAAAGCTAGAAACATTTTTTTTCCTAAAAAAGAGGGTTAATGTTGCCATCTCTGATAAATCCCATCAAAAATAGAAATACAATAAAATGTATTTATTTGTTTTATCTAACTTCAATTTTTCAATTTTTTTGTTGGATAATGGACCCCTTACCCCAAGCATGTTTAAACTCAGTAACTATTGACCCATGACCTCCACTTGAAGTTGGTTCCAAGCTATCATTACTTTTTCTGTGAAGTCATATTTTCTAACTTTGAACTAACTTTGAACGCCCCTGTGTTCTTTTGCTCTGCTATTTCCTCATGAACTCCATTTTTTAACTTCGTACTTTCCTGAAGATGTAGTCTTGAGTACCAACAATATCTTGAACAATATAGAAAGAATGCAGAGAAGAGCAACAGAGATGATTAGGGGACTGAGGGCTAAAACATATGATGCAGGAACTGGGCATGGCTAGTCTAGTGAAGAGAAGGACCAAGGGAGACAGGAGAGCATCTTCCAATATTTGAGAGGCTGTCACAGAGAGGAGGGGTCAAGCTATTTTCTAAGACACCTGAAGGCCAGACAAGGAATAATGGATGGAAACTGAACAAGGAGAGATTCAACCTGGAAATAAGGAGACATTTCCTGACAGTAAGAACAATCAACCCATGGAACAGAAGTTGCCTTAAGAAGTTGTGAGAGCTTCATCCCTGGAGGCTTTCAAGAAGAGATGGGACTGCCATTTGTCAGAAATGGTGTAGGGTCTCCTGCTTGGGTGGGAGGTTGGACTAGATGACCTACAAGGTACCTTCCAACTCTTTATTCTGTATCTTCAGCTTATCTGACCCTCCTCCCCTCAAAGGTTTCCTGCATTAGTGTAAGGGGTGGAATTTTCACTACAACATGAAAGTATGGAGTTACCCACTTGTTCCTTTGCCCCCACCCATGAATATTTATATCTTGAATACTGACTTTGGCTGAGGTGACTAAAATCTGTAGATTTTGGGGTGCCTTGTAGTTTCCTGGATTATTTTAATCTGCCACCGTGGACTGATTTTTGACAGGGCAGCCATTCTTCAAAAGATTCACTTTGGCTCTAAATCTTCTCCATTTCGAGACTATTTTTCTGACAATGAATCAATGTAGCCCCCAAGCTGTAAAAAATGATTTGGTCACTTTTTCCAGAGCGATAGGCATCAATAACGTTTTGTACAGAGGTCTTCAAAAATTTGTTTGCACGGAGTACGACATGCCTCTAAAATCTGTGCTGTTTGAACTTCATGGTGATGAAAAAGCCAGAGCTTATGAGATTTGTATAGGATTGGGCCAAATCAGCTCTGCGAGGTTAATAAAATACTTAACTAGATTGTTTTTTTACACTGACAATATTGCCTTGTTTGTGACACCACGATTAACATTTGATAATTTTTGTTCATTGCCTTTATATATTACTAAAGCATGTAGGAGTCTTTGGTAACATTCACTAGTAAAATATATCTTCTTTTTGTTGCTGGTCATTGACCGAATAAATAAATAAATTTCAATTTTTCTATGCAAAGATTCGTATAATCCTAAAGAGAACAAAGATATTTTCACAAAATTGTACAAAACTATCCAAATCAAAGCTTTGGAATCAACATTGTTATGCAAATCACAGAAAAAGAACGAGTAATAGACAACCAAAAAATTAAAAGCATGAGCTAAGAAAAGGGCAAATACAGGTTTTTTTTTATTGTTGCTAGGTAATTGAAATCGTTTTATTCCATTTTTGCTGACAGATGGAGGTGTCTTGGTAGTTGATAGCTTAATTTTCAGATCCATTCTCTTTCATGTATTGTATAGTCAATTTAACATTTGTTGCACATTATTTGATTTCTCAGTCAACAAGATGAAAGTATCTGCATAGGAAATACACAATTTGTACCTCCAACCAACACATCTCTAAGGTCGCCACAAAGATTTTACAAACTCATCCTGAATGTGTTAAACAAACAAGAATATTGTAATTCCTTACTCAATGTTGACACATTTTACTGAGGAAACCCTGATAAAGGTTATGTAAACCCTGAGTAATTCTATTCCCATTTTTGGAAGAAATTCCAGTGTTGATTTTGGCCTACTTGGGAAATACCCAATATTTACATGTTTTTATGCAGAAAATTGGCTGTTGAAATAGCTTCAGTAGTGAGGCTGTTATATTAGAATAGAACTCTGCTGGATCGAACCAAAGTCAGCAGTTGGATGATCCCAGCTAAGTAGCAACTTATGAAATAATTACTCCTCTTCTGTTGATTTGGCCTCTCCAGATTATACTACTGTGGGTGGTGAGGGGTGCCTAGATTATTTAAGGGCCATTAGCAATTATAATAATTATTGAGGCATAGATTGGTCATCACACCATCAAGATTCTGTAACAACATTTAGTGAGACCGGAAGTACAGTCGGATGTAGGCACAATCCGAGTGGAAGGCTACGGTTTCTTTGGTTACCTGTTCAAGTTCTTAATGCTGATGCTTTGGATAGCAGTGGCTCTCAGCTTATGACCACAATTGAGCCCAAAATTTCTGTTGTTAAGCAAGACTGTTATTGTCATGCCCCCTTCGGAGTCTGAATCCGAGGAGGAAGAAGAACAGCTGACAGGGAGCAGAAGTTTGGCTCTATTCGCTGTGGAGGAAAGTCCAGCTGGGCAGAGCAGGGGTGAGGTAGAACAAGGGAGAGGGAGTTCAGAGGAAGACCCAGACCCATTGGACTTTCTTGTTTTTTCTTTTGAAGATGTTTCGCTTCTCCTCCAAGAAGCTTCTTCAGCTCTGACAGGATAGTGGGAAATGGAAGGATTCATACTCCTTGCAGACAGCTGGTCGTTTGCATCCTTTTAGAGGGTCGTTGAGGCCACTTGAAGGTTTATCTGTGTCCTCAGGATCACCTGACTGGTGCTTGTGGTTCCTGTACCCTGCATTTTTTCCCCCTCTGGAAATCCATTCCTACTTCCACACCATTCAAAGGCTGTTCATGATCCCAAATTGTATAGCTAAAAGTCTGTAGAGATTCTCAGTCGTCCAGGTCATGGTTGTCCCAGAGGTGCTTTTTCAAGAGGCAACTGGACTTTCTTGTTTTTTGGAGACTTTTTGAAGACATTTTGCTTCTCAAAGAAAAAATAAGAAAGTCCAGTTGGCTCCTGAAAAAGCACCTTTGGGAAAAAGATAGATAGAAGATAGAATTTTTTTATTGGCCAAGTATGATTGGACACATAAGAAATTTGTCTTGGTGCAAATGCTCTTGGCAAATACATTTGTCAAGAGTCGAGAATCATAAGGAACAACACTTAATGATAGTCACAGGGTACAATAAGCAATCAAATCATACTAGGCAATGGTCAATATAAATCGTAAGGATACAATCAATAAAGTTACAGTCACCAGTCACAAGTGGGAGGGGATGGGTGATAAGGAGTGATGAGATTAATAGTAATAGTAGTGCAGACTTTGTAAATAGTTGGACAGTGTTGAGGGAAGTATTTGTTTAACAGAGTGATGGCTTTCGGGAAAAAACTGTTCTTGTGTCTAGCTGTTCTGGTGTGCAGTGCTCTATAAACATCGGGAAAAGGCACCTTTGGGACTGAGAATCTCTACAGGTTACCTGTACTGTATGTAAAATTAATCAAAGGTTCCATGTTTAAAAACCAATCCTTATAGATTAGTCTGAACTTCCATCTCCTGTAGGACATCTCCAGCCCCAAACAGTCCTAGCTCCCTGGCCCCAAAATCTGAGTAGCAGTGAGTGAAAGAGTTAAAGCCAAGGAGCCAGAGTCACTTTCAGCTTTTGTACTTTGCAGATACAACCCTTTTAAGCTTACCTACATTTTTTTTACCTGGGGAAAGCAATCGTTTTGCATTTTAATGACGAATCAAGTACGCTAACTTGCATTTGAAATGAAAGTGCCTTAAATGTCTCCAGCTGTCAGAGTGAGATGTTAGGGGCTTGATGAAAAGAGAACAAAGAAGAGAAAGTATGAAGCTGAGATACAGTGGGAAATGAAATAAAACCGTGTATGGCTTGTCAGGAGTGTCAGTTGATATTCCTATCTAAAGCACATTATAGTATTACTTTGCAGCTCATAGCTTACTCATCTGTCTTTTTTAATTCATCACTTTCTAGCCCACATCTTTTAAGTCCCATGTGTCAACAATGGGAGAAATCTGTTAATTGACAAATGAGTGTCACAAATGTGAATTGGTGCCTTTACATCAGAGACAAGGTAGTCTCTTTCTCTCTCTTTCTCCCCCACCCTTTCTTTCCTATTTCCCCCCTCCCCTGTTGGGTCTATTATTGGCATAAGCCAACATAAGACATCTGTCTTTGCCAGAATGAAAGATGACAGCCAAAGAGGGCTGTCATTGTTTTAGAGCATGCTCGTTCTGGAGAGATACTGGAGAAAGATAAATGTCAGTTTAAAAGAATATGAAAAACTATCGGAGGAAGTCCTTAAATTACTCAGGGAACAAGGTCTGGGAATTGATGCCAGAACTGAAATTGGAATGTTTCAGCTTGCATCTATCACATCTGTTTTAAAAACTGTAACTGGATCAGTTTATAAGGAGTTTAAGGAAATGGAATGTAATGTTAAGAAAATGTAATGAGCTCTGTAAGGTGGCACAGAAAATAAAGTTTACAGAGCAAGATTCTTGTTTTGTGCTAGCTAATTTATTATTGGGCCTCTATTGAATGATTGCAGTGTGGGCCATTATTTGCATCTCTCTCTCTCTTTCTTTCTGTCTCTGTCCCTCCCTCTTTTTCTTTCTCTCTTTCTCTCTCTCTCTCTCTCTCTCTCCCTCTCCCAATTTTTCTCTCTCTCTGTCTCTCTCCCTCCCTCTTTCTTTCTTTCTGTCTCTTCTCTGTCTCTGCCTCTGTCTCTGTCTCTTAAATACTGAAAATATATATTGTTTCTTCTCCTATTATATATCCAGGGAGAAACGGATGAATAGTATAATAATGTTTAAAAACGCAACTCTCTAAAAGCTAATTGAAGGCAGAGAAGACCATCAGTAAGGTGGTAGACAAGTATGTTTGATCTACTGCACGGAGGTTGTAAAACAAACAGGCTGTTTGTTAAAAATACTGGATTTTATTTGAAGTATCGATGGTTTTACAAGGAGCAATGAAGGGGGTATATGGAGCAAGGGGACAGAAAATGGGGAGGTATATAATTTATGGTGGTATATAATAAGGGGAGGTATATAATAAGGTATATAATTTATGGAACTACATTTTTAATAAAAAGTCCAGTCCCCAAAAGTTCTGAATAATAGTTCTGATTAATAGCAATTTAGATATAATCTTAGGAGATCACACCGAAAGCTTCAGGACTTATGACTAGCAGAAGAGACATAACATTGAAAAATGAGCATTAAAAGGGAGAGCTGTAATTGTGTACAAAGTGCAGAAGTTCACATGAGGAATGTTGCAGGTTTTTAATTAGCTGGAATGTTTGGTTCATCATTAACGTGGCTTTGAATGCAGTCACCGTCCTGATTTTGCATAGAGTTTTGAAGTTAAACATCATTAACACAGTCTCTAATTTTGTGCTTCATTTCTCTTTGATCTCTCTGTTTACAATTCTTCAGTTCTCCAGATGAAGCCATCGTGTAGCAGTTGGGACACGATTTTATCCGGTTGATGAAGGTGGCCTCTAATCTTAAGAGATGGCTCATCTGTTTTTATGCCATGAAATGTTGGTTAAATTTCCAAGATGCCTCCAGCCTGTTTGCTTATGGTGCAACAGACAAATCTAGCTATTTTGCTGGAAAGGATCTGTCACTCACTGATCTTTCTCTTGATGGTTGCGTCCAAATTCCTTTTCTGGGCTTCTCATTGTTTTTGAAATGAACGTTGGGATCTCTCAGTCTTCCCACTATGCAGCAAGTTTGTTGCTTTCTTTCTGGCTAAGTACTCTTCAAAATTATATCCAAGTCCAATTTCTTATGCTGGCTTGTAAACTGGCATAAAGTCAGAATTCTCCATTTAGGATATTATGAAGAAACCCATCTTGAACCTAACCAGAAATGAAGCATTGTCTTGTTTTTTGTGTGTGGCCAACAACAAGCCCCAACACTTACAGACAGGCTATGCAGCTAAGATACTTTACCTGAAACCTGACAACATGTGATCTTGTAGAGTTGAGAAATGAATCTCTCTCTCTCTCTCTCTCTCCTTCCTTCCTTCCTCCCTCCCTCCCTCCCTTCCTTCCTTCTTTCCTTCCCCCCTCTCTCTTTCCTTCTTTCCTTCCTTCCTCCCTTCCTCCCCCCCCCTTTCCTTCTCTCTTTCTCTCCTTCACTCTTCACAGTGTAAAACTTTGGTTTCACACAAAGAGCGGATGGAGAGAAGTAGAAGGGAATTTTGCGCTTCTGGTGAGTTATATTCCACCTGTAATAAAGATACACACTTTCTCAAGATCATCCTCAAGATCATCCATAGCTTGCACTTTAAATGAGATGTATGTATACCCTGGCTTGGCCTGTCTGTTGTCCTAAGCTTTGCTTTGCGTAATCTTCATTTATTAAATAAATATTGAGACTTTATGCAGCCTGTGAGGTCAGAGTCAAACCAAAAGCACATGATGACTTTGATGGTGGTATGTATTAATTAATTTCTTATTTCCTGGTATTCAGTATGATAGACAATCAGTCAATTAATTAGTTAGAAAATAAATCAGCAAGTAATATCACTCTAATCAATCAATTAATATCACTCTAATCAATTAAGCTAAAATATTAATCTATTAATCAATTTGACAATCAGTGATACCATATTAATCACAATCGATCAGTTCCACTAGTCATGCTATCATTTTATAGGTTAAACAGTAATCTACTCATAAACCAATCAATTAATTAACCAATCAATCAATCAATTAGTTAATTAACCAGTTAGTCATTCATTCAATTAGTTAACTTATCAGTCAATCAATTAATTAACCAGTCAATCAATGAATCAATTAGTTAATTAACCAATCAGTCAATCAATTAATCAATTTAGTAATTAACCCATCAATTAGTCAATCAATTAATGAATTATTTAATTAACCAATCAGTCAATCAATTAATTAACCAATCAGTCAATCAATGAATCAGTTAGTTAATTAACCAGTTAATTAATTAATCAGTGTTACAATCGATTATATTATTTTGTATTAGACAAACTTGATGTAAACCTCTTTGAGGAAGATAAGACATTTCAAAGATGTGATAAATGAATAAATAAATCAAAATCCTTGACCTACAATGGTTCATTTAGTGATTGAAAAAGTGCAGCATCCCCCATGGGTCACGTGATCAAAATTAAGATGCTTGATAACGGGTTCATACTTACGACTGTTGTAGCGGGGTCACGTGTTCCCCTTTTGTGATCTTCTGACAAACAAAGTCAACAGGGAAGCCAGATTCATTTAACAACTGGGTTATTCACTTAACAACTGCAGTTTATTCACTTAAGAACTGTCCCACTTAGGCATACCCATGTTGGGCTCAGTTCTGCTTGTAAGTCGAGGACGACATGTAGTAGCTGTTCGGGATTGTTTGTCCGTTGTGGACATTGTGTATTGATTGAGAATGCAGCCTGTTTATATAAAATACTTAATTTTTAAGAATGCTATCAGCATATATGTTGTTTTATTGAGTTTCACTAACTAGGAAGCTTACCAACACCAAAGGAACTATAAATGCAATTTTTCTGTTTATAGGCAAAAATGACAGCGAGGGAGAAATAAATGCATGATGGCAAAGCACGCCATTATGATACAAAAGGCTTGCAGGTTAGACTTTGTGTAGTAGGAAAATAAATAACACACACCCACAGTTGATTTTTTGGCATCCTATAATAATGATATATTATAAAATGCACATATAACTCCACCATCTGCAGGAAAGGGAACACCAGGATTTTCCAATTAGATGAAGGAGATGCATGCATTCACTTACCTGTGCACAGGTGTACACACCAACGCACAAATATATACGGCATCTGAGTCTCGTAATTGCTTTTGCCTTTTTAAAAAAATCTTTAGTATATAAATGAGACAGCTGTTGAAAAAAAAAATTCTATGTATTTGCACAAAATTGAAAAAAATGAAAAGATTCCGACAGAAGAGGAGGTAATAAGGAAAATATTAGAATGTGCAGAAATGAACAGATTAACACTTGCCATTAAATTAATATTAAAATAATGAATATGGTTGTAAAATTTAATTGTTATGGTACAAGATGTTTGTAACCAGACAACACATCATTGAATGAAAGATGAATTGAATGTATGTATTTAAATAAAATTTAAAAAATATTAAAAAAAAGAAAGAAAAAAAGTCTGCATCTAACCTTGGTTAGAACTGGGAGTGAACTTTGGATCTGGGTCAATAGTTTTGGAGAAGAAATCTTAGGATGGAGGGAGATGCTTAGTTACGTAGTTGCTTCGCGCTGTAGTTTTAGGCAGACAACAAAAGCGATTATTGTTAAAGAGAATTTTGATTGTGATGGTAGATAACGCAGGCATCAAGTCAACTGGCAGAATTGTCTTGGAAGATTGGATGGCTGGAGATGATGGACTCAGAGCCAGGCCACTGTTCTGACCAAGGCTTCCTGAGATGCTTAGTCCAAATAATAATAATAATAATAATATTTATTTATATACCGCTCCTCTCCCGAAGGACTCGGAGCGGTGCACAGCCATACAATTAAAACATTAAATATATAAAAGTTAAAACTAGATTAAATTAAAGACCCTGGCTGAAAACAATTTAAACCTCTCCCTTAAACTCTAAAATATGATATAAAAATTAAAATACCCAAATCTAAAATCAGCCCAAGCTGGACTGGTCAAAGAGCCAGGTTTTCAAGGCACGCCTGAAGGTCCCCAGGTCCATGGCTGTACATAACTCTGGAGGCAACCCATTCCAGAGGGCAGATGCCCCCACAGAGAAGGCCCTATTCCTCGGGGTCACCCGCCGGCACATAGATGCCGACGGGACCCGCAAGAGACCCTCCCTGTGGGAGCGCACCGGACGGTGAGAGGAAAATGGCAGAATGCGGTCTTGTAAATATCCTGGTCCGATGCCATGGAGCGCTTTAAAAGTTAACACTAAAATCTTAAAGCGCACCCGAGAGGCCACTGGCAACCAATGCAGCTCGCGCAGGAGAGGCATCACATGAGAGAACCGTGACACCCCCATAACCACCCGCGCGGCCGCATTCTGCACCAGAAGCCTCTGGATGCTCCCATTCAGGAGCCCCATGTAGAGGGCGTTACAGTAGTCCAGCCAGGAGGTGACCAGGGCATGAGTGACTGTGCGTAAGGCATCCCGATCCAGAAAGGGCCGCATCTGGCGGATCAGGCGAACCTGATAAAACGCCCCCTTGGAGACGGCCGTAATGTGATCTTCCAAGGACAGCCGTACATCCAGGAGGACACCCAGATTGCGAGCCCTCTCTGAAGGGGGCAACATCTCACCCCCAATAGCCAGCGAAGGAACTACCTGGCTATATCGGGACACCGGAAACCACAGCCACTCAGTCTTGGAAGGGTTGAGTTGGAGCCTGTTCCCGCCCATCCAGTTCCGCACGGCCTCCAGACAACGGGACATGACCTCCATGGCATCGTTGGGGTGGCTTGGGATGGAGATGTACAGCTGACTATCATCAGCGTACAGATGACACTTCACCCCAAAGCCACGGATGATCTCCCCCAGTGGCTTCACATAAATGTTGAACAAGAGAGGAGAGAGGACCGACCCCTGAGGCACCCCACAACCGAGGGGCCTAGAGGTGGACCTCTCTCCCCCCCCGCTAACACAAATTGCAGACGGTCGGAGAGGAAGGAGGCAAACCACCGCAACACGGTGTCCCCCAACCCCCAACCCCCCCAACCATTGCAATAGGATACTATGGTCGATAGTATCAAAAGCCGCTGATAGGTCTAATAGGACCAGGACAGAGGAATCACCCCGGTCACGGGCCCTCCAGAGATCATCAACCAATGCGACCAATGCCGTTTCAGTACTATGTCCGGGCCTGAAGCCCGATTGGAAGGGATCCAGGTATGTATCTTCATCCAGGTACTGGGGAAGCTGACCTGCCACCACACCCTCAACAACCTTCGCCACGAAGGGAAGTTGGAGACAGGACGATAGTTGTTCAAAAGAGTTGGGTCCAGGGAGGGCTTCTTAAGGAGGGGTCGCACCACTGCCGTTTTCAAGGCAGTGGGCAGCGAGCCCTCCATCAAAGAGGCGTTAACAATTCCCTAGAGCCAACTCCGCGTCACCTCTCTGGCGGTAGAAACCAGCCAGGAGGGGCAAGGGTCCAATAAACATGTGGTGGCATTCAGCCGCCCCAGCAACCTGTCTATACCCTCAGCGGTCACAGGGTCGAACTCATCCCAGATAACCGTCTCAAGACTCGCCGCAGTCACCTCCCCCAGGACCTCCCAACTAGAGTCCAACCCGGCCCAAATCTGAGCGATTTTATCATGCAGAAATCGAGAAAACTCCTCCGCCTTCCCTGCAAGAGATCCTCCCATCCTCCCAGAGCGGGTTACTCTAAACAGGGTGGTGGGTCGATTTTCTGCCAATGCAATAAGGGCGGAGAAGTGAGAATGCTTCGCCGCCTCTATCACCACTAGGTAGGTCCTAATATAGGATCTAACCTATGTTCGGTTGGACTCGGCACGACTGGCCCTCCAGACGCCCTCCAGACGTCTTTTCCGGCATTTTATCTCCCTCAGCTCTTCCGTAAACCATGGAGCCGAGTGAGATCTCTGCCGGGTCAGAGGTCGCAAAGGCACAACTCGGTCCAGAGCCTCGGCAGCCAGCCTATCCCAGGTGGCTACCAAGTCTGTGGCCGAGTTATGAGCCAGAGTTTCAGGTAATGGCCCAAGCTCTGTCTGGAACCGTTCAGGATCCATCAGGTGCCTGGGGCGGAACCATTTCCTCGGCTCCGCCTCCCTGTGGTGCGGATTGACAGTACAGAAGTCTAGTCTAAGAAGAGAATGATCAGACCATGACAAAGGTTTAACAGCTATATCCCCTAGCCGATCATTCAACCGCTGTCCAGAGACGAAAATCAGGTCCAGCGTGTGTCCTCCCATGTGAGTGGTTCCAGAAACTAATTGGGTCAGGTCAAGGCCATCATGGAGGCCAAGAACTCTCGGGCCACCCCAGAGGATTCACCGAGTGAAGGCAGGTTGAAGTCACCCATAACTAACAGTCTGGGTGTCTCTACCACCAGCTCGGCTATTACCCCGAGGAGCCCGGGCAGGGCCAATAATACGTAGCAGGGAGCTAGGTATGTTATCAAGAGACCCATCTGCCCACCCTGACCCCACTTCACAAAGAGGGACTCACAGCCAGCCATCTGAGGTACAGTGGCCTCCCTAGGACAGAGATCTTCCCTAATAATTACCGCCACACCACCATCCCTGCCCTGAGCCCTTGGCTGATGAAATGCCTGGAAACCTGGTGGGCACATCGTTACCAGGGGGAGACCCTCCTCTGGGCCCAACCAGGTTTTGGTGACCCCTGCCAGGTCCACGCCCTCATCCTGAATTAGATCAAAAATCAGGGGGGCCTTATTTATAATGGACCTGGCATTGCACAACATCAGCCGGGTGCTCAGGGCCTGAGACTCTGCACAACCAGGCCTGCAAGATGGGACAAGAGGGTCGGAGCGCGTTACTGCTTGGAGATAGCGGGCACGCGATCCCCTAACCTGATATGGCCCTCTACCCCCATCATATCTGCCCCTCCCACTTATGGTGCCAATAAGGTCCACCCTCGGTCGTTCTGACCCTGGTCGCCTCCCCAACCCCCGGTCCCCCGGGTCCCCCCAGGCATGCTCACCGGCTTGGTTGACCCCAAACCCCCAACCCACTAATCCCACTAAAAATCTATCCCTCACCCTCCTCCCTACCTCCCTTCCCAGACCCATAGCATCCTTCCCTAACCCCGTTAAAAATCGAAAAATAAAAGAAACCAATTGAGTACCCCTCCCCCTCCCCAAGCGTTTCATAGAATGGCCATGCCACCTCTCTGGATCCCAAGACCTGTCCTTGAGGTGGACTTTCAACAGTCCCATTAGGCCATGTCAGGGAGAGGGGCATCCTCTCTAGGGTATAGAGTTTGTCTCGTGAATAGTTCAGCGGGCCAACTGGTCCCGCCTCAGATGTTCGATGTCAGGTCCAGCCGGCTCCAGACCAGACTCGCTGGCCTCCCCCAGTCCTTAACAATAACTCTTGTTTTATTTCAGTGCTGGGAATTATGTTCATTCCCAGCCCGTAATTTGTCTCAAACAGTTTCTCGAGATAAGCATCCAGCTTTATCTCCTTTGAATTGCTGCCAACAACTAAAGTGCCAAAGTAACTATAAAAAAACTACTGAAGTCCAAAGTACAAAGTACAAAGAGCTTCAAGGCTTAATCCAAACAGAGCGAACGACTTTGCTTCCTGCAAAGGTTTCTTTACCTTTGCCTGTCCTTTATATCTTAGGGGAGGGGCAATCACCTCCATGCCTTACTCCCGAGTCACCCCTTTTGTCTTAGCTGCTCTTGCCTTCTGGCAGCTCTGTGCACACACGCACCGGGAACAGGCTCCCCTTGTTTCTCTGCCTCGCTGCTGCCAGACTCTGGAGGCTCCAGAGGCAGCACACAGCTCCCAGATGGTCCTGGCCCCATCTCTGTATCAGACACAGGACCTTCATCCAAGTCCTCCCCAGACTCCTGGACTGGTCCCCGTTCTTCCCCACTGTCCAATTCCGCTGCCGTCTGCACAGGCTGCCGGCGAACTGCAAAACCCACATAGGAAGACAAAGTCAGTAGAGTATTGCATAATCCAAATGCATAATAAAAGTTTGCAAAACCGATTCCAAATTTTGGGGGGCTACCAACTAACCAACCAACCAACCAACAACAACAAAAGATTACATTAGCAACCAGGGCAGAAAGGAGCTATCAACAATTACGTCCTGTGTTTGGATTGTCTTGGTAGATGCAGCCAGCTGTCATTAAAAAAAGAGAAGAAAACAGATGAAAGCAGACATCAAATTTATGGGATACTATTTGGAAATATGTTGGTGGTAAAAGGCGAATCTCTGATTTCAATTATCACTCACTACATCTCAGCTTAATTCATTGCATTTGTAGGCATCCTGAATGGGCTTGACATCATGCATCAAACATTCAAGGAGGGCTCTGTTTCTAATCCTTTGCTGGCTGCTGCTTGTTTCAGTTTTATCTCTTTGCATCTGGCACATGGCAGAAAGATGATCCCACACAAAGAATAATGAGAAGCTGTCTCTTGTTTGCTATTTCTTTAGGAAATACTCAGTAGGGAGAATATTTATGGTTGGGATAGTGAACCTGAATCCTTCTCCTCCTCCTCTTCTTCCTCTACTCCCACTCTTTTCTCTCTTCCTCTTTTCCTCCTCCTCCTCTCACATCGATGATGTTCCCTAGTTGGGACATGAAACATCTGCAAGGAAACCACCAAGCTCAGAGAATACCAAGGACCCATCCTCCTCCTCCTCCCCCTCCTCCTTCTCTTTTTCCTCCTCCTTCTCCTGCTTGGCTGAATAAGAATAAGTGGCTTCAAATTCATTATTTTGAATTTGATTTTTTTATGTAATAACCACACTGGAATTTATGCAGATGCCATTTAAAACTGAGATCCTGCTACTGTTCTTTCGAGAGACTGTCCAAGGTAATATTTTGAATCTTCAGAACATACAGCAAGATTCTTTGGATGGGCAAAAGAGAATCAAGAATAAGTGATTATTATTATTTTTTGGCAAAAGGATTCGAAATTTTCCAGAACTTGAATGATAAAGAATAGAGCTTTTCAAAGAACAGTTCCTTTGAAAGGACCATTTATGCCATCTTCTGCTCCGTGGAGAATTTTAAATTAAAGCAATTCTGAGATGGTAGATATCTTCATTTACATAAGCACTTAGTTATATCATCTTGCATTTAGAAAGGTACTAGGCATCTTCTGTACAGCACTGCAATATTTCAAGTTTTCCATTTTTAGCACAATCTCCAGTGCCTCTCTGGATTTCCGATGTATGATTTTCAAGCATGATGCTTGACATCCAATATAATTACTATATGTGCCTAGAGGAAATAGATAAATGAATAAAAATCTTAAACACGCATTAAAGGACTTTGGATGCTCACATGATTTTCATGTGAAGCCAAGTCTTTTGGAACGTATATGTTGGACAATGTATTCATTATATTTTCTTGCCATCTTTTTTTAAAAATAAATGATTTATTGGAGGAAATCGTCAGTTGATCTGTATAACTGTACAGTTTTTCCTCTTGTTTTTTCTTTTTCTGTCTTTTCAAAGCATTGATGAAAAGCAAATATATTTTTTCCATAATAATGAGCACAAATTTGAGCTGATTTTAATAGAACCCTGTAGTATTTTATATTTGTTTGCAAAGATTCTTCAGAAATCGGGGATGGTGGCAACACCAATTCGTGCGATCTTCTAACAAAATATATAAATACCGGTAGAATAGAATAGAATTCTTTATTGGCCAAGCGTGATTAGACACACAAGGAAATTTGTCTTGGTGCAAATGCTCTCAGTGTGCATAAAGGAAAAGATACATTCGTCAAGAATCATAAGGTCCAACACTTAATGACAGTCATAGGGTATAATAAGCAATCAAATCATACTAGGAAACAGTCAGTATAAATGGTCAATATAAATCAAATGAGGCAAACTTTTTAAAATCAAATTTGAAATGTTGGTTTGTGAAAGTTGACTCACTGTTGCTCTTGGGTCAAAATGGAATTTTTGCTAAAATGTACTATTTTACACATCTGGATGCAAACTAGAATGGTAGGGCAAAAGGATTGGGGAGAAAATGTCATTGTTTTAATCAGCTGTGTGGCGTGCTGAGCTATCTGGCAACTTTGCTTTTGTGTAGTTTCTGCAGAAGAGAAGGAGAGAGAGAAAAAAAAAGAACAGTGGAACCAGATGGGTGTTTTGGTGCTAAAACTAAACTATTATGTTGTTTTACTTTCTGTTTTAATCCAAATGAATCCGTTAACATTATTAAAGAAGTATAACCATAGTGATTTATATGATAAATAATTCTGCTCAAGGAAACCTCGTGGGAATGGAAATGGGATGGGATGGCTTTTTTTTATGAAAGAAGGGGATGTAGAAATAATGATCATTAAATGTTTATTTTTTTCAACTGAAAAGGTGCTCAATCAAGATGTTAGAGCTGAAGACTCATTCTAATTTTTCAAGAATTAGGACTTGTTAATTGGATTATTGCTTATTTTCATGTGAACAGATCAGTTATGGGTTTTAGAAATCCATATTTGTAGTTCTTTCGTATAGTTGAGAGCAACAGAACATCTTTGAGGCACTCCTTAGTTACTGCTGAGTTTTCTTAGGAACAGTAAGGAGGTATTTTGCCGTTACTGCCTTTAAGAATGCCTTAACGATTCTGTTCTAGGCTGTAGTTTAGTTATCTGGGAAGTCTCCCATCCAGTTACTGAACAGGCCCAACCCTGGTTAGCTTTTGAGTCTAGATTGGGTTGGTGAGATGTTGTTCCATGGTCAAGTATTGGACACAAGCTACTGAGCCAGGGGGAGGAGTCAAGTGGAGAATTAATCTGGCATCCTTACGTAGGCATAAGAGGTCAAGGTCCCCTTGAATGCTGTTGAAACATACTAGTCTGGCCCAGGTGCAAACTGCCAATTTGGGAAGTTTCCTGTGAAATAGACTTACAGTAATGAAGTGACCCATGGAATGCATGTGTGATCTGGTTCTTTGCACCTAACATCAAGAGATCTTTTTTATGCTGAAATGAAAAGAGTAGAATAGGATTATAATGACCAGATGAGATTGAAGGAGGAATTCTTCTATTTGGTCGGTTCATTCTGACCTTTGTAGTTTCCCACCAACATTCCTTTCATTTTATGATCTCAGGCACTTTCTCTGTATTCATATGGCTTTGAATCCTGCTCATTCATTAGTGTTAGAAATTCTGTTTATATATAGCACTACAGCTCAAACAAAGAATACAGTCACCATGTGCTTTACTGCTCAACTATGTAACTGTAACAGGAAACAGGAAACTCTACTCAGAACAAAAGAGCATAGAGAATACATCATAAATCCAAATTTGTAAATACTGCCATTTACTGACTGAATATTGCTGTAGTTGTTGCGTAGAAATACATTCCAACAGTGAATTCCAACAATTAGGATTATATTTGTTATTTTTATTGAGCTCCAAGGATTATTTGTAGACGTGGAGACGTTTCTCACTCTGATTAGGACATGGATCAGTTTCTTGTCTGATGTTCTTTTGGCAGACATATTATTGACATCTACACTTGTGTGTTCACATAAAAATCATGTTTTGTAAGAACAAAATTCTCATTGGTATAATTTTTGGGGCAGTTGGAAGGAGATGTATGATTGCAGAGAAAGTTAAATCTGGTTCCTAAAATTCACCAAACATAATATATGTCCCTTTGCCATGACATTTTCTGAGTAATTTAAATCTCTCAGGGAAAGTGGTATTCTTATATAGCTTGTTAATCCCATTCTTTTACCAGAAGGATTGTTATTTCACAACAAATGTTGAAAGACAAGATTTACGTGAAGGAGCTTAAAAAGTGTAATTGCTTAGAACACAACAGATAAAATGGTTCTTCTGTGGGGGAAAAAAGGGAAAACAGATATATTATCTCTTTCTATATCCATTCTGTTAATAGAAGTACACATCTGTTGTACAAAGGGGATGAGACAATATTCTCTGAAATTATATTGCACTTAATTAAACTGACTAAATTATAAAATTTCATTTTAACTGTTCTTTTCATTTTAATTTTTAATCAGTGCCCAAAATTGTTCTAGTAGTGAGATGGGAGGCATACAAATTTAATTAATTAATTAATGGGAGTTGGAAGTATTTTTTTGAACTTTTATTGTGAAGAGGTAGTCTACACAATTCTATGCAACCCAAAATCACCCAAATCACACCTTCCTAGTTCAACTTGTATTTGTGAACATAAGTGGTAAACTTGTGGTGAGCATGGCTGAAAGAGATTCATTTAAGCTTTTGAGAAAAGATTACCTGGCTGAGAGACGAAATCGCAATGCCAATTGGCTGATTTCCTATAGAAAACTATCTTTCCATGTGAGAAAGAATACAAAACGATCATTAGAGCTGTGTTCAGAATAAGCCTGAGAGAGAGAAATATAGCTGGAAAATCTGAGGGCTATTGGATGGAATTTATGAACATCTAGACAGTGCCTCATAGATGGCCACAAAGGAATATCAGAAAAATCCATTAATCCATTAGCTTTTTCCCAAACGCCATCACTCTGCTAAACAAATAATTCCCTCAACACTGTCCAGCTATTTACAAAGTCTGCACTACTATTATTATTAATCTTTTCATCACTCCATATCACCCATCCCCTTCCACTTGTGACTATAGGACTTCGTCGCTTGTATCCTTACAATTTATATTGACTGTTTCTTAGTATGATTTGATTGCTTATTGTACCCTATGACTGTCATTAAGTGTTGTACCTGATGATTGTTGACTCTTGACTAATGTATCTTTTCTCTTATGTACACTGAGAGCATTTGCACCAAGACAAATTCCTTGTGTGTCCAATCACACTTGGCCAATAAAGAATTCTATCTATCTGTCTTCTAATCTGATTCCTTTTTATGCCTCTTTGGTCATCCAGACCTCTGTTGGCCATATCCAATATTTTTAATTCAGCTCCTGAAACCAGGCTCATGGGTCAAACATAGGACACAAATGATGCCTTTGAAAGCTAGGATTTTATGATCAGCTAAAGTATTAGAGGTTGTCTGTTTGAACAATTAACCAGTGGAACAACTTGCCTCCAGAAGTTGTGGTTGCTCCAACACTGGAAGTTTTTAAGAAGAGATTAGACAACCACTTGTCTGAAATGGTGTAGGGTTTCCTGCTTAAGCAGGGAGTTGGAATAGAAGACCTCCAAGGTCCCTCCCAACTCTGTTATTCTATACATTCTATATACCAGTGATGGCGAATCTTTCCGTCCTCGTGTGCCAAAAGTACGTGCGCGCACTTGTGTGCATGCCAGCACCCATAAGGCAATGCACGTGTCCCCCCAAGTCCCCTGAGCATATGCGCATGACCCCACATGCTGTGCATCTCTGCGCATGCATGACACATCTCTGCACATGCTCGTGCATCTCCTGTGTGCACCCCGTTCCATCCACATGCCCGGCAGCTACCCAATGATCAGTTGGCGGGCGGGCAGGCGGCGCGCGTGCTTGGGGAGTGGATCTGCTCTGGAGTGACGGCTCGCATGCTGGCAGAGATGGCTCTGCATGCCTCTTCCGGCACACGTGCCATAGATTCGCCATCACGGCTATATACTCTTGAATCGCTCTGGTTTAGATGAGAGTGATTAGAACGTTTCTTTTCCGCTTAAACTAAGTATTCATTGTAGCGAATGGAGAAACGGTCCCCTTTGCAAAATGACCATGCTGTTTTGAAATAGCGCCATGTTTTCAGCTCCAAATGTGGCACGATAGGGAATCCAAAGGGTTCAACATCAACTCCCACTTGGAGTGCACCATATTGTTTTTTTAACTTTGTTTTTTTGTCACCAGCCAGTTGAGGTCTTGTTCTTGCATATAAAAGTCGCCAGAAGACACAAAGAGTTCCCTAAAGGTAATTTCAAAGCCTGTCTTCCTCCTAAGAATAAAATAAAATTCTTGATCAACTTGGTCTGAGGCTCTGAAAAAATAAGAAGGTTTCTTATTTCAATGAAATCTGCTTCTCTCCCAACCACGCCAAACAGCACATTCTTTTTAACTGCATTATTACTTTTTTAAAAAAATCATCGTAATGCACAGTGGTGGTATTCTACCGGTTCGGCCGAGCTGGTAGTTCTGATGAGCAGCGGCAAGCTGAACTGGTTCTCTCCGCCACTCTGGTGTTGGGCCCATCCACCTTCCCAGGCTCCCATACTCACATTTTTATCCTCTGCTTTTGACGCGCAGCTGCTTTGCACGGCACAGCAGAGTGCTGCGTGGCAGCTGCTGAAGCGGCCAGGAGAGTGCAGGCTTGCAGGAGGTGAGTTGGAACGCCTCTGTGCCTGTGCAAAATGCACATTTGGTGCACATGCATATGCAAAGTGTGTGCACATGCGCAAAGCGCGCCCACCAAGCCATGCCTACCGAACTGGTGGCGAAACTTTTTGAATCCCACCACTAGTAATACACTTAAAAATAATGTGCCATTTGGTGAGGTTGGGAGAGAAGCTTTTTCTTGCTCCTGGAAGGAGCTTCCTATGGTCTTTTTGATTTGCCTGTTGCCGCTTCGGGCAGGGCTGAAACCTGAATGCCAGGGTCAGTCCTTTAACACATCTCCCAGAGAGGGCTCTTCAGGGTGTGATTATTGATGTCAAGCTTTCCCCGAATCACCGAGAACAAAGCTGGGCTTCCATCAAGGAGACCTCTAAGCAGCCAGAACAACACAGATTTGCTTCAGTGCTGCCATTAATGAACAGTATAATTCATGAAGAGTGCATTGGAATAATTGCCTAGCCCCTAATTTTAAAGGAGTAATTGACTCTGGCAGGTCTCCCTTCTTCTGTGGTCAGCCTTGTCATGTTAGAAGTAATTATTATTCCTTTTCTCTAATTATGCACCCTGCTTTTGATGTGTTGCTTCGTTATGGTAACAACCACGGCAAGTCATCCAGCAGGGAGATATAACATGCTTACCCAGGAGTAAATTATGTTATTTCGCTCCGGTTTGTGGAACAGGGCTGGGGAGAAGCTGGAGTTCACCTCGATGTTGCTTTTATTTTTTTTCCTGATGGAAACTTTAGAAATCTCTGTCTTCCTCCAGTTACTCTGGATATAAGTTAGGAAATCTTGGTTTGAAGGCAAAGATTATCTCCGTGTATCAGGTGGTCCTATAAGACGTTCGAGGCACATAATTGCAATTCTAGTGTTAAAAGTTAAGTTGTTTGAGGCTGATGCGTAATTGAGCTACATCAAGAGATTTCTGTGCCAGACAATAAGATAATAAGGTAAATAATAAGGATATAGTAGATAAAGATAGATTAAGCAACATAGACGATTGTATAGATAGTTAAGATTTATGTAAAAGTATGTATACCGTCACGAAAGCGTTGTAATGGATGGAAGTGATGTTGCATATAAGAAAAAATGTTTAATATATTTTTTAAAAAAGATTTCTGTGCCATAATTAGTCTCTGTTGTTATTATAGAATTTTATTCCTTTTGCACTGTATTCTTTTTTTTTCCTGGTTGAATGGTTGCTTGCTGTGAAACCAAATTCCAAGCAAATGTTGTATGCTGGTGATGTCTAACCTTTTCAGTACCAAGTGCTCAAAGCATGCGTGTGCATCCCCCAAAAGCAATGTGCACACCTCCATGCATGCGCCCTGCCCCCGTGCATGCGCCCTGCCCTCATGCATGTGCCCTGCTCCCCGTTCATGCACACACATCCCCTGCGTATGCACGGCAGAGACCTGAAGACCAGGTGACTGGCAAGATGCACACATGCATGCACGGCGAAGCTGAGCTGGGCCGATGGCTCGTGTGCCATAGGTTTGCCGTCATGGTTGTATACTATAATTCAGTGGTGCACAACTTTGGCAATTTTAAGATTTGTGGATTGGGTGGGATTCAAATTTTTAACAACCAGTTCTGTGGGTGTGGCTTAGTTGGTAGGCATAGCTTGGTGGTCATGTGACTGGCTGGGCATGGCCAACTCACTCACATCGAGGCATGCATCTCCTTGCCTGGCCTCTCATGCCCATGAGGATGCTGCAACAGTCGTAAGTGTGAAAAATGGTCATAAGTCACTTTTTCAGTGCCATTGTAACTTTGAATGGTCACTCCACACAAGCAAAGTACCAGCAAAGGAGGGAAAAAAACGCCAGAGAAGTTCCAGAGACAGGAAGTCTAATCCTGCCAAGAATGTAAAAAGGGTTAACGGAGAAGCAGTTTCTGTAAGCAACACCAGAATGTTTCCTTCCTGCTTCCTTACAGGATTAGGCCAGTAATTTCTTCTAACAACAGGTTCTCCGAACTGCTTAGAATGTTAACAACCGGTTCTAGCGAATGGGTGAGAACTGGTAGAATCCCACCCCTATTGTGGATTTCAATGCCCAGAATTGCCCAGCCAGTGTGGCTAGGGAATTCTAGGCATTGAAATCCACAGGTCTTTTTTTTAAGTTTTATTTGTTTTATTAATATAATATACTGTATATATAAAAATTCCATTTCAATCGAACAGTGTGTTGTCTGGGTACAGTTGTTTTTAGGCAATCATAATCAAAGTGTTTACAGTAACATTCATCGCAATAACATTAATACTGTAATAACAGTAATATTTTGTTTGTCCATTTTAACACATTTCCATTTTAACATTTATCCTTTTTTATGTCCCTTTCTTTCTAATTTCTGTTTTTATTGTCTAGCCATCGATAAAGTGAGTCCCATGCCAAAAAGTATTTGCTTTCTTTTTTGTCCTTAATAGTAAGCATTACTCTATCCATTTTTGCACATTCTAGTATTTTCTTAATTACCTTCTCATCTGTCGGGATCTCATCACATTTCCATTGTTGACAATATTCAATTCTAGCTGCAGTTAATACATGTAAAATCAAATATATAGTCTCTGTATCATATTTTTCTGGTAGAATGCCCAATAAGAATATTTCTGGTATTCATCTCTATATCCACAGATCTTAAAGGTGCTGAGGGTGTACACTTCTAATACAATTCATAAATGGAAACCCTTTCTGCCATTGTAGAAAATTTGATAAATCCCTCCAGTTGCTCTATACCCGTGATGGCAAGCAGGTGGCACGCAGAGCCATTTGTGTGGGCACGGGAGCCCCAGCCAAACATACCTGCACTGCGCATGTGTGCGCCTCCCAGCTGATTTTTTTGCCCACTTGAGGCTGTTTTCACCCCTCCCGGAGGCTCAAGGGAAGCCTCTGCAGCCTCGGGAGGCCAAAAAATGGGCCCGTTTTGGCACTTCCGGCATTTCAGCCTCCAAAGGCTGCAGAGGCTTCCCTTGAACCTCCGGGAGGGTGAAAACAGCCCCATCCGGGCTCCAGAGGCCCTCTAGAGGCTGAAAATGGGCACTTCCAAAAGACTGAAAATGGGTATTTCCAGAAGGCCCATTTTTCAGCCTCCCGAGGCTGAAGAGGCTTCCCTCAAGCCTCCAGGAAGGCGAGAATGGCCTCAAATGGGCCGAACATCAGCTGGGAGGCGTGCGCATGTGCAGTGCAGGTAAGAGGGTGGAGCAGGGGTGCTGCATGCGCAGGGGGTGGGGTGCATTACATTGTGAGTGCCAGCATGCGTGCACTTTTGGCACACCACAACAAAAAGGTTCACCCTCACTGCTCTATACTGTCTAGAAATACAGATAATCCTCGACTTAACAATAGCTCGTTTAGTGACTGTTCAAAGTTATAGTGGCCCTGGAAAAATGTGACGTATGACCATTTTTCACACTTACGATCTTTGTAGCATTCCCTGTGGTGGTGTGATCAAAATTTAGATGCTTGGCCACTGACTCATACTTATGACAGTTGCTGTGTCCCAAGGACACATGATCCCCTTTTGTGATCTTCTGATAAGCAAAGTCAACAGGGAAGCCAGATTCACTTAACAATCGTGTTACTAACTTATCATTGGCAATGATTCACTTAACAACAGTGGCAAGAAAGTTCGTAAAATGGGCACTTAACACATGTCTCAGTTAACAACAGAAATTTTGGGCTCTGTTGTGCTTGTAAGTCGAGGACTACCTGAAAAATGAATCTTTTTACCTGCGTTTACTAATCCTTAGGTGGGTTGTTTGTAGGATCCACAGTCTAGATCAGGTATTACTTATCCTCCCATAAGCTCCCTTTCTAAAATAAGCAAGCTCAGGGCTGGCGTATAGATTACGATCTACCTCTTTTTGTTGTGCCAAGAGATAATTTCAATTTACACCTCCACGTACGGAGCAAAATCTGCCTCCTCAGAATGACAACTAACAATTTACCAGTGGTAAATAACCAGTCTTCTGAGGGATCACTGTAATTTACTACCACTATTATAAAACTAACTTTCGCTGGTGGGAAGAATGCAAAGGTTTTAATCTACACCCAAGCATAAAATGAGCATGCACAACATTTCTCCTATATCACTTCTGTGAATGTGGAAACAATTTCAATTGATTGACGATGTTTGGAGCTAAGTTGGGATTTGAACCCGGTCCATAAAATCCTTGCTCTGATGACATCCCTGAAGGGACATGGTGGCTCAGTGGCTAAGACGCTGAGCTTGTTGATCAGAAAGCTCAGCAGTCTGGCGGTTCAAACCCCTAGCGCCACATCATGGAGTGAGCTCCTGTTCCTTGTTCCGACTTCTGCCAACCTAGCAGTTCAAAAGCATGTAAAAATGCAAGTAGAAAAATAGGGACCACCTTTGGTGGGAAGGTAACAGCGTTCTGTGCGTCTTCGATGTTTAGTCATGCCGGCCACATGACCACATGACCACAGAGACATCTTCAGACAGCACTGGTTCTTCGGCTTTGTAATGGAGATGAGCACCACCCCCTAGAGGCAGAAATGATTAGCACATTTACCTTTACCTTAATAACACCTCTATGCAAGAATGGAGGAGCACTATGCCTGTCAATCAACCTCAGAAATAATGCCCCAGTTTCAGAAAGAACAAATAGGATCTAAATAATTAAGCAGCTCTTTACGGTGACTTTCTCCACTTCAATATGTCTCCGTGTCCTACCGGCCACCTGCGATACATCCTTCTCTCCGATTGGCGTTTTTTTTTGCCCGTTAATGGAGCTTTGTCAGCAAAAGGGAGATGCGCTTGTCAAAGGATGAACGATGGATTTCTGTCAATGGAAATCTGAAAGGTGCATTCCGTTGTTGGACAGATTAGGCTGAACTAGGGATGCGGAACTACTCCAGTGTAATTGTGTTAGTGAAAAGGTAGGTCTGGGCTGCGCAAGGGGGAAGGAAGCAGGCACTGTGAAAGGGTCACAGTGGCTTTGTTTTTTTTCTTTTTTTTCTTCCTTTCTTTCCAGAGATTCTTGGCCCTTGTGTTCTTTCATATTAATCCACCTTTAGGGGAAAACCCCAACCCCAAAGCACAAAAATGACAAAGCGAAACCAAAGCACAACCCCAAAACAAAAACAAAAACAAAGCCACCACAACAAAAGTGATCAAAGATTGCAATTACTGTATTTTTCTCCTTATAAGATGCACTTCCCCTCCCCCAAAAAAGTAGGTGGAAATTTCTGTGCATCTTATAGAGCAAATGTTGCTGAAGCCCCGCCCATCCACCAGCCCCCCCCCCTCCCCCTTCGGCTTCTGCCTCCCAGCAGTTTGTCTCCTTGCAGCAAACAGCAAACAGCCAGTTTCCATGCATCCCGTTTTCAGCCTCCACATGCCCCATTTTCGGCCTCCGTGTGTCCCTGTTTTCGGCCTCCGGGCACCCTATTTTCCTCCTCCACTCATCCCATTTTTGGCCTCTATGCATCCCGTTTTTCCCACTGCCTGGAACAGGCTGAAAATGGAACGTTGTGGAGGCCAAAAATGGGACACATGGAGGTGGTGATAGGTGGCAGCAGCAACGAGTGGTGGCGGCAATGGGCAGCGTAGATCCCCGCAGCCTGGAACAGCTGTTAGGCGGTATTCCGGGAGGCCAATCCAACCGCCAATCAGCTGCTTGTGCTAAATCAGGCTGTGGTGAAGTTGACCAGGCGGTTTGCTGTTTTCTGCAAGGAACAAATTGCTGGGAGGCAAAGGCAGATTTCCCCCCCCCTTGTTTTCCTCCCCAAAAGCTAAGTGCATCTTATAGTCTGGAGCGTCTTATAGTGCAAAAAGTATGGTACGTTAGGGTTCCTGAACCGTTTCAAGAAATGGACATGATTTTGGAAGGTGGCGTGAAGTGTGACAAAAGCCTGCTTTGTGGTTTTATGAAGACAGAGTTAACTGGAGTTCACTCCATCAATTTTGCGGGCATTGGAGTACTTCCATTCACTTTATTTATTTATTTTTATTTGTCAAGCATGTATTAGATAACACTTATAATTAGAACACGATTATGATTACATGAAATAGATATGAATAAAAGGGAGACATGAGGACAGGGACAATTATGAAGGGCAGAAATCAGTCTCTGTGCCAGCATTGAATGCCAGTTCTAGACTTATGTTATTGGGGAGTAAGTTCCTCTGGAAGAATTCTTCCATGTTCTCTAGAAAAATTCTTCCATGTTCTCTGGAAGAATTCTTCCATGTTCTCTAGAAGAATTCTTCCATGTTCTCTTGAAGAATTCTTCCATGTTCTCTTGAAGAATTCTTCCATGTTCTCTTGAAGAATTCTTAGATAATATAGCTGAAGTTGGGCCGTAAGGAAGGCTGAGCACTGAAGGATTGATGCATTCAAGTTGTGGTGTTGGAGAAGATTCTTGAGAGTCCCTTGGGCTGCAAGGAGATCAAGTCAGTCAATCCTAAAGGGGATCCATTCTGACTGTTCTTTGGAAGGACAGATCCTGAAGTTGGAGCTCAAATACTTTGAAGCTCAAATACTCTAAGAAGAGAGGACTCCTTGGAGAAGACCCTGATGTTGGGAAAGATGGAAGGCGAAAGGAGAAGGGGACGGCAGAAGAGGAGATGGTTAGATAGTGTCAACAACACAATGGACATGTATTTGGGCAAACTCTGGGACACAGTGGCGGACAAGAGGGCCTGGTTTGCTATGGTCCATGGGTCACAAAGAGTCGGACATGACAGTGAGTGAACAACAGTGACAATGTGAGAATGTGAAGTATTCAGCAGTAAGGTTGCAGTTCTGTCCATTTCTATGCCTTGTTTGCGAATAGGCATTTGTTGAATAAAGATGTGTAGATCCAGTGCTTGTTGCTATTGGCTCAGAGAGGCTTGTAGTAAATTAAAGTTAGAAATTATGCCAACATACAGTTGTTGGTTTTTAAGTGTCTCAAATGTGCCGGGCTGCGAAATAAAAATAAAAGGATCAAATGCGGCTTACCCATCTGGAATTTGGGGAAAAATAAGGCTCCCTGCTGAAATGCGTTTATATTCCAATTTTGAATAAAAGAAATTAACGGCGTTTGCATTAAGAAATATCAATGCTCCAAAGATTGACAGAGAGGCAGCGGAACGAGAGTCCTCTCAGCCTGATCAAAATTCCCAACAACCAGGCTCTCAGGGCAGCAATAAACTTTTATGGTTCCATTTGTGGAAAAGTATTGGGTGATTTTATAGACAAGCACATGGGTTGCTCCAATAGGCAGGATTCTTACCCCCCCCCATACTTTGCACTTCCTCTACTAAAATATGTGTTCCACTCAGTGAAAAAACACAACTCGACATTTGTTTATTAGATAGCAACTGGAACAAAGACGAACAGGTAGTCCTCGTTTTATGGCCATAATTGTAATCAGAATTTCCATTGCTGAAGCAGAGCGATTTGCAACCTTTTTTTGCCATGTTGTTAAGCAAAACACTGCCATTATTAAGTGAATTATTCAGTCATTAAGCACATGTTGAATAAAGAATGAAAGAAAATGAGAGAGAGAGAGAGAGAGAGAGAAAGAAAGAAAGAAAGAAAGAAAGAAAGAAAGAAAGAAAGAAAGAAAGAAAGAAAGAAAGAAAGAAAGACAAATGAAAAAGAGCAATTAAAATGATGAAAGGCGTGGAGACAAAAAACCTATGAAGAACGGTTGCAGGCAAGTCTAGAGAAAGGAAGGACTTGATGGGGGGGACATGATAGCAGTATTCCAGTATTTGAGGGGGCTGCCCAAAGAAGAGGGGGTCCATCAATTCTCCAAAGCACCTGAAGGCAGGAAAAAGAAACAATGGATAGAAACTCATCAAGAAGAAAAGCAACCCGGAATTAAGGAGAAATTTCTAACAGTGAGGACAATTAACCAGTGGAACAGCTTGCCTGCAGAAGGTGTAGGTTCTTCATTACTGGAGGTTTTAGCCACTTGTCTGATAGTATAGGGTCTCCTACTCATTGTGCTACAGGCATATTTTTTTTTTTGCTGTTGAAATGTTTGGTTACAAAACCACCTTAACATTCTTTCCTTCTCTGTAAAGATAACGTTTGATGCATTTCAGATATGCATTGTGCAATCATTCCTGTTTTGGAAAGTGGAGTCTTTCCACCAGCTCCACTGGTGGGATTCAAATTTTTTTTACTACTGGTTCTATGGGCGTGTCTTGGTGGGCTTGACTTGGCTTGGTGGGTGTGGCTTGGTGGGCGTGACAGAGGAAGGATACTACAAAATCTCCATTCCCTCCCCACCCTACTAACCTTTCCATCTCCGTTCTTCTGTGCAGGGCAAGCGAAGAAGACCCAGCCGATCAGCTAGGACTCAATAGGAGGCAGAGAATAGATGCAGTTGGCAGGGCCAGTCAGAGATGGGATTTGCCGCTTCTACGAACTACTCAAAATTTCCACTACTGGTTCTCCAGAACTAGTCAGAACTGGCTGAATACCACCTCTGACCAGCTCTTGATATATACTTCCCAACATAGAAGCTGGGAAGTAGAAATTGTTCAAGCTTTGCAAATATTGGTGGAGCTTTTTGCCATGACCCAACTCCGACAGGCGTGTGTTACACAATCACAAAAGCGTCCACCGGGATGGTATACCACAGTGTTAGAAATGTTTGTGGTTGGAGGGCTGTCACCAACATGACCTTGGGTATTTTCAATGTATCAGCTTTATTTTCTGATCGCTATGCTGTATTCTTGCTTAATGTTTTTACAGGGTATCATGTGGTATGCATGCGTTTTCTTGTACAACATAATAAAGTACGCAGCTCAGACATTTCTAGAAGCCTACTCATCTTTCATTCGTTCTGCTTGTTGATGACAAGTATTTAGGGGACTTATTTTATTGTGGATGAAATACTACTGCTAGTTGATTATGGAAACTGACAACTGAGGATTCCAGAGTCCCAACAGCTGGACTAGCAACCCCCCCTGAACGTCAAACAGGCGCTTCCCATAATACTAAATTTGGCCAAGCTTGGATTTAATTTCAGGCATCCTCTTAGTGAAATGGATAAGAATCGCCCATCTGACTGAAGGGACCCTCTGGGTTGAGCTTAATTAGGTTTAGTAAGCAACTAACTCACTCTGTACTTGCTTGACAAGATTATTTTTTATTATCGTTTGTTGTTAGCCTTCCTGTGAACTGAAAACCACTTCAAAATGTTCAACAAAAGGCATCTGAAAGTTTCCGTCTGGTTGTGATGTTGAAAAGAGAAATAACAGATGGGGAAGATTATCACCCTCTCTTGTAAGGGTTGTGTTGGCTCCGAATCTTTTGATGACAATCTCCCCGTTTCCCACCCATTTTATTTTTCTTCTGGAAAGATAGGAGGTGGAGAAGTAAGAGCAAAATCGTCCTTAGTGATCCCGAAGTTTGTATTAATTACGGTGTAGTGTGCGCTGTTTTTCCAAATTGTTTTAAATCCCTTCTCTGTTGGCAAAAATCACGTGCGCAGGTGCTGATAGAGAATTTAAGGCTTCTTTGAAAAGGGAACAACATTAAAAATTATTGGATGTGACTTACAGAAACGCTGTATATGCAGGATTATCCCGAAGGCGCTTTTCTAAAAAGGCAACTGGACTTTCTTTTTTTTTCTTCTTCTTCTTTGAAAACATTTCACTTCTCATGTGATCAAAGAGATGCTGCAGTGGTCATAAGTGAGAAAAACGGTCAGAAGTCACTGTAACTTGTACCGCTATAACTTGCCAAGAATAATGTAGGGTCTGATCCGGTCAGTTGTTAGGACTCAATGATGACTTGAATGCATACGCATGCGCACACACACACACACACACACATACACACACACACACACAAGTATGCACTCCCCTCCCCACACAAACAGGCACTCCTGTGTTGGAAGAAATATCCATCTCAGTTCACTTGCAAGTAGGGAGAAAGACGTAGGAGAAATACAGGCCTCACAACATCGGTGGGTCTGTTTATACTTCAGATATTTTATATGTTTGAACTTGCTCTCATCTTTAAATGGCCTGCCTAATGGTTTTTCAGTTGAATCTGCTCAAAGATCAGTGGCCATAATAATACGAACTTACTTCGCTGATTCTGTTAGTTGTTTTCTGGGATGTTTTAGTTGTTTTAGTTGCTTTATAGTTTTAGGAAAGTTAGATAAGATTTTTACTCCACTAGTCATGTCCAACTGGCTAGCCATGTCCAGCACTGCCCAAAGACATTTCCGTGGTCATGTGGCCAGCATGATGTCACAGAGATCTATTACCTTTCCACCAAAGTGGTACCTATTTATCTACTTGCATTTGCATGCTTTTGAATTGCTAGGTTGGGAGGAGCTGAGGTGAGGATGAGAACTACATCCTGTTGCAGGCGCTTGGGTCTCAACGCCTGGGCTGTCAACTTTTGCGCCGACAAATCTTAATCGCTGAGCCATCACACCAGTCTTTTTTAGGACTGTAAGCTGCATACAAATTGACTAAATCAATGTATATGTTGGAATGTGTAGGAAGTATTTTAAAAGAAAACAGAAGTCATTCCCCTATCTGTTTCTGGAGAACTGGTTTTTCTAGGAGGAAGAACATAACATAGCCTAAAGTCATCCGATTCATGATCTCATCAAGAAAGAAAAAAGAAGAAAAGTAAAGAGGGAAGATGGATCATCAGGAAGAGATCTGAGTAGGATGGGAAAGAGAGAGAGAGACAGAAAGAGAGTGAGAGAGAGAAAGAGAGAGAAAGAGAGAAAAAGAAAGAGAGAGAGAAAGAAAGAAAGAGAAAAAGAGGGAGGGAGAGAGAGAGAAAGAGAGGGAGGGAAGAGAGAGAGGGATGAAAGTGGAGTTGAAAATGTGGGAAGAATCTTTGGCAAGGCTTGGGTAGATTTTCTTGGGTTTTGTTAGAAATAATTCAAATTAAGCTTTGCTTACAGTACAAATGAGCATAGCGTGCTAGATTCACTTCCTGCACGTAGGAGGAAAAATCCCCCCCCAAAAAATTCTTGTTTTGTTGAATCACAGTTGTTTGAAACATGCAGGTGAGAAGTTTAAAGCTGAAAATATGTTGTCCAAATAAATTTTTTTTAAAAAAAGCAAGCTGTAAAATGTGACGGAGTTGGAACATATTTTGAAACATGTCCTGTTCAAAAATATGGTGGGAAAATACATTAACAATGGAATGCGCTCAATTGTCTGTGTTCCTCAGAGTTGGAGAAATGAGCTGCCAGCATGTGATTTTATCATTCTTGCTAACTGACCCTTCTGCTAAAAGTTTAATAGGGGATAAATTCACATGTGAATTCATAATCCTCTCTGTTGTACCAGAAGGATTCTTTAACAAAGCAGTAACAAAGAGCATCTTAGATAGCTTGATTCTTGTTTGGGAGATTTTGGTCTCCTCCTCCTCCTCTTCCTTTACAGATTTAGTGGGTTAACTAGTTCCTTTCTAGAGGAGTCTTGGCTTCCCAGTTGAAGCATAGGGCAACAGGAACACTAAAACTGTTAAAAATCTTGTAGCGTTAAGGGAGGTTATGTTGTTGTTGTTGCTGTTATTAGTTGCCAAGTCGTGTCCGAATAATCGCGACCCCATGGACAACGTTCCTCCAGGCCTTCCTGTCCTCTACCATTTTCTGGAGTCCATTGAAGCTCACGCCGACTGCTTCAGTGACTCCATCCAGCCACCTCCTTCTCTGCCGTCTCCTTCTTCTTCTTTTGCCCTCCATCGTTCCCAGCATTCGGCTCTTCTCCAGCGAGTCCTTCCTTCTCATCAGGCCACCAAAGTCTTTGAGTTTCATCTTCAGGATCTGACTTTCTAAAGAGCAGTCAGGGTTGATCTCCTCTAGAACTGACCGGTTTGATCTCCTTGCTGTCCAAGGTTCCAAGGAGGTTATGTACTGGAGTTTAAACAAGGGTGGGATTCTACCGGTTTGGATCAGTTTGAGTGAACCCCTAATTCCGACAATCAGCGAGCAGTGAACTGGTTCGTTCTGGCGATCATGTGGGTCCACCCGCCCATCCCTGTGCTGTACTTACTTATATCCTCTCAGCTGATTCGTGCTGCAGAGCGGATTGCCACTCCTCAGTTGTGTTACTCCCAGGGGTGGGATTCTATCAGTTTAGCCCAGTTCTATAGAACCAGTAGCTCTGAACAGCAGCTGACACCGAACCGGTTCGCTGTGATGGCTGTCTGGTCATCTGTTTGGCTCACCCGCCCACCTGGGATCTATGCTGTCCTTTATCCTATGCTTTTACCTCCTCAGCTGTTTTGCACGGCACTGCTGAGTGCCACTTGTCAGCTGGAGAAGGTAAATGCTCAAAGGAGCCGGCAGCGCACACACGCATGCAGCACATGCTTGGCGCACACACGCGTGCTTCCCGAACCGGTTGTTATGCCGGTAGGATCCCGCCCCTGGTTACTCTCCAGTAGTAACATAGCAGGTAAGCATTTTCTGAAAGCTGTGTGCAAAGTGCGTGATCACCGAACCGGTTGTTACACCGGAAGTATCTCACCACTGAGTTTTAAATATATGGTAGCAAGATGGATTTGTCTGTCTGTCTCTGTCTCTCTCCTTCTATCTCTCCCTCGCCCTCTACTCTCCCTCTACTCTCTCTCCTCCCTCTCCCTCTCCTCTCCCTCTATGTACTTCTCTATTTCTATCTCTCTACTCTTATACATATACGCACATACAAATACACACACGTGCATGCATGTTTATTTAATATTTGATTTGTGCAGCCACCCATCTCACCTGAGTGACTCTCAGTGGGTCACAACAGGTACAAACAATTCAACAAAAACAATTTAAAAACCAGTGCACAAACATGTAATTCAATTCAGTTCTTTATTGGCAAAGTGTGATTGGACACACAAGGACTTTAATAATTACAATGATTCGTTGCATGAGCATAGTGAAAAAGTAATAAAAATGAGACATGACTCACTTAACAACTGCTTTCCTTACCAATGGAATTTCTGCTCCCAGTTATGGTTGTAAGTCAAGGACTACCTGTGTTGTCAATGGCCAGGACTTGAATCTCTGTTCTGGTCTTGTAATGACCCGGGACATGGCACAAAGGCAATACAGTCAAATAAGCAATAAGAGTCCCTTTATTATCTCCAACTTTGCCCCCAATGCCCAGTTACCTTTTGGCTGGAGAAAAACTCTCCCAGGAACAGCCTTTGGCTGCAGAAAATTCAGTCCAAAACAAGGTACATACAAACTGTAACTTAAAATCCAAACAAGCCATACTGAAGTAATTAGTTTGGCAGGGTAGGAACAAGAATTTCAGACTCACACAGTTGGGAAGACTCCAGGGATACAGATAAGCCACAACAACACAGGATAAAGTCATGTTTGCTCCTGGCAGTCTGCCGCATGCAGCCTGCCTTCCTTAACAACTCTCTTCCCAGCTGTGGCTAATGAAGGGAATCAGGACCCTTTCCTCCCCTGTAAGCCACGCAACCCACGTTGCTCCCTTCTCCATTCCACCCTATGTGCCCTAGGATGAAGAGGGGGTGGGCCTGGGTCTTCCTCTGAACCCCCTCTCCCTTGTTCTACCTCTTCCCTGCTCTGCCTAGCCAGACTTTGCCCTTCCCCAGCCTCCTCCATAGCCAATGAGGCCACACTCCCACTTCCTGTCAGCTGTTCGGCTTCCTCCTCCAAGTTAGATTCAGACAGGGGCATGACAGGTCTATTGAAGTCTTCATTTTTTTCCCCAGTGTTTGCAAGTATGTTTTCCTTCTTAAAAAAAAAAAAGGGTGTTCCTGCTTTTTCCTTAACTGGAGCTGATGAATTATGAATACCTTGCCACTTAAATTCTCCTGAGGCTGTGAATTTTGCTTTAATGCCAAGAGTAATGTTAATATTTGGTCGGTAATAGGGAAATTATTACCATTTCCTACCTGATTTAAAGAGTTTCCTTGGCCCTTCTGGTGTAAACTCTTGATTCTCAGAAGAGGGCAAATTCAGCGTTTTCCCCTACTCTCCATTAGCAACTCTTCTCTTGCATATATACATAAGCTAGAGAAGTTTCCAAATTAGTAACTACACAACATTCCCTATTAGCTTGTCAAGCCAGTACAGGCTCTGAATCTTTTAGGCTCTCTCTCTCTGTGTGTGTGTGTGTGTGTGTGTGTGTGTGTGTGTGTGTCCGTCCCAAAGTTAAGCACCAGTTACTTAGCCAGCTCTAACTAATTTGAGAGTGGAAGATGAAACTTTGCTGGAGTGCTGTTTGGGGTCTGCTTTTTAATCCTGATCTGTTTAATGTTTGCCTTCTGACATTCTAGGCCAGACGTCACTTTAATGGTATGTGTGGCGATAAAGCCAATAAGCTGTCAAGATGATTGATAATCTAAGCATTATAGCAATATGACTTTCCTGTTCTTTTCTGGGCTGCAGATGATGGTTTCCAAATTGAATTCTTATAGTGGTGCGGCTATATTCTCTAAACACAGGATTTCAGGAGTGGGGGCTGTTTGGTTAAGGGCAAAGCTTTAGATCTGCCCCCCCTCGCCTCCCTCCTGCATAAAATAAATCTTTTAATTTTGGAAACTCCCAGAGGAAGGAAGTCACAGACATAAATGCTAGTTGTCTCCTTTTATAAAAGCTCGCCTCAACTTTTAATATGGTCTGGGCTGGTTACCATGATCACCATCATAATCACTTGGTTGGGTTTACCTTCAGGATGGTTGTTCATTTTGTCCCCATAATAACAACCCTTGAATTAGGTTGAGTTGCAAAAAAAGGACAGGGCTCAAATATAGAATATGTGTGATGACCTGGGGCGTGGCACAAAGGCAACCCAGTAGGAGTCCCTTTATTAGCTCCAACTTTGCCCCCAAGGTCCTGGTTACCTCTGGGCTGGAGAAAAAGCTCTCCCAGGAACAGCCTTTGGCTGCAGAGAATCAAGTCCAAAATATGGTCAACAAAAACTGTAACTATAAGTCCAATCAAGGCAAGATGTGGTAATTAGTCCAGCAGGGCAGGAGCAAGAAGTCCAGACATGAAGGCACGGCAGTAATTCAACACGGTTGGGAAGATGCCAGGAATGCAGATAATACAACATAAATTCACCTTTGCTCCCAGCAGCTGCTGCACTCAGCATGCATCTCTTTTAAAATCTCATTCCCAGGTGTGCCTAATGAAGGGAATCAGGGCCCTTTCCTCCCCTATAAGCCATGCAACCCACGTTGCTCTCTTCTCCGTTCCTCCCTGCCTGCTCTAGGATGAAGAGGGGGTGGTCCTGGGTCTTCCTCTGAACTCCCTCTCCCTTGTTCTACCTTTCCCCTGCTCTGCCCAGCTGGACTGTGCCCTTCCCCAGTTTCTTCCACGGCAATGGTACCATACTCCCGCTCCCTGTCAGCTGCTCGTCTTCCTTCTCGGATTCCGATGAGAGTATGATAATATGTAGAATACTTTATTTGGCCCAGTGGGATTAGGCTGGGGCAAAAAATGTCATAAAATGGGGCAAAACTCACTTAACAACTGTCACATTTAGCAATAGAAATTTGGAGGTCCAATTGAGGTCATAGGTCAAGGACAATCGGTAGAAGGTTGAGATGCAATGAATTCCACTTTCCCTTCGAAAGTCATAATTTTATACTCATCTTGCAAGGCCAGGTGAGTTACCGCTCAATGCTCAAATGATCTGTTTTAGGTAGGAAGAACAGCAGTTCATAAATCAGCAGATATACCTAATTCAACTTCAAACTGCTTGCCTAACATTAATAGTGCAATTGTTGTCAATAAACCTGTGTTGGACTTCTCCTATTTTATTTATAAATTACTAATGCTTTTCCTGGGGCAAAATGGTTGAAGTAATAGTCTACGCTGAGCTATATCTCTGTCAGCTAAAAGCACGGCTGGGGGGGGGGGGAAGAGGGGACAACACAGGCTCAGAGTACAAATTGAGTCAATGAAGAGAAGCTATTAGTTGTAAGAAGTCCATATCCAGTTCTGCCCACTCATCAAACATGATGATCTCTTCTGGTTTTGAATACGAAAAAACACACAGGGGGAAAATCAGGCTGCCTAAGCAGTTCCTAGGCAGTCTGAACTAGTTAAAATACGCCTTGTGACTGCAACAACAATTGTGCATGCAGAAACAAATGAGCCTTCAACAGCCTCCAGATAGATAGATAGGTAGATAGATAGATAGATAGATAGATAGATAGATAGATAGATAGATAGATAGATAGATAGATAGATAGATAGAATTGATAGGTAGATAGATAGATAGATAGATAGATAGATAGATAGATAGATAGATAGATAGATAGATAGATAGATAGATAGATAGATAGATAGATAGATAGATAGATAGATAGAGGTACACACACATTCTGACTGCTAGTTGTTACTTTACCTGTTTCTAGATGTTGGCAGATCTGTTTTTTTATTCTCTTTTCCAGTATCTTCCCGGGTATTGATGTTAGGCTGATTGGTCTATAGTTTCCTGGGTCTGTTTTTTTTCCTTTTTTGAAGATGGAAATCACATCAGCTCTTTTCCAGTCCCTGGTAGTCCCTGGTGCTCCAGGATTTTTGAAAGATATGGTGCAGTGGTTCTGAGATGATCTCTGCCAGCTCTTTTAAAACTCTGGGATGTAATCCATCAGGCCCCAGTGATTTGTTTTCATCAAAATCAGACATGTGTTCTCTTACTATTTTTTTGCTTATTTGAACTTTTATTTCTGGTCTGTCTTTTACAGATATGTTTTTGGTGGGTTGAGCTATAGTTTCTTTTTGCATGAAGACTGGATGCAAAGAATGAGTTATGCAGTTCTGCTTTCTCTCTGTTGCCTGTTACTTCCTTACCATCTTCTCTCTTTAGTGGCCAGCTGTCTGCGAGGAATATAAATCCTTCCATTCCCCACCATCTTGTCAGAGCTGAGGAAGTTTCTTGGATGAGAAGTGAAACTTCTTCAAAGAAAAAACAAGGAAGTCCAATTGCCTCCTGAAAAAGCACCTTTGGAATGTCCTAGTCTCCCAGTTTCTAGTTGACGCTTCAACCCGCTACACTAAATTGGCTTTCTTTACTTCACATTAAAAGCAGGAGTCTTACATGTAATTAGGTTATGGGCAATATATTGAAATGCTGTGTCCACTTCTGACCACTATGATAGGAAACAAAGTGCGGAAACCCTAGACAGATTGCAAAGAAGAGCAATAAAGATAATAAGGTGTCTGGAAGTTAAAACATATGATGAACGGTTAAGGAAGTAGGTCTATCTAGCCCAGCGGTTCCCAAACTTGGCCACTTTAAGACTTGTGGACTTCTGCCTGGAGACTTCTGGGAGTTGAAGTCCACAAGTCTTAAAGTGGCCAAGTTTGGAGACCTCTGATCTAGCCTAACAAAGAGGAGGTTTAGGGGGTGACATGATAGCTGTCTTCCAGCATTTGAGGGGCAGTCACGGAGAAGAGGGAATCCACTTCTACTCCAAAGGACCTGAAGGCAGGACAAGAAGCAAAGGGTGGAAGCTCCAAGAGAGATCCTACCAGGAGCTTAGGGGGAAATTTCCTAATAGTGAGAGCAATTGACCCAGTGGTGGAATTCAAAATATTTTACTACCAGTCCTGTGGATTGTGCATGGAGCATTCTAAAATGGGCAATTTTAAATATGAAAACTTACCGTCAATGCTTGTGAGTAAAACAAGCTGAGGCACTGCTTCCACTCTGCCATGCCTATCAGCTGAGCTACAAACAAAGGAAATATAGGACAGAAAAGGATGGGTGGGCGGGCGGGGCCAACTGCTGACCGGCACTACTGGTTTGCCTAGAACTGGTGCGAACTGACAGCATACCACTACTGCATTGACCAATGGAACAGTTTGTTTCCTGAAGTTTGAGTACTCCGTTGCCAGAGGTTCTCCAGAAAGGATTGGACAGCTATTTCTCCAGAATAGAATAAGGTCTCCCGCACTGAGCAGGGATTGGACTAGAAGATTGTAGGCCCTCCTTCAGCCCTATGATTTCACATTTCAGCATTGCATCTTTTGGAAGGTGGATGCAGTTGCTTTAAAGACTACCTTTGTTTGCCTGGATGATTGTGTCTATTCACACAAAGTTCCTTAACTCTGCTTCTGGTATCAGAGAAACATTTGCCTTTGCAAACAGGCTTAGCTTTCTGGAAAAAGCCTAATGTGTCAGCTTTCCAAAAGCCATTGGCTTTTTACCACCCCCACCCCACCCCACTCCCCAATATTGAAGAAAGGATGTTTCCCTCAATGAAAATTTTTCTTTTCAATGTTTGCATAATCCTGCTTTTCTAATACAGTAATTTTGGAGACAATTGAAAGCGACTTCTCCTTGCCCTCAAAACTCTGAAATAATAGGGAAGAGTTAATTCAGCAGGCATTGAAATTTGCCAAGGGTTGGTGGGGAAAAAAAAAAAAAAGTCCGTGCATGAGTCCTGAGAACATGGTGGCTTTTCATTAGATGTTTTTAATGCAACATCTAACCATCTCTTGGAAATTTTCTTGTCGGTTTAATCAGTGAAGAAATGTGTAACTTCTTTGTAATTCATTTACGCGCTGAGTTAGACGAGCAGTATGATTGTATGATTCGAGTAATCAGAGCCCTATTTTGCTCTGGCTATTTAGAGATTATTTTTAGCAGAATTAGAATTAGCCTGGAATTCAGGAGAAATTTCCTAACGCTGAGAACAAATCAACCAGGGGAATGGCTTTCCTTCAGACGCTGTGGGTGCTCCTTCAGTGGAGGCCTACAAAAAGAGACTGGAGAGTCATTGGTCTGAAATGGTATAAGGGTCCCCTGATCAAGCAGGGGGTTGGACTAGAAGACCTCCAAGGTCCCTTCCAACCCATTATATGTTCTATGTTTTTAGTTTTCCCCAAAGTCCTGGCTGTTCCTCCAGACACCAGGCGAGGATGGGAATTGAACCCAGCACATGTACAATAGACATGGAAAGGCTATGGTGTCTTGGTTGTAGCTGATGGACAAATTCTGGAGTGGGCTGCTACCATTTCTCCCCAGTTTGGGCAAACCAGTAGCTAATTTTATCATTTTTAACACCCGGTTCGGTGAACTGGTAAATCCCAACCCTGCCCCTCCCCTCCCAGGAGTCCTCACGCGGCCACTTTTGGATGCCAGGTAAGTACAGGGCCCAGGGAGGGTGAAAAACAGGCCTCCCAGAGGCTCCAGAAGGCCGAAAATGGCCCTGTTTCTTGCTTCCAGAGAGCCTCTGGAGCAGGGGAGTCGATTTTCGCCCTCCCGGAGGCTCGAGGAAAACCTCTACAGCCCGGGCAGGGTGAAAACGCCCCTCCACCATGGTGCAGGAGGCCAACTAGGCCACACCCACCATGGCCACGCCCACACAGCAACCGGGTAGAGAACCCATTGCTAAAATTTCTGAAGCCCACCCCTAGTCACATTCCACAGAGTGCTGGTGTTATTCTCTGTTGCTGTTGTTAGCTGCCCAGAGGAATAATGGATAAGATGGACAGCTGTATAAATCTAATAAATAAATAAAAAAAAGTCCCTAACTTACACTGACAGACAAACCCTCATTTTTCTTTTTGAAACTGTCTCGGCAATAGCGACATGCATCAGCGTTATATTAAAAATAAATCCTTTCCTCTTATAAATTCAAGACGATTTTTCTTTCCTCTCTCTCTCTCTCTCTCTTTTTTCCGTTTTGCTAGTAGTCAAAATTATATTTCAGTGAAGCGTGGAAGTGGATGACAGAGGCTTGGAATGGTTCGACTTTATAAAACCATGTGGAAAGTTTTTCGTGTTTTATGTAAATAGAGATTGATGGATCGTTTTACACAGAGTGCTAGTTTTTGACAAAAAGTATTGATGACTGCTTTCAGCAAGTGTTACTTGAGATGACAGAATATTGCATTTTAAGATGAATTACAGAAGAAACTCCCTGCTTGGGAATGTCATACATTTTACTTCATCTGTTTTTGTTTTGCTTTGCTGGAATGACTAAAATCCATGAATATCTGCAGAATTATCTGTCACTGCGTGCACGTATAATTCTGAGATACCCAGTATTTGAAACCCAAAGTTCCATTCCCTCCCACTGCGATCTTCAATAGCATCCTTTCTGCTCTTTTGTCACCAGGAATCAATTCTTAACCCTCTTAATTCCTTCTGAAACCAGCCTTTCGCCTCTCGTGTTTGAAATATTTTTATTTTGTTTGGGACTATTTTGTGTTGCATGTCTGGAATGGCCAGAGAGAGCACCCTGCTGCTGGGTAGGTGGGCGTCATAAATTCTACCATTCTACCCTAGGAAGAAAACTGATGAGGGCAGGGTGAGAAGTAAAGGGTGTAAAATCATTATATACAAGATCCAACTTAGAACCAAGGAGGGATTTCCTGACCACGAGAAAAGATTAACCAGAGGAACGGCTTGCCTTCAAAAGTTGTAGATGCTCCATCACTGGAGGCTTTTAAGAGACTGGACACGCATTTGTCTGAAATGGTATAGGGCAGGGGTATCAAACTCAAGGCCCACGGGCCGAATCTAGCCTGTGGGGTGCTTAGATCTGACCCATGGAGCCGGCCTAGAAATATCAAAGGACTGGCCTGCAGTACCTCTACTGGCCAAAATGGGCCATGGGGGGTTCATGCGAGCGCCCCCCCACCCGTGGCCTGTTTTTGGCTGGCAGAATGTTGCAGGAGGTCATGAAGGCTGAAAAAAGGCTCCAGGGGGAGGGCATGCATGCGAAGCCCCCTTGTGGTTTTTTTTGTCCAGCAGGATGCTGCAGGAGGTGTCTGTCCCAGCGCTCCCTCCCCCCCGCTGTGTTCTGACCAAGGCTTCCTGAGACCTTAATTAAGCATGCGCTTAGTCCAAACAATCCTCTTTTTATTTCAACAGCTGGGAATTATGTTCATTCCCAGCCCGTAATGGGTCCCAAACAGTCTCTCAAGATATGCACCCACCTTTATCTCCTTTGAATTGCTGTCAACAACTAAAGTGTCAAATTAACTGTAGGAAGCAGTCTACATGGAGCTTCAAGGTTTAATCCAAACAGAGTGAACATAGTTGCTTCCTGCAAAGGCTCATGTCCCTTTGCTCCTCCTTTATGTCTTATGGGAGGGCCAATCACCTCCAAGCCTTACTCCCGTGTCTCCCCTTTTGTCTTAACTGTTCTTGCCTTCTGGCAGCTCTGTGCACACACGCACTGGGAACAGGCTCCCCTTGTTCCTCTGCCTCGCTGCTATCAGATTCTGGAAGCTCTGGAGTCAGCAGATAACTCCCAGATGGTCCTGCCCCCAACTCTGCATCGGACACAGGACCCTTGTCCGAGTCCTCCCCAGACTCCCAGACTAGCCCATGTTCCTCCCCACTGTCTGACTCTGCTGCCGTCTCTGCAGGCTGCCCGCAGGACCACAACATGCCAGTCTGTGAAGGAGAATTACAATGCTGATCCAGCCCTTGAAGAAATCCAGTTTGATACCCCTGCTCCAGAGCTTCTCAGGCTCTAAAGAAGACAGTGGGAAATTTGTACTTTCAGACTTACAAGTTAAGGGAGCTTGCAGTAAAGTAGAATGAGCTCTCATCTGGTCATGTTTCCTGTCTGGTTTGCCTTGGAAGGCTGACAGCTCCTTTCCTCATCTCAAGGTGTTTACTCTCCACTCTCATGGGTCTAGGATATCTTGGCATGGCCAACTCACCACGGTCAACTCACTGCATCCAACTTGCTGCAGGACAAACTTGCCATGGCCAACTCACTGTGGGGCAGCTTGCCACAGGACAAAGGTTACACTAAATATCAAAGAAACGGTGGAATAGAATCATTAAAGAAAGGATGGCAAAGGAGGGACAGAATGAAATGTGAATGGCAAAAATTAACATATTCTTTTAATTATTTTAAATACTTAAATTGAATCGTTAAATTGTTCTGTGGCAAGTTGTCCTGCAGTGAGTTGGTCGTGGCGAGTTGGCTGTGGTGAGTTGGCTTCATCAAATTGGCCGCAACAAGGTATCCCATTACGAGTCTCACTACCATTTGTCACTCTTACTACTGTTGTTGAAATCTAACCCTTCTTTGTTTCTCTAGTGAAGAGCTTAAGGAATATTTCCCATGATACAAAAGCCAGACTGGGACATATGAAGAGCTAACTGCAGTTGAAAAGTGGGCCAAGGTCAATGTGAAATTTCAATTCTCTTCATGTACTGCTCTTAAGCCAATTGTTTCCCATCACTGTCCTGACGGGCATGGACTTAAATGATGGATCCTCTAATTTAGTGTGACTTGCAGGCTGAATTATGCAACTCCTGGCACAAGAGCATGGTGAAGCTGCCATTGAGTTTAGGTTTTTTTGAGGGGGGGGACAATAGAATGCAAATGCAAATGGTTTGACATTGCACATGAAAACAACCAGACACAAAGACAGTTGTTCACTTTCCTAAACAACTAATTCCCACAACACTGTGTATAACCCACCTAGTAGAGCTGTATTACCTACTATTCTCCTTATCTTTTCATCTTTCCCATTACCTATTTCCTTAGCTTCCTATGACTATAACTTTGGTGTCGGTGTCTCATGATTTATGTTGATTTGCCTTTATTTAGTATCCTATTATGATTTATGATGGTCTAGTGCGGTGGCCTAGGGGTAGGAGCTCTCACCTCACAATCAGGAGGCTGTGAATTCAATCCTAGGTAGAGGCTAATATTTGGAATAGACTCTCCTGCTCGAGAGGGGGTTGGACTAGATGACCTCCGAGGTCCCGTGCAACTCTGTTATTCTATGTCTAAATCTAAATGATGACGTTTGCTTATTTAGTATCCTATGACTGTCACTGAGTGTTGTATCTTATAGATTTATGATGATTGTATTTTATGATTGTGATCATGATTTATCACTTGTTGCTTGTATGTACGTGGCAGTGGTGGGATTCAAATTGTTTTATCACCGGTTCGCTGAGCGTGGCTTGGTGGGCGTGCTTTGCCTAACGCCCGTGCGCAGCTTTCTTCATACCAGCTGAGGCCTGCAGCCAATCAGCTGAGAGGATAAAGAAGAGAAAAGCACAAGGGCGTGTGGGAGGGCCGATCCTGCCCCTTTCTCTTCTTTTTCTTCTCAGCTGATTGTCGGAGGATTTTTTTCCCTCCTCTCAACCGATTGTCAGCTTTTTTTTTTTACTACCGGTTTGGCCAAACCAGTCTGAACCGGTAGCATACCACAACTGGTACCCTGTGAACTTATGCACCGGAGACAGATTCTTTGTGTGTTCAGTCATGCTTGGTCAATAAGGAATTCTATTCTATTAAAAAAAAATCTTTTCTATTCTATTTTGAGATCAGCCAAGGTTTGCTGGGTAGGGCCACTTAGATCAGCTTTAAAAAGTGAAAAGAGTTTCCTAGGGTTGAGCCCAATATAAGACTTGCGTTTATAGTGATGAAGCTTGACAGCTTTTATTTTTAAATTTCTGTTTTACTTTATTAGCCTGTCTGCTTTTTAAAAGAATATTTTTTTTCATTATCGTTATCATACATAATGATTTTTTTTTTCATTAGCCCATACAGTGAACCCAAATGTTTTCATTTGAAGAACAGCTATGTTCACTAGAATAATGGAAACCGGGGTTAATATAGCAACAGTCTTTTGTGTCAAACTTTTAAGCTGCTAAAAACTTATATTTAACTATATTGTCTCATTTTTCAGGCTTCTGAAGGACATTGCATATACATCATTAGAAGATGTCATTTAAAAACAGTTGCATTATTAATAGCCCTTCCTTCCTTCCTTCCTTACTTTTCTGTTCTCTCTCTAAAACACTTTCTTGACAATTGATTTATAAATTTCTCAAATTATTTTACCATGTATGTAAAAGTGTTTTTATATTGAATGAGAACCTTTATTTATCTTATTGAATATTAGTTCTGCTAATATTCTGGAAAATGTTCTTTTCCTTCACTTTGGGCCGCAAACTTGAATTTACAACCTTGGCAAAACATGGGATTTACACTGTGTTGTGTAATTTCTCCAACAGAGAATTAATGTCTGGAATCATTTGTATTCATCCCTACAATTGTTAAAATATTTGTCTACTTCTCTTTCTGAGGCCAAATAACTTGAGGAACGACCATTTTGGAGCACATAAAAAAGGATGGTCAGTAAGTTCTTCACATCCAATTGCATACTTAGCAAACATTTCTGTTTTCCTGAGACTTCTTCCTACAAATTGGGAAGGAAATTGTAGTGGTATTAGAACTACAGACCTACAGTAGTTGACTTAATTTCAGAACCAGGATTTCTTGTTTAGTTTTTAGCTTAATGGTAAACAGGTAAACAGTCAGAGTTGGAAGGGACCTTGTAGGTCATCTAGTCCAACCCCCCGCACAAGACCCTACACCATTTCTGACAGATGGGAGTCCAATGTCTTCTTGAAAGTCTCCAGTGATGACGCTCCCACAACTTCCGAAGGCAACTTCTGTTCCATGGGTGGATTGTTCTCACTGTCAGAAAATTTCTCCTTATTTTCAGCTTGAATCTCTCCTTGTTCAGTTTCCATCCATTGTTCCTTGCTTGGCCTACAGGCGCTTTAGAAATGCCTCTTGTGTCTTTTTTTTCCCCCATCGATAGAACAACTTTTCCTTGAAGATGGTTGCGGATCAATTTGGTGGAATTGAAGTTTCGGTTATTTTGTGTCAATTCAGCTGTTTTTCTGAAAACGTCCTTGCTATGATGCAATTTTCCCCCCCTCCCCCAGACCTGACTGTTCTGAGCCTCAAAATGATGTTTCAAGGAGACCTTAACCCATGAATTCATTCTATCTGAAAGCCAAACCACACCTCAGCTGCTGCTGAATAAATAGATTCTCCTGATAGAATAATTCATCTCCAGTCATGAAAACATCAACTGTAAACGACAGCTTGTAGAGACCCTGTGCTTGTTAGGGGCAGATCAAGAGCCCAGATGCTGCTGGATGTAAACTCATGAAGGGAAGATTAATTTATCTGTCATCCTCAGCTTTAACAGTTGTTGTAAATCTGATTTTAGCTCTGAGCTCAAATGTGGGGGGAATGGAAGGTTGGTGGTGTGGGTGTTTGGCATGCATGGAGAAACTAAGCTCAGAAATATAATTAAGATGTACGGATTTCAGGTTTATGAACAGTCAGGCATTCATTCAGTAGGCATCAGGTTTTCAAAAGCACAGAAAAATAAACAACTTTATCCCAAGGCAGGATTAACACTGTTGCAGTTACCCGTGGAAATCGCCATGTCTTATCAGTTCCACCTTCCCAGTTAGGGTTTTTTATTTGCAGGGATGATGGGAAATATGAATTTGACCCTGATGCTCACACGTTATATTTGCAGGAAAGATTACTTCAATGTGTGGATATATTTAATGGGCATAGTTCTCCAAAAATCTAATCCATCTGATTTACAGATGGATTCACATCTGTAAATGAATCACAGCTCCCCTTCTCAAGATTTCCCTAAGGTTCACCACCAAGAGAGTTGGATAACAATTCTCAGCATGGCTACATACCTGTTCAGTGCGATGCCTCTTTTTTGGGCCATTGAGATACAGAGGGCAGGTAGTCAGGGGTGAGAAGGGGGGTTAGAACCGTGCAGAACCGGTAGTTCCAAAGAGCAGCAGATACCGAACCGGTTCTGTGTTTGCTGCTGTTAGGCTCACATGCCTGCCTGGGATTTTAGCTGTCCTTTATTTCCTGCTTTTTCAACCTCAACTGCTTTGCATGGCACGGCTGAGGTTGAAAAAGCAGGAAAAAAGAGGCTTTTCAAATGCTGCGAACCTGCGCGCAGGTCTTTTTCAGCTGTCCGGGTGACACAGCTTAAGGTATTTTTACATGTGCGCTGCAGCGTAGTCACCAAACTGGTAGTAACACCGGTTGAATCCCACTCCTGCATGTAGTCCCTGAGCGAGGACTGCAATGGAGTCTGGAATTTAGGCTGCTACGTGAAACTATTTGTTAAAGAGAGTTTGCCCCGTTTTATGACTTTTTCGACCACCGTTGTTAAGCGAATCATTGCATTTTGTTAAGACAGTCACACGGCTGATTTAACAAATCTGGCTTCTGCATTGAATCTGGCTTCTGCATTGACTTTGCTTGCCAGAAGATTGCCAAAGGGGACACCGCAACTGTCATAAATAGGAACCAGTTGCCAAGCACCTGAATTTTGATCACGGGGATGCTGCAACGGTCGTAAGTGTGAAAAATGGTCACAAGTCACTTTTCTCAGTGTCGTAATTTTGAACCGTCACTAAAGGAACTTTTTAATGTCGAAGACTACCTGTAGTGGGTCATGATTCATGAAATAATGAACAGCCTATCTAGCCTATGTTTTCTCTGTGAGCTCGAGGTGATATTTATTTAAGGTATTATTTTATTTTATTCATACCACCTTTTATTATTATTTTTACAAATAAGTCAAGTTGGTGAACATCTACATACACCTGTTATTTTATCTGCACACTAATAGCCCTGGGAAGTGAGCTAGCTAAGAGGAAGCTCAACTCTGTTGTGAGTACCATACTTTGTGGTCTGCCGGCAGCCTGCAGAGACGGCAGCAGAATCGGACATTGGGGAAGAACATGGGCCAGTCTGGGAGTCTGGAGAGGAATTGGGTGAGGGTCCTGTGTCCGATGCAGAGTTGGGGCCAGGGCCATCTGGGCGTTATGGGCTGACTCCAGAGCCTCCAGAATCTGACAGCAGCCAGGCAGAGGAACAAGGGGAGCCTGTTCCCAGTGCGCACTTGCACAGAGCTGCCAGAAGGCAAGAAAAGGGGTGACTCAGATGTAAAGCTTGGAGGTGATTGGCCCTCCCATAAGACATAAAGGAGGAGCAAAGGGGCAGAAACCTTGGCAGGAAGCAACTTTGTTCACTGTTTGGATTAAACCTTGAAGCTCTGTGTGGACTTTGTACTCCAGTTGGCTTTCTACAGTTAATTTGGCACTTTAGTTGTTGGCAGTAATTCAAAGGAGAGAAAGGTGGGCGCTTATCTCGAGAGACTGTTTGGGACTCATTACGGGCTGGGAATGAACATAATTCCCAGCGTTGAAATAAAGAGAGAGTTGTTTGGACTAAGAGTGTGCTTAATTAGGGTCTCAGGAAGCCTTGGTCAGAACACAGCAGCGGGTGGGCTTCAAAAATTTTAGCAATGGGTTCTCTGCCCAGTGGCTGGGTGGCCATGGCCATTGTGGCCGTGGCCTAGTCGGCCTCCTTCACCATGACAGAGGTGGTGGTTTTGCCCTCCCTGGACTCTGGAGGCTTTCCTCTAGCCTCTGGGAGGGTGAGAATGGCCTCCCCGGGCTCCGGAGGCTCTCTGGAAGCTGGAAACGGGCTCATTTCCGGCCTTCCCGAACTTCCTGGAGGCCCATTTTTTGTCCTCCCTGACCGAGTGCACCCTGACCGAGTGCACCCTGACCGAGTGCACCCTGCACTGACCTACATCCAAAATGGCCGTGTGGGAACTCCTGGGAGAGGTGGGGGGGCAGGGCCAGCCAGGAGTGGGATTTGAGGGTTCTCCGAACTGTGCAGAATCTTAGCTAGGGGCTCTCCCGAACCCCTGCGAATCTCCAGCAGCCCAGCCCTAGTACCATAGCACTTTCCTTGACGGCAGCTAACCTTTTTGTGGGGTTTATTGTGTATATGTAGGTGTGGTTTGTGTGAAAGAAGGTGTTTTTCCGCTTACCATAGAAGCGCTTTAACAAACCAGGACCTGACTTGGTTGCTACTGCAGTTTTTACTCAAACCCTTACATTAAAAAATGGGGGTCTTTTAAGTCGTTACTTCCAATTAACAACAAATGAGACAGCCTTAAAAACTCCAAGAATTGAAAAAGACAAGTGAGGGGGTATAATTGTGATGCTTACAATTAAGAGGTGAGGCAGACAATTAGCCTCTAGTTTTAAAATGGCTTAACATTCTTAATGGACTAGGGCAAGTTTTCTCCACTTAACTCAGATGGATTTGGTGTGCTAATTAGGGATGGATCAAAATTTGAAAGAAGCTTTTCATTTCTCTTGGATCTTACCTCCGAGCAGGGCAGAGGACGGTCTTTGACTGAGTAAGGTCTTTGCCTTACAAACTAGTCCTTTGATGAGTCAGTCAGGCTCAAGCTGACATTGGTTGACAGGCGAGGTCTTTCAAGTCGTTTGGTTTTGAATTGAGAGTCCAAAGAAGGGATGTAACTAAGGATGAACTAATTGTTTCTACCATATTAGAAACACAATAAACTATTTGAGTACTACTTGATTAAGATCCCAACTTAACTTGGGAGCTGCTAATTAGTCAACCCTAGTGAATGTGGTCTTACAACATGCTGTATCTTGTATTATTCTGCATTAGATACCTAAGACAGAAGAGCTGCTAATGGAAAGGGCAGTTGGATTTGATCTACTGTAGCACATAAACTGATACCGATATATATTAACAGAGTTGGAAGGGACCTTGTAGGTCATTTAGTCCAACCTCCCCCCAAGCAGACTCTATACAATTTTTGACAAATGGCAGTCCAGTCTCTTCTTGAAAGCTTCCAGTGATGATGAAGCTCCCACAACTCGGAAGGCAACTTTTGTTCCATTGGGTTGATTGTTCTCAATGTCAGAAAATTCTCTCTTATTTCCAGGCTGAATCTCTCCTTGTTCAGTTTCCATCCATTAATTCTTGTCTGGCCTTCAGGTACTTTAGAACAAGGGTCGCCAACCTTTTGGACCTCAGGGACCACCAAACTCATAATTTTAGATCCCAGGGACCACTAACTGGTTCTGTGGGTGTGGCCTAATTTGTGGGTGTGGCTTGGTCATGTGACTGGCTGGGCATGGCTTGTATGTAAATATTATAAATATTTATATAAACATTGAATATTTTATAAAAAAAGAGCAACTTTTACCCAAAACCAGGCAAAGCAGGCAGATTGAGTTGCTCACAGAATCACAGATTCATTCAGAGATCTATCTATCAGCCATTGGCTAGCTCAATCTGTCACATAAAATTTGCTAGCAAGCAAACTCACAAAATTAACTCACAACACACCATGCATGTAAACATTGAATTTTTTATAAAAAAGAGCAACTTTTACCCAAAATCAGGCAAAGCAGGTAGATTGAGTTGCTCACAGAATCATTCAGTGATCTATCTATCTGCCATCGACTAGCTCAGTCTCTCAAATTTGCTTGCCATGAGTCTGCACTGAATTTGCTTGCAACCAAACCTTCAGTCCTAAGGGAGGTTTGGCTGTGCTGAGCCGAAGAACTAAAGACTAGCTAGAAAGCAAGAAATCCAACCATTTCCTGCTTCCTAGCTAATCTAAATCTCCCGGCACAGTAGAACAGATGATGGTTGGAAAAAGGAAAAATAGCAATTTAGCAGGCAAGTTTGCCGGGTAAGGAGTGAGTCGGCAGGGAGGGTTCCAGCGGGCCATGTGGGCGGCGCAGCCTTGTTTTTCTGCACAGCCTGGATTAATTGCTTTGTGGGGGTGCTCTGGGGGTGAGATTTCTCTGCGGCCCACCAAAATTTTCTCACAGCCCACCAGTGGGCCACGGCCCACTGGTTGGTGACCACTGGACTAGATGACCTCCGAGATCCCTTCCAATTCTGTTATTCTATGTCTAAATCTAAATGATGTCGTTTAGAGACTTCTGCATTAGAAAATAGCTTGAACCCCTCCTCTCTGTGGCAGCCCTTCAAATATTGAAAGACTGCTATCATGTCTCCCCTGGTCCTTCTCTTCACTAGACTGGCCATGCTCAGTTCTTGCAAACATTCTTCATATGTTTTAGTCTCCAGTCCCCTAATCATCCTTGTTGTTCATCTCTGCACTCTTTCTAGAGTCTCAACATCTTTTTTACAGTGTGGTGAACAAAACTGGATGCAGTACTCTAAGTATGGTCTTACTAAGGCTTTATAAAGTGCTATTAGTACCTCACGTGATCTTGACTGTAACTTTCTGTTAATGCAATTTAGGATTGCATTAGATTTTTTGGCTGCTGCTGCACACTGCTGGCTCATATTTAGCTGGTTGTCCACTAAGGCTCCAAGATCCCTCTCATGGTTACTGCTATTAAGCCCGGTTTCACCCAATCTACATGGGTTCTTTTGTTTTTTCTTGCCCAAGTGAACAAAGTCTGTTTGGGCTGCTCTAATATTTTAGATGTTTTAACACTGATCCATGCAATCTTGAAAGAGCTGAACATCACCAACTTTTCAGGAATATGAAGGTGGTTGAAGGAAAGAATTTTGGAGCCCACTGGGCAAAAATCGATGGTGTGGGGTAAAAGAGCATTCCCACAATCAACTCCTCAAATGAAAATCCACTTTCTTTCTCTCTTGTGGTTGTTGATGGAAAAGAACATCCAAGCCAATATTACCATCCTCTGAAAAAAGGAAGGGGAACATTCTCGCCAATCCAGTATGTTTGTTGAAGTGTTCTTCAGTGTTGTCTAAAACTGTGTAAGAGGCAGCTCAGTTCTCATATACCTTTCTTTTTTAAAAAAATATATTTTTATTGAGTTTCTTTTATTACATCATAAAACATCGTGGTATCAACAGCGTTCTTGGCATCTATACAAGTTCTTGGTTTAAATATCCTAATACATTATATTACATTTGTCTAATATTAAATAATAGCTTTAACTATGATTACTATTCTTATATCTTTGTATAATTTACAAAATTATGTTTTATTTTCTTAAGGATTATTCCAATTAGGTTTCTTGTCTCCCTCCTTAGTTCTGTTTGTTGACCATTTATACCAATTGTTCCAAATTAAAAAGAATTCAGTGTCATCTTTTTCTTTCAGTTTCAGTGTTAACATGTTCACCTCAGCACTTTCCGTTACTTTATGTATTATTAATTCTTCGTTAGGGTATTTGGGGTTTAAGTTGTCATACATCTTTCAATGAAGCATTGACCAAAGGACAATAAGAGTTTCTTGATTAGAGGGATAGGATCCTGCTCTCAAGTAATAAGCTTGTAGTCAATGGTCTTCCTGTGCTAGAAGCAAGCAAACGAATTTGCTGAAGGCATCTCTTAGTTAGTAGACTTCAACTATCTCTATTTTAGAGGGGTTAAAAGTTTGCCCCAAAGTTTGCCCATCTCACGTTATTTGACTACCTGTGTAAGACCAAGAATCGTGACTTAAATAAAAACCTTGCTGTTTTATTGTAACATGTTACATGTTAAACTTGTCACTGTAATAGAAACTTTACACCACATAAAGGACAAGAACTAAATTTAGCAACTTTTCTGAATTCAGGCTGTTGGAGTGAACATGGGTGCCAGCAGGCCAGGGAGGAGGGATCACAAGAAACAGAAAGACGGTGGGCACAATTGTGTGATCAAACACATTTTTTATCCTGTTTCCCCAAAATTACGACGTACCCTGAAAGTAAGTCCTAGCTTGATTTTTTACACATGCGCCCAATATAAGCCCTACCGCCAAAATAAGCCCTAATTAAGATCCCACCCACTCCAGGATGCACAGGGTAAAAATTAAGCTAGGGTTGGGATGAGGAGGTGGAGCTGCCGTACTACTTACCTTTGCACAACTGTAGCCAGGCCTCGCACACCCCGATACCTGCCTTGCTGGCCCATTTCTTCTGCAGCCAGCAAGGCTGGCAAGGCTTTCCTGAAGGCCTCTGTAGCTGATAACAAAGCTCTGGATCGATCCAGAGCTCTGTTACTGGCTACAGAGATCTTCAGGAAAGCCTTGCTAGCAATAGAAGTTCCTGAAGGCCTCTGACAGTGAAAAAGAGGCCAGGGACAACATGCACAAGTGAGGTTAGTCAGTGGATGACATCCCCCGAAAATAAGACCCAGTGCCTTTTTTGGTGGCAAAAAAAAAAAAACAAGACCCATCCGGTCTCATTGTCAACGATTGGCTTGCCCTATGCTTTTAATTCTTCTGTTTGAAAAGTCAGGGTTGGCTGTAGCCTTTTCAGATGTCAAATTGATAGCAAATCCGACATCGTCAAGGTGCATGGGGGTCTCTTATTGAGAAGGATTTCCATTCGAAACCTTTTCACGTTGGGATTACGGTGCTTCAGCTGTTCCGTGTGAGTATCCTTTGAGATGCATCTTGTTAGTTGCTCACCCATCCTGACCTGCTCCGATGCTTAGCATGAATTACTCTAACCAGGGATGCGGGGAGGGGGGGTCTCTGGCAAAGGAGGTTAGGTGGAAAGACACTGTTTCTTTTCCCCCCTGCTACTGGGTGTATATCTTTTTTTCCTCTTCCAAATGTAGAAGGAAATCAGTTGCTAATCCTGATTTTTATTTGAGAAAGGAACCAGATGGTTTGAGTGTACAAGGTCACCGAAGTGCCAGGGAGAGGCTGCACAATCTACACAAAAGGATACTGGCAATTCCCATTTTCTTGAGCTTTGGAACAAAGTCTATAGTAAAACAAAAAAAAAGAAGTCCTTTCCTTGCATGACTAAACTCATTGAAAGATTAAGGAGGAGGAGGAGGAGGAGGAGGAGGAGGAGGAGGAGGAGGAGGAGGAGGAGGAGGAGGAGGAGGAAGAAGAAGAAGAAGAAGAAGAAGAAGAAGAAGAAGAAGAAGAAGAAGAAGAAGAAGAAGAAGAAGAAGAAGAAGAAGAAGAAGAAGAAGAAGAAGAAGAAGAAGAAGAAGAAGAAGAAGAAGAAGAAGAAGAAGAAGAAGAAGAAGAAGAAGAAGAAGCTGTTTAACATTATTCCCGTTAAATTGGCTAATTTTCTTATAAGGCCTATTTTTCTCTGCCCTGAACATTATATGCAAATAAAAACTTAACTGTGAGGAAGGTACACCTTGCCCACCTATGAGGTACCAGATGATATTGAAAGTATTAAAACTGTCCTATATTGAGTTGAACCCTGTCGATTTTAAAATTCTTCTTGGCTGGAATAGCTTCTAAGTGACCCTACCTCTTCTAACTGTTGTTATATTCATTTGGCCACTTTCCCTTAAACCTTTCAAGGAAAAACAAAGATTGGTAGATGTCTCAAAGCCATAGATTTCCTTTGTAGAAAGAAAAGAGATCACCCCCCCCTCCCCCAAGCAGTGGAAGGCTGGCATAGGTACAGATACAGATTAACAAGAGTTGGAAGGGACCTTGTTGGTCATCTAGTTCCAATCCCCCACTCAAGCAGGAGACCTTATATCATTTCTGACTGAGGGCAGTCCAGTCTCTTCTTGAAAGCTTCCAGGGATGAAGCTCCAACAACTTCTGAAGGCAACTTCGGTTCCATGGATTGATTGTTCTTACTGTCAGAAAATTCTTCCTTATTTCCAGGTTGAATCTCTCCTTGTTCAGTTCCCATCCATTGTTCCTTGTCTGGCCTACAGGTGCTTTAGAAAATAGTTTAACCCCTTCCTCTCTGTGGTAGCCCCTCCAATATTGGAAGACTGCTATCCTGTCTCCCTTGGTCCTTCTCTTCACTAGACTAGCCAAGCCCAGTTCCTGCAACTGTTCATCGTATGTTTGAGCCTCCAGTTCCCTCATCATCCTGGTTGCTCTTCTCTGCATTCTAAAGTTTCAACATCTTTTTTATAGTGTGGGGACCAAAACTGGATGCAGTATTCTAGGTGTGGTCTTACTAAGGCTTTATAGAGTGATATTAGTACCTCCCTTGATCTTGATTGTATCCCTCTGTTAATGCAATTTAGGATTTATAGTTGTGTGGACGACATTGGGGAATTTTGGCAGCAGGAAAACTGGTTTTCCAAAATTGACTGGACAACCATTTGTCTTGGATGGTATAAGATCTTTTGCCTTGAGCAGAGGGTTGGACTAAAGACCCCCAAAGGTCCCTTCTGGCTTGGGATTCTATATTCTAAATGTGGAACAGAGGAAGGTATGAAAAGTGTTTAACCTCTCTGGAAGTTTCAAAAATTGGAATTTGACTATACGCTCCCTGTATTGAGGACTTAAGCAAAGGGTTAGCCCAGGGGCCTCCAAACATGGCAACTTTAGGACTTGTGGACTTCAACTTTAGTAGAATACCGCCACTTGCTTTTTAAAATATTTTTTCTTAAGGCTAAACCAACGGGTTTCCTTGATCATTTTTTTTTCCAGTAAGAGTTTGTAAGATGATATCCTGGTCATCCTGGTTCATCTTATTTATTTGTTTGTTTGTTTATCAAACATGTACAAGATAACAAGTATAAGTATGAACATTTATTTATTTATTTTTTGTCAAGCTAAGATAACAGGTATAAGTATAAACATATGAATACATGAAATGGCTACATATAAGGAAAAAGAAACAACAGGACAGGGACGGTAGGCTTATGCACGCTCCCTACAGACCTCTTAGGAAAGGGGTGAGGTCAATAGTAGACAGTCTAAGGTTAAAGTTTTTGGGGTTTGGGGAAGAAACCACAGAGTCAGGTAGAGTATTCCAGACATTGACCACTCTGCTGCTGAAGTCGTATTTCCTGCAATCAAGTTTGGTGCAGTTTACCTTGAGTTTGTATCTATTGTGTGCTCTTGTGTTGTTATGGTTGAAGCTGAAGTATTCTTTGACAGGTAGGACATTGCAATGTATGGTTATATTATATACTATACTTAGATCAGCGTAGTTCTAGATTTTCTAGGTCTAGAATTTCAAGTCTAGTGGCATAAGTATTCTGCAATAAGTAGAGGAGTGGAGAACTCTTCTTGTGAAATATTTCTGGACTTTCTCGACTGTATTAATATCCATTATGTAATGCGGATTCCAGACTGATGAGCTGTATTCAAGTATTAGTCTAGCAAATGTTTTGTATACTCTAGTTAGTAGTGTGATATTACTGAGAAAAAGCTATACAGGATTAGGTTAACAACTCTTAATGCCTTTTTGGCTATGTAGTTAGAGTGGGCTCTAGCACTAGATCATTAGAGATGAGTACTCCAAGGTCCTTGATATAGTTAGGGTCATCAACAAGGTGTTGACTACTCAGCTTGTATTTTATTTACTGATAATAAACAAGATAAACAAGAACAAAAGGGAGTAAATAAAGAGAAATAGGGACAGTAAGACAGGGATGGTAGGCATGCTGGTGAGCTTATGCACACCCCCTTTAAAGACCTCTTAGGAAGGGAGTGAGGTCCACGGCAGAGAGTTTGAGGTTGAAGCTGCGAGGGGTTGAGGCTGTAACAACGGAGTCCGGTAGGGCATTCCAGGCATTGACCACTTTGTGGCTGAAGTTGTATTTTCTACAATCGAGTTTGGAGCCGTTTACCTTGAGTTTGTATCGGTTGTTTGACCGTTGAGGTTCTTCCATCAAGAAGAGATCAGAACAACGTAGAGAGAATGTAGAAGAGTATGTATAGCCTGTACGTTTTACTTTCTTTCCGATGAAAACTGATCACAAGGTTGTAGGTATACATGGGGTCAGTTTTTTTAAAAAAATGTATGTATGTATTGCTTTTTGTTAGAAAACCAAACAACCCCTATTTTTGGAATAGCCTGGGCCAGAAACGTATCCAAAACCTACCAATATAATTTCTCTCTTGAAAAACAATAATTTTTTTTGCCCTTCTCTATTTTTGTTTAAACCTCAGCTGAAACTTCACTCCTTCCCATCTCTGCTGTGTTCCTCGCCCGCCCAAAAATGTGAAACATCATGTGGTTGCGTTAAAAGTGCGGAGAGAGCCCAGGAAGCCTGCTCCGAAGTATTTGGGAACGATTTTGGAAAGAATTTATGCTTTCCTTCCCAACAGCTGATGGGGAAAGCAAGGCTGAAAGGATGGGGCCTCCTCTCTATTGTCAGCTTTTCCAAGGCAGAGGAGCACCTGGTGCTGTGTTTCACACAAAAAAAGTGTGCGCCCACCTGCACCTTGCAAGCATTCCAGCCCACGCTGCAAAATTTTAATCGACTTGTTAATGATGCCACCCAGGGAGGGGGGGAAATGGCCAAGGATTGGTCATGGGGAAGCTTTTATCTGGCTGTTACAAAACCAAAGACACCAGCAATTTGAGAGGTCCAAGTATCTTGGAGGCCAGGGGACTAATTGATAACAGGCAGCCTTTTTGCCAGGCGCTTTGGCAGGAACTGCCAGTGGAATCCAGTTCTCTGATCTCACCAGTGGTCGGTATTGGCCGGGCCAAACCCAGCCTGACTTTGACAGATTGCTTCCCTGCAATAATAACTTAAGCATGTTGCTTTTCTCACCCGAGGCCACATGTCACTCCCACTGGAGAGAATTGCTGGCTGCTTTCTCCTTTCTTTCTTTCTTTCTTTCTTTCTTTCTTTCTTTCTTTCTTTCTTTCTTTCTTTCTTTCTTTCTTTCTTTCTTTCTTTCTTTCTTTCTTTCTTTCTTTCTTTCTTTCTTCTTCCTTCCTTCCTTCCTTCCTTCCTTCCTTTCTAACTTTCTTCCTAACTTCCTAACTTTCTTCCTCTGCTTTCTTTTCTCCCTCTCTTCCCCTCCTTTCTTTTTCCTTCCTTCCTTCCTTCCTTCCTTCCTTCCTTCCTTCCTTCCTTCCTTCCTTCCTAACTTTCTTCCTCTTCTTTCCTCCCTCTTCCTTCCTTCCTCCCTCCCTCCCTCCCCTCCCCTTCTCTTCCTTCCTTCCTCTGCTTTCCTCCCCCTTCCTCCCTCCCTCCCCTCCCCTCCTCTTCCTTCCTTCTTTCCTCCCTCCCCTCCCTCCCTCCCCCCCCCTCTCTCTCTCTCCACTTAACAAATGTGGCCAGGGAAGCTGTAAAATGGGGCAAAACTCACTTAACCAATTTCTCATTTAGCAACATTAATTTTGGGCTCTGTTGTTGTCGTAAGTCAAGGAGTATCTGACTAAGTCTAACAGTGGAAGATGGACTTGGAAGTCACTCACATGGGTTTTTTGGCCGGTCCCTATATAAATAAGCATGATCGCTGAAATGAAGTGAAATATGAACTCGGAACCACAATATGGGCATAATTCTTTTCTTACGCTGGAAGAAAATTCAGCCTTTATATGCTGGTTTTGAGTTCTGTTCAGGAACCTATTTCTCTCATTACCAATACATACCTGGTTGTGTTGCAGATTAGGATAAAGAGTTTGTACTTTCAATCTTAAAATAATGCCTCTAAAAGATAAAAGACTTCAGTTCCTTTAATCCCCAGTGAGTTTGGGCAGTCCCAAGATGTTGGAAACAAGCAGTTCAAAACACCTGAGAGTGCCGAATTGCATTACATGGCCCCAATCTTAATTTGTGTTAAGACAGCCGCGAGTGAAAGAAAAATCAATATTAGATATTGTAAATTGATTTTAATCACACTCAGTGGCTGTGGGTTGTATACTTTGCTGCAGGCTCCTCTGTTGTTTACCATGGAGTACAAGCAGTTTCGGGCATTTTCTTAAGACCAGTTTGGAAGGGCAGCTGGATTCCGTGCGCATCCAGCTCGAGCATTTTTGTTGGGGTAAAATTGCCTATGAAGGTGGGCAATTTGGTTAGCCACTTTGGTATAGTGATTAAGGCACCTGGCAAGAAACCAGGGGATGGTGAGTTCTAGTCCTACTTTAGCCATGAAAACCAGCTGAGTGACTTTGGGCCAATCACCAGGAGAGAGTGAATTCTAGTCCCGCCTTAGGCATGAAAGCTGTCTGGGTGACTTTGGGCCAATCACCAGGAGAGAGTGAATTCTAGTCCTGCCTTGGGCATGAAAGCTATCTGGGTGACTTTGGAGCAACCACTAGGAGAGAGTGAATTCTAGTCCCGCCTTTGGCATGAAAGCCACCTGGGTGACTTTGGGCCAATCACTAGGAGAGAGTGAATTCTAGTCCTGCCTTGGGCATGAAAGCTGTCTGGGTGACTTTGGGCCAATCACCAGGAGAAAGTGAATTCTAGTCCTGCCTTGGGCATGAAAGCTGTCTGGGTGACTTTGGGCCAATCACTAGGAGAGAGTGAATTCTAGTCCCGCCTTTGGCATGAAAGCCATCTGGGTGACTTTGGGCCAATCACTAGGAGAGAGTGAATTCTAGTCCCACCTTTGGCATGAAAGCCATCTGGGTGACTTTGAGCCAATCACTAGGAGAGAATGAATTCTAGTCCCGCCTTTGGCATGAAAGTTATCTGGGTGACTTTGGGCCAATCACTAGGAGGCTGTGAGTTCTTGTTCTGCCTTAGGCATGAAAGCCAGCTGGGTCAGTGACTCTCTTTCTCTCTCAGCCCAATTCATTTCACAGGTTTGTTATAGGAGGAAGAAGGAATATTAGATACGTTTGTCACCTTGAGTTGTTTATAAGAAAATAATAAAGGCAGAATATAAATAATAAAAATACTATCATTTCTTGGAATGAATGTTAAATATGTAGGGAGCTACAGTCTGCAGAGTTATTTCTTAGAAAGGAGAGTCCTACTTCATATTGGAAATCTTACAGATGGAGGCAACAGCTACTATGAATATTATCATTACTTCAGTTCTTATCCTGCAGAGGACTAAAGCATCACAACACTCAAATGAGCCATGAGAATATTTTTAGTCTTTGTCTTCTTAAATTACGCAACCTATCTCCGTGATGGTGGCTCCGTAATATTATCACATAATAGATGAAAAGTGTAAAAAGAAATAAAAATATCCTCCTTGTAATCTAATTGACATTTAACTTTTTTGGTGCAATGGTTTCCCTGCGAGATCAGACCAAATTTCCCAGTTCAATAAAGTGGATTGAAAGTAAGTAATGAAAACGAACAGGATGAGTTGAAGTTTTCCATTTTTGGAAGTGGTGAGGCCAAAAAAAAGGCACAATTGCGATTTCAAAACACTTTCTGAGATTTTTGTATTTGTAGCCATCGTGCCAAGATGAAGTAATAATAATATAAAACAAATCTAGCTTGTTTAGAAACAATCCAAAGACTCCTTTCTGAGAAGCAGAAAGCAGAATATTATTTTCCCCTTTCACTCAGGCACAGTTTGATTGTTCTTTTTTTTTTAGCATTAATTTATCGAAGGACACTTGCCTAAATTACTTTCTGTCTCTCTCAAAAGCCTTTGATCTTGGTGATAGTTTGACTGCATTAGGGAGAGCCTATTGGTTAATCCTTTGCTTAACTTGTCCTTTTGGGCACAGCCAGGGGTCTTTCCAGAGCTAATCTGTCAGCACAGTCTAAATCCTAATCAAACAAGGAGAAAGAGATGCTGTGAACTGTATTATAAGATGAAAAAAAAGTGCATTGTGGGATTGGTTGCTTTAAAGGAAAGATTTAAGGCTCCTTGACTGGCTGTGTTCCATGGAGTTCCTTGGCATTTTCCCTTTTGCATTTTTAAAGGCATAATTGGGCAAGATACCAATGTCTTTTGGGAGAGGGCCATGTAGCTATTATCAACAGTCAAGAATACCTTTCATGTTTTAAAAACCAGGAATGGGAAAGGCCTACAGGAGATTCTGAAGGGTGAAGGTGAAGAAAACACTTTAAAGAGGAAAAATAGAGATAAAAATCAGTGTCTTTAATCTTTCCTCTCTGCCATACTTGATCACGCTTTAAAAAAATGCAGAGGAGAAGAAAAAAGTCCCCAGGATTTGCTACAATGTTTAGTTTTAAATCTTCAAAGTCTTGTGGTTTGAAACTATGGCCATGGCTAGTCTCCTAAAATACCTGCTCTTTGTACATTATTTTCCCAAAGGCAAGTAATTCTGAATTAATTGTAGGTTGTCATCTGTGATTCAGTGCTAAATATTCAAATCCAAAACTTGAGTCTGGAGCAGTGTGGTTCAAGAAGATGCTTGCATCCAATTTGCTCTACAGGTCAGAATGTAAATCAGCAATAGGATAAATAATATGAGAAAATAAACTTGCTTTTTTTTTTAACTCACTCCCTTCCTCCCCCTTTTGAAATTAAAATCAGATAGAGGCATGGCAGTAAAAATGAGACAATAAGATGAGAGGAAGCATGACAGCCAAAATATATGTATAACATCAGATAAATGCTAAGTCCAAAGCCAGATGAGAGCCAACCAAGGCATCAGAACAGAGGTCCAAATCTTAAGACAGATTCCAGGATCCTTCTGAGGGACAAGAGAAATCCATTTACTAGGAAGGATCCAAGACCAATAAGTACATGTGACCCCAAATTTATTTATTTATTTGATTAGTCAATCGCTTACAAGATAATAGGTATAAATATAAACATGAGTAAGAATACAGGAAATAGGTACGAATAAACAGGGACAATAGGACAGGGACAGTAGGCATGATGATGCTCTTGTGCACGCCCCTTACAGACCTCTTAGGAATGGAGTGAGGTCAATAGTGGATAGTTTGAGGTTAAAGGAATGGGTGTTAGAGGATGTAACGACAGAGTCAGGTAGTTCATTCCAGCCACTGACCACTCTGTTGCTGAAGTCGTACTTTCTGCAATTGAGTTTGAAGCGGTTTACCTTGAGTTTGTATGTTGTGTGCTCTTGTATTGTTGCGGTTGAAGCTGAAGTAGTCATTGACTGGTAGGACATTGTAGCAGATGATGTTTAAGTCCAACCATAGGCAGCGTAGTTCTAGGTTGTCCAAGCCCAAAATTTCAAGCCTGGTGATATAGGGTATTCTGTTGCGAGCAGAGGAGTGAAGTACTCTTCTTGTTAAATACTTCTGGACTTGCTCAATTGTATTAATGTCTGATATACAGTGCGAATTCCTGACAGATGAGCTGTATTCGAATATTGGTCTAGCAAAAGTTTTGTATGCCATAGTTAGCAATTCTATATTACTGGAGGAGAAACTTCATAAGATTAGATTTACAAATCAGCTGCTAGGAACTGAGAGCTCCTGGAATCAAACTGGCCAACTCCAACTCATAGCAATGAAGTCATTTAGATATTCCTCTGAGGTAGTCAACTACTTCTGAATGAGATTTTCCTCATAAGAAGACCTCTTTGTCAGTCACATGTTTGGTCTGAGCTCTTATATGCCTGTCGTTTCCTTGAGGGTTAACAGAGCTGTGGTCTCTCTTTATGAATGTTGTCTCATTCCCTCTGCCTTATGGCAATTCAGATCATGGCTGATATCTCCACCGATTCCAGTTCAGTCCAGGGCGGTGCTGAGCTGACCCCTTCAGATTAATTTCCAGAGCGTTACTCTCTTGATGAGACCTGACATAAAGTCATATCCAATCAGAGGCTACAGCCGAACGTGTATCTGATCTGATCAAGTGACTTTGGTTTTGTAAATATTAACATATTTCCACTCCTTTTCTTTCCCAAACTGGCTGACTCCGAAAGCCGAAATTCACTTATTTCTTTATTCTAATCAGTTTCCTTCCAAAAAGTCCTACCCAAAATCATTCTCTGGTGCATTTTGTTCAATTGCAAATATGATATTTCTGATTTCAGAAATAGGATTTTTGCAGCTTCTCTGTGCAGGAAAATCAGTCACACGTTTTAATTTTCAAATTGTTGGGCTTATTTATTGATTTGATTCATTGTGTGATTGATAGTTAGAATGATTAACCAACGTGCCTCCAAAAATAGTGAATGCTCCAACACTTTAAGTTTTTAAGAAGATATTGGTCAACCATTTGTCTGAAATGGTATAGGGTTTCCTGCTGGAGCAAGGGGTTAGACTAGAAGATCTCCAAGGTTCCTTCCAACTCTGTTATTCTGTTATCATTTCTTTGGAGGCACTTCTATAATGTAATGCTATTAAGGAGAAATAGGATTATATTTAGGAGATTATTTTCAAATAAGGAGTATTTTTATCTAGTTGAATCTAGGTACAGAGGCAGTTTCATTAATGGGTAGAAAGTTTTGCATGCCATCACTTGTTAGATTAGTCAGTATTAAATCAAGAGAAAAAATTGTTATAATAGCTAAGAGCTTCTGAATGGTGGCCATTATGAGCAACTCTTGCAAAAATTAATTTTTCTCCATGAAACATCATTTGAAGAAAGAAAGGCATTTGGGAGAATAAAGAATATTTACTTATTTACTAGATTTATGTGATGCCCATCTTGCCTACGGTGACTCTGAGCGACTTACAAACATTAAAACCAGTAAACATTAAAATGATAAAACAATAAATAACAACAACAATAATGTTAAAAGGTACCTTTACCTAACCTGTGGTGGTTCAGTGGTTAGAATGCAGTATTGCAGGCTAACTCTGCTCAGTGCCAGCAGTTTGATCCTGACCGGCTCAAGGTTGACTCAATCTTCCATTCTTCCAAGGTCAGTAAAATGAGGACCCAGATTGCTGGGGCCAGGAGGTTGACTCTGTAAACTGCTTAGAGAGGGATGTAAAACACTGTGAAGCAGTATATAGGTCTAAGTGCTATTGCTAGTGCTATTGCGTTCCAACACAAGATGCATCTGGATGTAGAGAGAATATGAAGGGCCTAGATCAAAGACAAAAAGAGAAAAAAGAAAAACTTTTTTTTCTTTTGCAAGGCTAACTACTACAGAAGGCCTAAATTATATTTTTAAAATGAAAACAGCACACTTTTTTAAAGAAATACTATAGATAACTCTTTCAGAAATTTTGCAGTTCAGACATGGTCAAACGCAAATAAGTGCCATGTGATTTAGGTGAGAAAAGGAGGCTGCCTTGGGAAATGAAAGGACTGTAATTAAAAGGAAAGTAACCACAAACATTCCCAGTTCTGAGAACCTCCATTTCAAACGGTTTTGAAATCTCCATGAAGAAGAAGTCTTTGAATAAATATCAATAGAAACAAAAAATATATCTAAGAGTCAGGCTGGTCCCAAAGAGTATTGTACTTTCAAGAGACCAGGCAGAAAAGAGTTTAGGAAATCTGCTTTGTTTAATTTTTTATTCCATTTTAAATATTTATACAAATACAAATATATGTTTTTTTCAAGGCAATCTTTGATGTTTGGATTGCCCTGCAGTTTAACTTTATGCTACCCAAATACCTCCTAAAAACTTCAGGGCACCCCTTTCTGGATAGAGGACGTATAAAGTTTCACCTGGAGTTAAATAATATTTCCAGTATCAAACTAGAAGGAAAGAGATGTGAAGCATTAGTACCGCTTTATAAAGCCTTAGTAAGGCCACACCTGGAATACTGCAATATTACAAAAAGATGTTTTGGGGAAAAAAAAGTGCAAAGAAGAGCAACTAAGTTGATTAAAGGCCTTGAGACCAAAACATATGAAGAATGGTTGCAAGAATTGGGTATGGCCAGTCTAAAGAAAAGAAGGACTGGGAGGTGACATGATAGTATTCCAGTATTTAAGAGGTTACCACAAAGAGGACAGGGTCAACATATTTATCAAAGCACTAGAGGACAGGACAAGAAAAAGGGATGGAAACTAAGGTGAGAAGCAATCTGGAATTAAGGAGAAACTTCCTAACAGTGAGGACAATTAACTGGAGGAACAGAAGTTGCCTTTCAGAAGTTGTGGGTGCTCCATCATTGGAGGTCTTTAAGAAAAGATGGGACAGCCACTTGTCTGAACGGTATAGGGCCTCCTGCTTGAGTAGGGGGTTGGATTAGAAGACCTTCAAGGTCCCTTCCAGCTATCTTCTGATTGATTGAGTCTTACCATTTATTATACAATGTGTATTGATTGTCAGTAATCAAAGTTCTCTAGTTGACTTACAGCAAATCAATATATATCATAAAATTATGAAACCTGAAAGAAAATAAAACCTTCTATAGTTAAACAATACATAGGTGCACAGAAAGATCTTTTGATATATATCAGCTTCAAGATTCGAAGATTTGGGGAAGTAATGATAAAAGTTTTTGTTAAGGAAAGTCATCATCTATCTACATGCCTCCAATTCTCAAATTCTTCCCCTTCATGAAAAGGGCGTCAGGATTGCCTCTCAAAGTATTGTGTGGAAGCATTAGCGATGAAAAAGATACAGAAATGGTCAAACTCACTCATTCCTGATGAATTACAAAAGAAACTCTATAGTGAACTTCTTAACACACATGTCTAGTCTAAGGAAGAAAAGAACTAAGGTTGGCATGATATCTGTCTTCCAGAACTTGAGGGGTTCTCATTAAGAAGAGGGAGTTGACCTACCCTCCAAAATATCAGAAGACAGGACAAAAAATAATGGGTGGAAACTCAAAGAGAGATCCTACCAGGAACTAAGGAGAAAGAAGAGACCATATAAGAGAGATCCAGCCTAGAACTAAAGAGAAATTTTCTGACAGAATAATTAACCAGTGGTCTGGCTTGCCTTCAGAAGTTGTGGGTGCTCCATAACTGGAGTTTTTCAACAAGACTGGACAGCTGTTTGTCTGGAACAGTATTGGATCTCCTGCTTCATCAGGGATTGGACTAGAACTATGATGGCGAACCTGTGGCATGCATATCACAGGTGGCACACAGAGCCATTTGTGCCGGCACGCGAGCTGCAGGCAAACTTACCTCACTGAGCATGTGCATGCCTCACAGCTGATTTTCGGCTGGTTTGAGGCCTTTTTCGGCCTCCCAAAGTCTTGAGGAACGCTTCTGCAGGCTTCTGTAAGCTTTGCAGGCCCATTTCATCACTTCCGGTATTTTAGGAAAAAACAGGAAGTAATGAAACCGGGCTAGTTTACGGCCTGCAAAGTTTGCAGAAGCCTGCAGAAGCCCTCCTCAAGCATTTGGGAGGCTGAAAAAGGCCTCAAACCGCCCAAAAATCAGCTGTGAGGCGCAGTGCAGGTAAGGGGGCGGTGGGGGGGATTGTGTGTGCATGCATAGGGAGCGTGGGGGGGGGGGGCGTGCATTGCCTTCTGGGTGATGGCATGCGAGCGTGAGCGTGCAAGCACGCACACAATTTTTGGCACAGGAGCCCAAAAAGTTTAGCCACTACTGGACTAGAAGAATCTTCAAAGTCCCTTCCAACCCTTTTATTCTATGTTCTAGTTAAACTCATTTTTGTTATAGGTTTTGTTTTTCAGCTAAGTAATAAGGACTATTAGTCTCTTGTAAACTAGGGTCACCGAACCAGGTTTTACATAGTTTTTCACAACTTTAATGCCTCTTCTGGACATTCAATATAGATATAGCAGATACAGTCTTTCAGAAACCATCAGACAGTGTCTCCTGACTGCTGCATTGTACACCTGGGAAATGAGAAACTTAAGCCACCAGACTTGAAATTCTAGACCTAGAAAACCTAGAACTACACCGCCTTCGGTCCGATCTCAGTATAGTGTATAAAATCATACATTGCATGTCCTACCTGTCAATGAATACTTCAGCTTCAACCATAACAATACAAGAGCACACAATAGATACAAACTCAAGGTTAATCACACCAAACTTGATTGCAGGAAATGCGACTTCAGCAACAGAGTGGTCAATGTCTGGAATACTCTACCTGACTCTGTGGTTTCTTCCCCAAATCCCAAAAACTTTAACTTTAGACTATTTACTATTGACCTCACCCCTTTCCTAAGAGGTCTGTAGGGGGCGTGCATAAGCGCACCAATGTGCCTACCGTCCCTGTCCTATTGTTTCTTTTATTTTTCTTATATGTATCCATGTAATCATAACTATGTTTTTACTTATACCTATTATCTTGTAAGTAATTGACAAACCAAATAAAATAAATAAAAATAAATAAATAAAAAATAACACATGATTGAGTTGAGTGGCATTGGGAAGCTCCTGAGGCCCAGAAAATCTCAGGGCTTGGTGTGAAATTAATTCAGTTTCGTTTGTAACTAAGTTCTCTGTCAAGGCCAACCGCTTTGTGAAGCCTCTGGCGTCTCTGGAATATACTCTATGTTCAAAGCGAACCCAACTATTTTAATCGTTTGTCTTTCATCCCTTATTAATACACATTCCAAAATTTTCTGGACAAAATGAAGGACTGTGGGAGGCTCCTTATGCAGTACACTTGCTTTCCCTTCCTGGTTTCACACTGAAGAACTTTTTTTTATTTCTATCGGCGGGGATGTTTTCACAGTTGATTTCTTTCTTCCTGCCTCTACATCTAAATATTTGATCAGGCGTGAGTCTGGATGTATCATTCGTGCAGTGACAATTGCACAGGCCGCTGTTGGGTTTTTTTTCCTGATGGCGCGATCCCTTGGAGTAATTTGCAAATCCACGGGATTTATTTCAATTAGATGTCCTCAAGTGTGAGAACAGCTCCAGGTGCTCGAAGCAGCCCCAGAATAACTCTTGGGCTGGGTTTTGGGTTAGCTGCATTTGAAAACGTTTGAAGGGATCTGCAACATTAAAATGCTGTAGAAGAGAATTCAGGTTATATCTCAGTAAACTTTCATTTCTAACTCCAAGGTTGCTGATTTGTGGGCAACTTTCTGTGGGCTACCTGTCAGAGGTGGCTAAGGCCAAAGCTATATACCTGGAACCTTTCACTCACCTCCATCCATCTCCAAATCTCAACACACAACATTCACACAAATTCATTTGTCCCAACTTCAACCCATTTGGAATCACCTACTGAACCAGGTGAAATACACAGAAATGTTTCACTTTTGCTTTAAAGGTGACACTCATGGTTGCTTCTCCTGTCTTCTTCAGGGACCAATTTTTTTTCCCTCCACTGATTTCATTCCTCATTTAAGAAGTTCAAACCCCAGGGTGTAACCGATCCAAGCATTGCTCATTATCTAGGTTCCACTTGGAATACACAGGTGTTATTGTGGTTAAGATGTTGGTCTGGGATCAGGGAACTCTTGCTACAGGGGAGTTTGGTGAAGGTAAAACTAGCAGATTGTCATGCAGGCTCTGTGAAAAGACAGATTTTACATGCAATTGATGATGATAACAGAATAACAGAGTTGGAAGGGGATCTCTAAGGTCTTCTAATCCAACCCACTGCTCAAGCAGGAGAGAAGATTGATAAGAAAGATGACAGTTATTTCCAATACTGATAAATATAAAGTGCAACCATCATTAACTGTGGGATAACTCCTGGTCCCACAGTTTATTTGTGTCATGGTCCCGTCGGAGATTGAGTCCATGGACAAGCCAGAGTTGGAGCTGATGAAGGTTGAGGGGGAGACCTCGTTGGCTTTGGAGGAACGTGGGGAGGAGCAGGACGAGGCAGCCCCATGTCCCTCAGGCTTGGGAAGGCTTGCCAACAAGGAAGAACGGGACAGGACGACTGAGAGAGGGGGCAAGAGAGGGCAGGCAGTGGCGATGAGGAGTGACGGAGTTCAGGCAACGAGCAAGGACTGTCCCCTCCTGATCCCCGAGCACAGAGAGTGGAGAGGAGGCAGGAAACAGTGCAATGACTTAGGAGGAGAGCACCCCGCCCCTCTTCACCAGGCACACCTGGGGACTGAGACTTAAGGAGACACTGTGGAGAGGGGTGCTTGTCGGGAACAAGCGCTGAATTTGTGGAGTTTCGTGTGCTGTTGCTGATATCTGGAGTTTGCTGGACTTCTTGCCTAGTTCTTTTGCTTCATGGAACTCATTGCCTTGCTCCTTTGCCTTGTTGGACTTATTGCCTTGTTCCTTGGCCCCGCTGGACTTATTGCCTTGAAGCCATAGTGCTAACAGCATTTTGCTGGACTACTTGCAGCCAGAGGCTGCTGGAGGTGTGTATGTGTGAGCGCTTTGCTGTGGGACTTGCCATAAATGTGGGAGCGTTTGGGGGGAAGTTGGAGCAATAAAGGGGAATTTGACTGTGTTGCCTTCGTGCCTTACCCTGGGTCGCCACATTTTGGGCCCATTGTGTTTCAGCCCCAATGAAATATTCTATGGAAATGGATTGGTTGCATTGCCTCTGTGTCAATACAGCGAATCAAAGAGGAGTGTAATGGAATGGCCAGAGACGGTTGTGATACCATTGGCATGAAAGGATGACTCTTATGTCTACAGAAACAAAATGGAGAGCTGTGTTGATGCCTGGAAGTCAGGGGGAACCTCTTTTCAGAGACACTTCTCTTGATTAGCAGATGCCAGGGATGGACAGGAGGATGGATGGTAGTCACCATGCCCTGCTTGTGAACTTCCCATGGGCATGGGAGCAGGGCCACTGCTGGCAGACCGAAGGGGTTGAGCTGGATGAATCACTGCCTTGACCTGCCATGGCGGAGCTCACATTCTTATCCCATTGTCTGGAATGACAAGGAAATCGATCAACCTGGGACATTCTTTCCAGCAGGTCATTTTGGTCTAATTTATTATTTTCCTTTCTCCCAAACCAGATTTTGCTTACCAAACGTTAACTCTTTTAGCTTGATTGCTAACTCTGGGTCATCAAAGCCATTTTTTTTCTCTCTCTCTCTCTGTCTGTCTGTCCCCCGTCCCCCCCATGAGTGCAGTATGTGATTATCCAACTCATGCTACTCGGGGGAGGGGAGGGACAAATAAATAAATAAATAAGGAGGTTTTGTTTTAATAAGCAGTTTGCAGTTTGGCACACAATGCTGAGGAAAGCAACATTATCTCTAGCAGTAAACTCTGGACTCAATGCTAGGCATGACAAGAAAATGATTGAGTCTGTTTGTTATACCTTTGTGAAGCTGCCAGGGCCACTGATGGAAATGTTGCTGTTTATTCAGCAATGCAATAACACTTTCTGTAATTTATGGATGCACATTCCCCAGATTACTAAAGGTAATATTGTTGACTAAAGGAAAGTATACGAATGGATAGTTTCAGTTGTTCCTGTCCTTATAAAAGTGATTGACTGTTCCCTTTGCCAAGGGAAGAATTTGCACAGGCGTTTCTCTCTTAACAATTACAAATTTCCTTTCCTCTGACAGTTACAAATAACACGGATGGTTGCTAGCCACAAAAATGTATTGACTTGCACAAGTTCCAAAAAACAGGAACTCGGAATCTGGCTTTCTTGGGCTTTATTTTGTATAAAGCCAATTGGTTTTTTTAAAAAAACAAAAAACAAAAACCAGATTTAATATAAGGAGGATGGACCTAGAATGGAGTGATAACTTGTAGATACCTCTATGAGAAAGTTAAAGGTTAAGTAGGTGGCTGAGAAGCTCAAATCTTTATGCTTCCATTTTGTCTTCTGCCCTGCAGGATAGCTTCTCTCTCTCTCTCTCTCTCTCTGTATTACCTTGAAAGACTTCTTTCCACTTTGATTCATCAGCAAGGTGTCCTAAATTGCCACTATGGAGCTTCAGCACATTTGGAACTATATTTGGGAGCATTTATTTGCTTTTCGAGACAGACACTAAGAGGCACATGATCCACTTGAAGTACAGCATATAGGTTTTGGGAATTGAGTCTCATTTCTCAGAAAGATTAGTCATCAATGTCCCAGAACTTAGAGAATTGGGGTATTTATTTACAGGCTTCCAAAAACAAACAAACCATCAAACAGGCAATAGCTGCATGTGGACAATTGATGTCTGAGGGAATGTTAGTTTTCTGTATTGGGTGGAGACATATTTCTGCCAACATATTTATAAAATAGAGCAATGTTTTTCAGCCATGGCAACCTTGAGATTATTATTAATATTATTACCTTTATTGTCTGAGTACAACATATGTACAATGAGATTGGCTGAGCCTCCCTTTGTGCACACACACTCCAACACAACTCACAGTGAGGACAGAAATCCTTAACCCAGACCCAATCTTATTACTCTATGTGACTGTGTTACACAATGCGCCAGCCCCGCAAGTCTGTCCTACTATGTTGACATGAAGTTACTTTCCGTTCAGGAGTCTGACAGCCTACAGGTCGAAACTGTTCTTCTGCCTGTTGGTGTGGCTGGCTATGCTTCTCTATCTCCTACCCGATGGTAGGAGAGTGAAGAAGGGCTGACCGGGATGTGAGTCGTCCCTGAGGATTTTCCTCACTCTTGTAAGGCAGCGAGACCTAGCGATGGGAGATGGGATGGGATGCTGAGGAATTCTGGGAGTTGAAGTCCACCTATTTTAAAGTTGCAAGGTTAAGAAACACTGAAATATAATATGCAGATAAGGTATGTGTACATATATCATATCCAGAGAATCCTGCAGGTTCATGAGCTGATAGGGGTTTTCTTTGATATTATGACATCTGCAGAAGTAATATCTACTACAACCTGCGTAATTTAGAAGAGGATAGTTGCATTAATTTCTCTTCCCCCCTCTATCATGAGTATTTACTCAACAAAGGGCAAAATCTTAGTACTGTAAATTGAAGAATTCTTTTAATTATCCATGTTCCATTCAGTGAAATTTACTTATCTGGAATCGATGGCATGGTTTGTAACTCCTTTGGGGGCCCCTTTATGGCTTTTACCATTTGTACAATCACACGTTTTAATTGTTCCTTTGAATTTTTATTTTATTTATTTATTTATTTATTTTTATTTGTCAATTGCTTACAAGAAAATAGGTATAAGTATAACATAGTTATGAATACATGGATACATATAAGAAAAATAAAATATAAAAGAAACAATAGGACAGGGACGGTAGGCATGTTGGTGCACTTATGCACGCCCCCTACAGACCTCTTAGGAAAGGGGTGAGGTCAATAGTAGACAGTCTAAGGTTAAAGTTTTTGGGGTTTGGGGAAGAAACCACAGAGTCAGGTAGAGTATTCCAGACCACTCTGTTGCTGAAGTCGTATTTCCTGCAATCAAGTTTGGTGTGATTTACCTTGAGTTTGTATCTATTGTGTGCTCTTGTGTTGTTATGGTTGAAGCTGAAGTATTCATTGACAAGTAGGACATTGCAATGTATGATTTTATATACTATACCTAGATCGGACCGAAGGCGGCGTATTCAAGATTTTCTAGGTCTAGAATTTTGAGTCTGCAGCGAGTAGAGGAGTGAAGAACCCTTCTTGTAAAATATTTCTGGACTTTCTCAACTGTGTTAATGTCAGATACGTAATGTGGGTTCCAGACTGATTTCACAATTGGAACTTATTTCTGGCTGACCAGGGGAGAGCTGTCTGAAAGAAATAATGCCTTAAGGCAGGGGTAGGGAACCTTGGCTCTTTTATCACTTACGGACTTCAACTCCCAGAATTCCTGAGTGAGCCATAAAAGGTTCCCCATCCCTGGCCTACTGGTTTTTCAGTGGAGGAAATCAATTTTTGACTTGAATGGGACTGTTTAATATACAAATGTAGGACATATTCTTTATGAATATAAATAATATACATATAATACATATAAAGAATATGTCCTACATTTGTATATTAAATAGTCCCATTCCAGTCAAAAATTGATTTCCCCCACAACTGAAAAACCAGTAGGCCAGGGATGGGGAACCTTTTATGGCTCACTCAGGAATTCTGGGAGTTGAAGTCCGTAAGTGATAAAAGAGCCAAGGTTCCCTACCCCTGCCTTAAGGATATGAGTGTGAAAGCATTGAACGGATCCTGAACAGATCCAGCCTACATCACAGAAAGTTACAATAATTAAAAACTGAAGCCTAGACCTGCACGAGGGATCTGTTGTAACTGTTCTTATTGGAATGTATTTTGTATTGCAACAACTACAGAATTATTCAGCCAGTAGATGGCAGTATTTAGTGTGCATCTATGGTTATAATATATGGTTTCTTTATGTTCTGGGTAGAGTTTCCTATTTTCTGAGTTTTCAGTTGAATAGTTGAGCAGTAAAGCACATGGTGACGGTACTCCTTGTTTTCTTTGTGTGGTGCTTTATATAAGCAGAATTTCTAGTTCTGAACCAGCTTTCAGTAATTCCAGATCTATGACTGCATCCATTCCTTTCCTGGGCTGAAGAGAATTGAAGTCTAACATATTGAGGGTAGGAAAGGATAGAGAGCCATCATCCTTGACTTGTGACTCAATCTCACTTTTGAGATAGAAATCAAATAAATAAATGCCATAGTATTTACGTACTTAGGAACAGTAGAATGTTGGATGGTGGTAAATATCTCAACTCTCATGAAATATGGACTTCCAAGATTGAAGTGGTAATTCAGAAGCATCCATAAATCACATGTTTTTGCCCTGTATAATTGAGAGGGCAAAGGTTTCCATTGTTGAAACACCTTATTTCATCCTTGGCCCATGTGAAAAGTGATCCAACTTCAATGGGAGCTCATTTGAAAAGGTTTCCATGGCTCCTTCCAACTTCAAAACACTTCCAAGAAGATTAAATGTATTGGGCTGGAGTGGGAGAGGCAGATTTTTTTTCAAAACCATCATGTATCTTACAAAGTAAGTTCAATCAATCAATCAATCTCAAGGTTAGGAATTCTTATTCAACCGGAAATATAACTGTACCTAAAATATAGTGTGCATATATAACCAATGTTAAAAAGGACCTTCAGTAGAAGAAGTGAGCTTTCATCCCCAATTCATTACTTTCAACATTAGCAGGAACTACTCTTGTTTGCTCTCAGTTTTGGTCAACATCTCTCGCTTTTTCTGAAGAAATACAGGTAGTCCTTGACTTAGAACCACAATTAAGACAAAAATTTTTTCCATTGCTAAACAAGATAGTTGTTATGTAGGCTTTGCCCCATTTTACGACCTTTCTAGGCCACGGTTTGTAAATGAGTCAAGGTGGTTGTTCAGTTAGTAATGAAATTGTTCAGTTCCCTCATTGTCTTTGTTTGAGAGAAGGTCACAAAAGGTGATCACATGACCTCTGGGACAATGCAACTGTCCAAAATAGGAACCGGTAGTCAAGCACTTGAAATTTGATCACATGGTCATGGAGATGCTACAGTGGTTGTAAATGTGAAAAATGGTCATAAGTCATTTTTTTCAGTGCTGTTGTCACTAAATGAGTGGTTTTAATTTGAGGGCTACTTGTAAACAGTCATAAGGGGTTACTGCAGTCATACAGGGAGTTCTCCCGCTGTTTCTTCCTTTTCATTCCTGTTATTTAGGATACTGCTTATAAGTTGCTACATGCTTAGAGCTTGAAGTATTGTTAGAGACCTCACACATCACTGTTTGGTTTGATGGCAGCAGTGCCTCAGATAGAAAGCCCATACAGAGTGGTGAGGACAGCAGAGAAGATGATAGTATAAAGAATGGTTGCTGGAATTGGGTATGTCTAGTTTAATGAAAAGAAGGACTAGGGGAGACGTGATAGCATTGTTCCAATATCTCAAGGGTTGTCACAAAGAAGAGGGAGTCAAGCTATTCTCCAAAGCATCTGAAGGTAGAATAAGAAGCAATGGATGGCAACTAATCAAGCAGAGAACCAACCTGGAATTAAAGAGAAATTTTCTGACTGTGAGGGAAATTAATCACTGGAATGACTTGCCTCCAGAAGTTGTGGATGCTCCATCACTGGAGGTCTTTCAGAAGAGGTTGGATAACCACAAACAACAGATGGAAACTAATCAAGGGGAGAAGCAACCTAGAACTTACAAGAAATTGCCTAACACCGAGAACAATCAACCAATGGAATAAGCCTTCTTGTCTCCAGAAGTTGTGGGCTGCTCCATCACAGGAGGTTTTTCAGAAGAGATTGGACAGCCACTTGTCTGGAATGGTATAGGATCTCCTGCCTGAGCAAGGGGTTGGACTAGAAGACCTCCAAGGTCCCTTCCAACTCTGTTGTTCTGCTTGTTCTTAAGGACAGGATTCAAAGCGCCATGGTTAGTGTGTTCCTCTCACATGGGGACTTTCAGATAAGAAAGCTTCTTTCAGAAGGCAAAATAGTGCATCTTTTCTTGCACACAAATGTGTTCTCTTTTGAGTCTGTTCAGCACTATCACTCTGCTGTCAACTAAATGAACAAAAGTTGCGAATGTGCATATTTATATTTTAGCCAGCAAACATTCCCATATTTTTTATTACCTGGGCACATGCTTGTTTTTGTTGTAATGCTTTGCATTTTAGTAGACCCTTTTCTTGCACTTATATTTTACAATGGACTCTGGAAGACTGCTACGCCACGGAGAAATGTGGCAGAGCAGTAAGAAATCAATCTAATTTACAATATCAATATGTAGTAATACACAGAGAGACAATCTTCACCAAACAACTGTTCAATCAAGTTAACAAATACAAGCCAAGGGGGGAAAAAACCCTTCCTAATGAATAAATAAAAGTCTTTATTTCCCAGCACTGAGACGTATTAATTCTTCTTTTGCTGATCTTACTGAATGGGAAAGCTGCATCTTGCACAGGGAAGGTTTTCTTCCTTTTGGGGGTACTGGTGGTGTAAGATTAAATGTGTTTTTGGACTGTGGCAATCTTTGATGTTGCATCATTGAGCATCTCCTAGAAATTACATATTGTGAAGGGCTTAAGAAGATACACATGCCAATAGTTGCTATTTTGCATAGAGCAAGAGGCATTGCTCTCTGTCGTGATGTTCTAATAAATGCTTCATATTTTCATATGTGAGCTTCGCAAGGAACTTCTTCTTCTTCTTCTTCTTCTTCTTCTTCTTCTTCTTCTTCTTCTTCTTCTTCTTCTTCTTCTTCTTCTTCTTCTTCTTCTTCTTCTTCTTCTTCTTCTTCTTCTTCTTCTTCTTCTTCTTCTTCTTCTCTTCCCCCTCCTCCTCCGTCCCCTCCTCCTCCGCCCCCTCCCTTCTTCCTTCTCTTTCTCCTCCACATCCACATCCACATTCACAGAGTTGGAAGGGACCTTGGAGGTCTTCTAGTCCAACTCCTTGCTCAAGCAGGAGACCCTATATCATTTCAGACAAGTGGTGGTCCAATCTCTTCTACAAAACCTCCAGTGTTGGAGCACCCACAACCACAGAAGGCAAGTCATTCCACCGCTTTATCGTTCTCACTGTCAGGAAATTTCTCCTTAGTTGTAGGTTGTTCCTCCCCTTGATATTAGTTTCCATCCATTGCTTCTTGTCCTGCCTTCAGAATAGCTTGACGCCTGCTCTTTATTTCTTTCATTTCTTGCTCATTCATGTTTTCTTCTGTTTCCAAATTTTCAGTAAATAAAGATTTTCCCCTTCCCCTAATTTATGGGAGTGGTGAAATCAACTTTCTCAATTTTTTTTTCAGTGCAAGCATTCTAAATGTTTTAAATGGCCCGACTAGCTAAGTTTTGTCACTACATAGAGTAGGATTTTCAAGTTACATGCACAGTTACGTTTCCACACAGAGTTGACTTCTTGTCTAATCAACTGAGGATTCAGAGCAGTGAGTGGACATTTTTGTACTGCATCTTCTCTGTTGATGATCATTTCGTCTGGAAGGATTAGCCCATAGTGAATAATCCCCAGCGAGGTTTATGGGTTATAAGAATCTCTCTCTCCCCTCTCTGTTTTTTTCTCTCTCCTCTCCTTTTCTCTCTCTCCTCTCTCTTCCCTCTCTCTCTCTCCTCTCCCTCCTTCCCTCTCTCTCCCCCTCTCTCTTCTCTCTCTCTCCCTCTTCTCTCTCTTCCCTCTTTTCTCTTCTCTCTCCTCTCTCTCTCTCCTCTCTGTTTTTTTCTCTCTCCTCTCTTTTTCTCTCTCTCCTCTCTCTTCCCTCTCTCTCTCCTCTCCCTCCCCCTCTCTCTTCTCTCTCTTCTCTCTCTCTCCCTCTTCTCTCTTCTCTCTCTCTTCCCTCTTTTCTCTTCTCTCTCTCTCCTCTCTCTCTCTCTCTCTCCCAAAAAATCTCTTTTATAAATAGGCCGTGGGTTGAAAAAAAAATAGCACTGATTCCCCCTCACCAACCCCTAGTAAAACCGTGGCATTGTTTAAAGCAGCTCCCAGGGAACGAAGGCTTCAGGCCCTCGCAATCTGGAACATTGTTAAAATACCGTAAAAAAAATCCTCGGCTCATTTATACCCTCTGAACCGCAGAGAGAGAAAAAATGGCCGCGTAAAGCCGGCCATAGCAGGTGGCACCTGCTTTTCATATCTGTACGTGTGCCGGCGTGCGAGGGGATGCCGGAGCCCTTATTCTTTCAGATGAGCTCTCTTTTTAATCTTTAAATAAGACGATTGGTAGCCTGTTGCCAAGAAAATGGGCCCTGGATTTTTTTTTTAATTCAAAGTTAGCCAGGGAGGATCATTGAGTTTGTGTGTGTGTGTGTGTGTGTGTGTGTGTGTGTGTGTGTGTGTGTGTGTGTGTGTGTGGGTGTGAACTGGTTGCTTTTCAGAAAGATATATTTTTTTCCTTCTTCTTTTTCTCCTTCTTCTTGTTCTTCTTCTTCTCTTCCCTGTGTTACCTGCTGGGCCCAAGCTCTTTTATGTTGTTGTTGTGACAGGTAGATTTATAAGGCTTGAAATTTGTACAAATCAGTTGTCATTCAGGGCAAGCTGTCAATGTGTCAAACTGTCACGCCTGCTGTGAGGGAATGCCTGAGGGGGTGTTCAAGGGGCAACCGTAGAGAAAGGAAATGAGTTCAAATAGAGCTGAAATGGAGCTCACTTCTCTGGGTTTCTTTTCCCCCCTTCCCTGCCCCTGTAGAGCTGGCATTGATTTTCCTTGATGTTGAGCAACAGAAAACCTTAAATGACATGTTAGCAATCTGAAGTTGCTGTTTATTGTCTCTTAAATGGCAGCAAATCATGCAGAAGAGAATATGCGGGGTGTGTGGATGTGGATGTGTGTGTGTGGGTTGAATTGTACGTTGTGAGCAGGAATCCGCTCACGCTGCTTTGCTTTAGCCTGGCTGGTCCCTAACTGGAGTCCCACTGCCACCAGTTGGATGAGCACCGGTTTCTGCTGGCATCGGCAGACAGGCCCAGCATGGGGGAGGGATTTCTTCTCCTGGCCTGTGGATGGCAAATAAGCTCAGCCGTTCAAAGACAGGAAGCACTTTCTGATGTGTTGCCTTTTGTCTTCAGGAGCCAATGAGGTTGTCCCAAAAGAAAGGATGGGCCAAAAGGAGGGGCCAATGGATTAAGAGGAGGAATAATAATTGCCACATTTTACCCCCAGTCATTTCCTTTCCTTTTCCTTTTCCTTTTCCTTTTCCTTTTCCTTTCCTTTTCCTTTTTCCTTTCCTTTTCCTTTTTCCTTTCCTTTTCCTTTTCCTTTCCCTTTCCTTTCCTTCCCTTCCCTTCCCTTCCCTTCCCTTCCCTTCCCTTCCCTACCCTACCCTTCCTTTTTTCCCTTTCCTTTCCTTATTCAGAATCAACATTACACAACTATTATAGTACTCAGAAATAATCAATAGAAAGAACAACTAAAAATGATGGCCTAAAAATTATGACATTCTTTGTTAAATGCTTTTTATGGAATTAGAATCAGAATAGAGCTGGAAGAGACCTTGGAGGTCTTCTAGTCCAACCCCCTGTTCAAGCAGGAGAACCTATGCCATTTCAGATAAGTGGCTTTCTAGTCTTTTTTTTAAGGAAAACCTCCAGTGATGAAGGCCCTACAACTTCTATTGGCAAGTTGTTCCATAGGTTAATTGTCCTCACTCTTAGGGGAAGTTTCTCCTTAATTCCAGGTTGCTTCTCCCCTTGTTTAATTTCCATCCATTGTTTCTTGTCCTGCCTTCAGATGCTTTGGAAAATAGCTTGACCCCCTCCTCTTTGTGGCAGCCCCTCAAATACTGGAAGACTGCTATCATGTCCCCTCTGGTCCTTCTTGTCTCTAGACTGGCCATGCCTAGTTCCTGCAACCATTCTTCATATGTTTTTGTCTCCAAGCCTTGAATCATCTTAGTTGCTCTTCTCTGAATCTTTTCCAATGCCTCAACATCTTTTTTGGTAATGCGGTGACCAAACCTGGATTCAGTATTTCAGATGTGGGCCTTACTAAGGCTTTAAAAAGCGGCACTAATACTTCACTTGGTTTTGATTCTATGCTTCTGTTTATACAACCAAGGATTGCATTAAGTTTTTGGCTGCTGCCGCACACAGCTGGCTCATATTCAAGTCATCGTCTACTAGAACTCCAAGGTCCTTCTCCCAGTTTCTGTTTTTGAGCCAGGTTTCGCCTGATGTATACTTGTGCCTTTAGTTTTTCCTGTCTAGGTGTAAAACTACTTTTCTAATTTCATGTTGTTGGATGGGGCCCATTGTTCAAGTCTGTCAAGATCTTTTTAGATCCTGAGTTTATCTTCCAAGGTGTAGGCTATTCCTGCCAGCTTAGTGTCATCTGGAAATCGGATGAGTTCCGCTTCCATTTCTCTCATCTAAGTTATTTATGAAGATATTGAAGAGTACAAGGCCCAAGATGGAACCCTGTGGTACTCCACTTCTTACTTCCCTCCATGTACACATAATACCATTAAGGATTACTCATTGAGTACAGTTTGTCTGCCAGTTACAAATCCATCTGGTGTTGTCTATGGTGATTTTTTGGGAAAGGACAAAAATAAATAAATAAAGTAAAACTGGATGGAGACGGGCAACGAGAAGGTGACATTTGAGCGCCGATCGACGCAAGGAGTCGGGGGAAAAAAATTAATCAAAGATTTCCATGCAGCCATTACCAGCTGGCGTTCATGGCCTCTGAGCCGGTGAGGTAAAAAGTCTACCGAGAGATACATGGCGCAGCTGAGTTTGTCTTGTAAAAACACAGCTGTCCAAGACATGACAGCTACAGCATTAGCAGGGCCATTAAGAGGTGTAGAACATTTCCAGGGAAATGATTTGAAAAATGACAATGCTGACTCCTCGTCTGATATTAATTATACCCTGTGCTCGTGGCAAATAAGCTAAAATTGTTGGCAAGGAAGACAGAACGAGGTGTCTCATTTTTGGGTGGTTGGATTGGCCATTGCACAGTCTCGGCCTTCTTATCCTCCTGGAAATGCACAAAAGCCAACGAGAAAGTAAGAGGAGCCTCCAGTGTCTCTCCTTGTGCCTCTGCTTGTGAGGCAACCTTGGATAAGAAGCTTCTCAAAGGGCAACCAAGGTCATTGGGCAGCATTGGGAATGATTGCTGAAAACAGAATAACAGAGTTGGAAGGGACATTGGGGGTCTTCTAGTCCAACTCCCTGCTCAAGCAAGATTTATTTGTTTATTTATTTATTCAAATTTGTATACCGCCCCCTCTCCCTAAGGACTCGGGGCGGTGCACAGCCAGATAAAAACATATAAATACAAATACAATAATTTAAAATAAATTAAAAGAATTTAATAGATTGGCTTTAAGAGTTAAAAGTGGAGAATTAAAAAAATTAAAAAAACCATTTAAAAACCGAATTTAAAACCATTTCACATAACTCTAGGCCAACCGGCTAGATGGAATAGGTGGGTTTTTAGTGCGTGCCGGAAGGTCAATAGGTCGGGGACGGTCCTCATCTCCAGGGGCAATTCATTCCAGAGGGAGAGGGCCCCCAAAGAGAAGGCCCGAACCCTCGGGGTCGCCAGCCGTCCAGCCGGCGGCACCCCAAGGAGGCCTGCTCTATGAGAGTGCACTGGTCAGGGAGGGACTGACGGTGGCAGCAGGCGGTCCCGTATATAGACCCTATATCATTCCAGACAAGTGGCTGTCCAATCTCTTTTGAAAAATCTCCAGTGATGGAGCATCCCACCACTTCTGGAGGGAAGAAGGTTTATTCCATTGGTTGATTGTTCTCAGTGTTAGGAAATTTCTTGTAAGTTCTAGATTGCTTCTCCCCTTCTCTCTGCATATCTTTCCCTTTATGAACTTAATATATTATATTTCATTTTGGAAATTAATGGGAGGAGAGAGAGAGAAAGAAAGAAACAAAGAAAAAGAAAGAAAGAAAGAGAAAGAAAGAAAGAAAGAAAGAAAGAAAGAAAGAAAGAAAGAAAGAAAGAAAGAAAGAAAGAAAGAGACTTTTATCTCACTCATTTGTTAATATTTAGTCGGAAGTAAAAGGAAGTCTAGTTTGATAGTCATTTATTTTTTTTTAATGTTATATTTCTGGTGTGTGTATTTGTTAAGTTGGAAAAATAAAAGGAAATTATTAACTTCAAGGTTAATTGGAGGTAAAATGAAAAGAACCAAAAGGCCTAGCGTTTTCTCCAAATGTAGTTATTTTTCTCTGGCAAGAATACATAAAAATCATATTTACTTCTAGAGTAAACCAGGAAAGCTAACCAAGTATAAATTATTCTTCTTGTTGATTGTTGCTGCCATGATTGTGAGGAAGGAGGCATAGGAATTTAACAAACAAATAAGTCATTAATAAATTGTTACTGCTACTGTTTATACTGCATATTTATTTCTTGAATTTACACAAGACCCAAAGCCTGTAGGGTTAACTCTTGGTTGTTTACAACAAAAAACAAAAATAAGTAATTGGCTCCAATTCTAGGTCATCTTCTAATAAACCATAATACTCATCAAATGAGTTCTAAATTCAAGGCCTTGCTTTCCTGAAAGATGCCAAAATAGGCGCTCTCTAAATTTCTGAAGAAAGAGCTGTTTTGTTCACAGAAACCTAAGCAAGTTTCTCTCCACCCACATCAAATGGGTGGGTTTTACCCAGTGGTGGTATGCTGCCAGTTTGCACCGGTTCTAGCGATAGCGCTGGTTAGCAGTTGGCCTCACCTCCCCACTTTCCTGTCCTATATTTCTTTCGTTTGTAGCTCAGCTGATAGGTGTGGCAGAGCAGATTGCCATGCCTCAGCTGTTTTACTCAGCAGCACTGATGGTAAAGTAAGTTTTCATGCTTAACATTGCCCATTTTAGAACGCTCTACACGCGCCCACAGAACTGGCAGTAAAATATTTTGAATTCCACCACTGGTTATAACCCAGAGAAGATGGTCCTGAAACTGTCAAGGATAGGAAATCAGGAGTCCAGACAGTTCAAGTGAATATAGGTTTACTGCATGCTAAAGCTCTCTAAAAAAATCTGAACTTCTAATGGCTGAAATTGACAGTCAGTGGAATTCAAAGTGGGTTGGACTTGGATCTCTTGTGGGCACAAAACGACTCAAGACTGATGACACGTTTGACTCCCCCTCCCTCCAGCTCAGGCTGGTCATCTCCTGCAAAAACACTTGGAGGTCAAGATGTTGTACTATATAGGATTAAGAGGCAAAAAAGAGTTTCTTGAAAGAATGCCATTTTCCCCTTGAAATCAAGATATTTGATTGATTGATTGATTATGTGACACAAAGTCATTTCAAGCCATGCATGCAGCTTTTCTCAATGCAAACAATTAGGAAGAAGCAGGAGGCAATCCAGTCCAGATGAGTTGCCAGCACAGGGAGATAAAGAGCAGGGCTGAAATGAAGATAGAGAGAAGATAGAAAAAGCTTTGTTGAAATCACCCAACAGATCCTCCTCTTAATGAAAGGATAATTCTAAAATGGATAGGGCACCAAGCCGAGATTTGCTGACACATTATGGGTATTGTTTCCTTCTGTTTTGGCCCCCATGTTTTGTTTTAACCTTTACCTCCCATTTGTTGGGTTGTTGTTGTTTTTTTTTTAAAAAGAACATTTCAGTATCGCTTTTCCAGGCTTGTTCTTAAATGTTTTCCTTTTATGGGTAGATTTCAGAATCAAGAAATGCATTTCCTTCTCCCACCTACTTAATCTCTGCTCTTTAATCGAGATTACATTTCATTTTAGAGGCCAGGAAGAATTTGAACTGCTTAGTTTGTGTATTGTGATCCCAATCTGGGAAAAAGGTGTTGGCTTTTATTTCTACTTCTCAGTGATTTTGTTATAAACAACATGTTGAACATCATTTCTAGTGAGATTCTCCCTCTTGTGTCTTACGTGAAGTTCGAATTTTCATTAATGCATGCATAAGTCTGAATGCCACCCAGGGTAACTTTCTCCACATAATTGTGGTAAATGTCAATGCAGGCTCCAAAATAAATTTGGAGGGAGAGGCTATTCTCTTTAAATGAGATCTGTTGGCTTTATCTATAGATAGAAGAAGACATAAAAAACATCTGTAAAGGAAACAGGCAGGTAAGTTAAGGAAGCCAATTAGGAAAGGTTGGAAGACAAGATGCAGATAGCAATAGCATTTAGAGTTATATGTCTCTGCACAGTGCTTTACAACAGTTTACAGAGTCAGTCAGTTGCCCCAACCATCTGGGTCCTCATTTTACCCACCTCGGAAGGATGGAAGGCTGAGTCAACCTTAAGCTGTTGAGAATCGAACCGCTGAACTGCTGCCAGCCAGCAGAAGTAGCCTTCAGTACTGCATTCTAACCACTGCGCCACCACAGCTCATATAAGATGAGGAAATAATTCATCTCAAGAGCTTTTAGGAATATTCTGCTGCCCCACCGCATCTTTACTAAAAGTGGTCCTCCAGTTTTTTTGGGTTGACTTCAGAATCTCCTTCGGTTGGCTGGCTTTAGCCCTACTGAACAATGCTTGACTTCTACTGCCTGGACATCTGCCGTTTCAGGCTGCTACCTGTGTTGAGCCTATGCTTAAATTATGCTATATAAACAACTCTGTCATTCCATCCTGGGAAAAATGTTGAGCATTGTTGGCTAAGAAAAAAATTGGCCTGAAAATGAGGGGGTGTCATATGGAGGTCAAAGTCTTTAGTGGGTCGATCTTGCAAAGTTTCATGCCAGGGAATTTTGAGATTCTGGCTTACATAGTCTCTTCCTTGAAGATATGAATGTATCCATCCATCCATCCATCCATCCATCCATCCATCCATCCATCCATCTATCATTTATCCACCATCCATCCAGAGATGGTATTCAGTGGGTTCCAACCAGTTAGGGAGAACCGGTAGCGGAAATTTTGAGTAGTTCGGAAAACCAGCAAATACCACCTCTGACTGGCTCCGCCAATCCCATCTATTCTCTGCCTCCCATCGAGTCCCAGCTGATTGGCTGGCTATTCTTTTGTTGCCCTGTCCAGGAGAACAGAGTTGGAAAGCAAGTTAGTGGGGCAGGGAGGGAATGGGGATTTTTCAGTATCCTTCCCCTGCCATGCCCACTAAGCCACAACACCCCCACCAAGCCACGCCCACAGAACCGGTAGTAAAAAAAAATTAATCCCATAACTGCATCTCTCTCTCTCTCTCTCTTTCTCAGTCTCTCTCTGTCTCTCTCTCTCTCATATTATTATGTCTGTCTATCTATATTTATCTATTATTTCTATCTATCTATTCATCTGATCTATCTATCTATCTATCATCTACTTCTTCACCTATCCATCTATCCCTCTATGTCCCACAATCTATTCTTTTTCTTTCTTTCTTTCTTTCTTTCTTTCTTTCTTTCTTTCTTTCTTTCTTTCTTTCTTTCTTTCTTTCTTTCTTTCTTTCTTCTTTCTCTTCCTTCCTTCCTTCTCTTCCTTCCTTCCTTCCTTCCTTCCTTCCTTCCTTCCTTCCTTCCTTCCTTCCTTCCTTCCTTCCTTCCTTCCTTCCTTCCACCCACCCATCCTAAATATCAATGTACATATCAAATGAAAAGCTTCTAAGATCGAGTTATATGTTTTATGCAGGCATTTAAATGCTGCAGCTGGTTATCTGATAATCTTTCCTAAGATGAGGAAGCGTAGTTTGCCTTAACTGCTAAGAGCAGGGGAAAATGTCTTACAATTATAGTATATGACAAATTAGAGATGGCTTTGTTTTCTCTCGCTTTCTTTTCTTACCTTGTTTATCTTGAAAACACACTTTAATGCCTGTGGTGTTTCTTTTAACCTCCTTGAACTCTGCTGATTTCATTCATGTGATTTGTTGTCGAATGACCTTTCAAGGATTTTACAAAACATGACCTTTTTCTTGTCAAACATTTAAGAGTTTGTTAGGCGAAGCTGTCAGGGCCACAATACTTGTTTTGCTCATTATAGCTCATGTGCTTCCAAAATGCAAAACTTGTTTTTCTTCATCAGACTGGAGGTCACTGTTTTGTAAAAAGAAAGACTTTGAGTGGACAATACCATACAACATACAACTTTCTTTGGGTTTGTAGTGATAGAAGCAGATTTTCTACAGATTGATGTGGCATTCATCTTGGTGTGGGGGCTTTCAACATGCATCGATTGCTATTTAGAAGAATCTCATGGGTTTAAAAAAAATGACATAATGGGTTCCTAACTTTCCTTGAGGTAACTTTCTCTATTTGGGAAATGGTTGTTTAGAGAACCATCCAAGAAGAAGAAGAGAGAGTGGGGGGGAGGGAGGGAGGGAGGGAGACAGAGACGGAGAGCAGGAGAGAAGAGAGAGAGGAGAAAAGAGAGAGAGAGAGGAAAGAGAGAGCAGAAAAAGAGAGAAAGGGAGAGAAGAGAGAAGGGATTGGATAGCAAAATGTCTGCAAGAAAGCAACCAAGCTCAGAGAGCACTGAAGACTCCTCACGAGTGCCTTCCTCTGTGTTCTCTTTTTTTGAATTTCTCAGTCTAGCCACCACCCAGGAATCCCTTGTATTAACCAATCCCAAGGGTGTTTAGTTTTCCAACTTAGAGAAAGCTATCTAAGAGTCCCGTGGCTACATTATTTTCTATTAACTCATCTTGCATTAAAATTTCCCAACATGGGGATTTTGGAAATTTGCATAGTTAGTGCATCCAGACCAGCAGTGGGATCCTACCTGCTCCACTACCGGTTTGGTGATCGCAACGCGCACGCACCTAACAGCGCACACCAGCTGAGGCCTGTAGCACCAATCAGCTGAGAGGATAAAGAAGAGAAAAGTGTGGGTGGGAGGGCCGATCCTGTGGTTTAGTCGGAGTTTTTTTCCCCTCACAGCTGATCGTCGGAGGCTTTTTTTACTACCGGTTCAGCCGAACCAGGCCAAACCAGAAGCATGCCACCACTGGTGACACTGCTATGATGATGCGAGTTTGACACCCCTGCCCTTGAGTTTCTGAATGAAAGGCAGGATATAACTCAAATGAATAGGGCAGCCAAGAAGTCACAGCTTACATCTGAGCTCACATATGCTCTTCCTGATGTGGGTTATCATCATCATTGGTATTTTTACCTGGAAATTTACAGTGAAGTTGCCTAAGATTATTTATGTTGAAGAAAGAAGGAAAGGCAGAGGTTCAACCAGAAGCAGCAACATATTATATAGAACATCACTGCATATGGTACAACCCGGGCAAATGTTTTGTTTAAATAGTTAACATTATTTTTTTTAAGTTACTTGAGCAATAACATGACAGCTGTGATGACTCAGGGTGTGGTACAAAAGCAACAAAGTCACAAAAATAGGTAAATTCCTTTTGATACCTCCAACTTGGCCCCCAATGTCCAGTTATCATCGGCTGGAGAAAAAACTCTCCCAAAAACAGTTTACAAAGGAAAGAAATGCAGTCCAAACCCAAAGTAAAGATAAATTAGAAATAACAAAACCAACACAAACCATGCTGAAATAATTCACACAAGCCAGGATAATAAATTGCAGATTTCCAAAAGATAATGAAGCACACACAGTTGGAAGGATGCCAAAACCCAGATAAACCTGACAAAGATAATGCATGCTTTGCTTCCAGCAAGGTGCTGTGTGCAAACGCTCTTCTTATATCCTGTTCTCCCAGATGCAACTAATGAAAGGGATGAGGGTCCTTTTCTTCCAGCTGCAACTAATGAAAGGGATCAAGGCCCTTTTCTTCCAGCTGCAACTAATGAAAGGGATCAGGGCCCTTTTCAATGTAAGCTACATTGTTCCCTTCTCCATTCCTCCCTCCTCAGGCACTAGAGCCATACTCCCACTCCCATCAGCTGTTCCACCTCTCCCTCGGAATCAGATTCCAACAGGGGCATGACAACAGCAGTATTTCAGTATTTGAGGGGCTTCCACAAATACTGCACAGGGGTGGATGGGAAGGCCCGTTGAAGACTTTTTTCCTCCTCTCAGCCAATCGTTAGAAGCTTTTTTACTACTGGTTTGGCTGAACCAGGCCAAGCTGGTAGCATACCACCACTGATCCAGACTGTACCTTCTGAGAAAGCTTGCTATATCTTGGTTTTATCATTTTCTATTACTTATCCCTCCTACTTTATCAGAAGAGACAGGAAAAGCACAGGCACAAATGTGTAGCCACTGGCAGGTTTACTTAGTTCTTGGGAAATGTTCTCATCATTTCTAAAGAACCATTAGGACATTTATTGGTGTCTCTGTCTAAGAATAGTTGGTAACCTTCAACTCTAGTAGTTTTTGTCTTGCTCTTTGGGGAAAGAGTCACTCTATGAAATGAATAGGTAGATAAATGGATGGATAGATGGATGGATGGATGGATAGATAGATAGATAGATGATAGATAGGTAGCTAGGTAGATAGATAGAAAACATACATACATACAATACATACATAGCATTCTCTTTGAAATGTCTGCTGGGATTGCAAAGGACCATTTCCCAAACCATTTAATTATTTTAAGCAATGTCTTGTTCAAGTTTGGAGTTGAAACTCTTTGCTCAAGGAGCAAGATGACCTCTACAATTTCCATCCCTGGCTTATAATTTGCAAAGTTTCACAAGTGAACGCTTTCCTGTACAAGTAATAATGAGTGAAGAAATCCATTTAAAGGCCAATGAAATGTTAGACTTTCCCCTAAATCAAAGTCTTCTTTTCCTTCTCAACCCTCTGCCTTAGATAGACAGACAGACAGACAGACGTGGTACAGATCAGAGAAAGGATGGTTTGCCACGTGCTACTACTGAATGTGTCCATTGGTCTCAGACGATGTATTTTGAGGTTGTACCGCAATTGCATATCCTTTTGTTGCATGCGGTCTGTTTAATGTTCCCGCGAAAATGGAAAATAGGACATCGGAACCAACGCGAAGATGGAGTCTTGAAATGTTTTGCTGAGAAATTATTCACTTAAGTATGTGTATGTGTGTGTGTTTCCATGTGAGGAAATCAATCCAGCTGCGAACCCTGGTCTGTGCATATTTCCATCTATTTAAAACATTGGCTTTGATCCAGCCTCTATATAAGAACTTGCCTATGTAAGGAGAATCTTGAGTTCATTTTAAAGAAAACTCAAGATACAGCACGAGATTTCATTTGATCCCTACACTTCTGAGAGAACCGTTCTTCCTTTTAATTTGCTGAAGTCACTGGTTCTTTTTTTTCTTTTTTTCTTTCTTTTTTTAACATTTTTATTTTTTCTAGTAGTTAATTCCATCTTTCATTCACACAGTGTATCGACTGGGTACGTATATCTTGTGCTAACAATCATAATATATTTTAACCAATATAACAATAATAACATTTTCTTTGTAAATCATATATCATTTCCTCTTATATTTATAATCTTTATAACCATCATTCACTGATTTCTTTGTATATTTGTCTACTCAATTTTAACTTGTTTTATTTTCTAACCATTTGTAAAATAAGTCCCATATCTTATAATATGTAGCTCCTTCTTTTTCTTTAATTTCCAGAGTTAATCTATTAATCTCTGCACCTTCAAATGTTTTCTCAATCACTTTTCCCTATGCTGGTATTTTATCATTTTTCCAATTCTGCGCAAATACAATCCTAGCTGCTGTTAATATATGTATAATTAAATATGTTTCTTCTTTACTTTAACATTCAGGTACCATCCCTAGTAAAAATATTTCAGGTTTCAGATCTATCTGTTTCTTTATCATTTTTTTTCCAACCATGTGTGTATTCTTGTCCAATATGTTTTAGCTTCTATGCATGTCCACCACTGGTTCTGAGCCTTTTGCTTCAAAATTCAAGTTGTTATGTTAGTAGCAATCCATATCAGAAATGCAATATATAATAGTTCAGGATAGGAGATATGTAATAGTTCAGGATAGGAGCATGATACTTATCTTACAAGAAGTAGTGAGATTTATTCAGGGGCGGGCTTCAAAAAATTGAGCAAGCAGTTCTCTGCTGGATTGCTGGGTGGGCGTGGTCATGGTGGGCATGGCCTAGTCAGCCTACTGCACCATGGCGGGGAGGGGGCGGGCTCCGGAGGCTCTCCAGGGGCCTTCCAGAGGCCCCCTGGAGGCCTTCCAGAGCCTCTGGGAGGTCCATTTTTCATCTTTCTCGAGCCTCTGTGTGGTCTCTGCATTTATCTGGGATCCAAAATGGGCCATGTGGAGACGCCTGGGAGGGGTGGGGTAAGGTGGGTGGGGCCAGCTGGTCATTGCAACTACCAGTTTGCTGAACCGGATGTAAAATTAACATCCGGTTCACCCAAACCTGTGTGAACTGGTAGCAGCCCACCCCTGGATTTACTTCCATCCACAGATACAGACACAGATTAGAAGAGTTGGAAGGGACCTTGTAAGCCATCTAGTCCAACCCCCCCACCCAAGCAGGAGACCCTACACCATTTCTGACAGATGGCAATCCAGTCTCTTCTTGAAGGCTTCTAATGATGAAGCTCCACAACTTCTGAAGGCCACTTCTGTTCCATGGGTTGATTGGTCTCACTGTCAGAAAATTTCTCCAAATATGTAAAAAATTAGAGTGTTTAAATATTGTTTGGGAATCAGTAAACCAAACAAACCCATAAATGATGTGATTTGCCCTTTTGTTAAAAACAGGGGTATTTTTTTAAAAAAAGGGCCTTTATTTTATTTTAATTTTTAAAACTAAAATTGAGGAAGTTTCTCTTTTTAAGAGGACAGGGTTGGAGAGATTAATTTCACTTTTTCCATTCTTTTTTTGTGGGATACACAGGTGTTTGCTTTATGGACTGTTCCTAATACAAAGAAGCTTCGATGAGTCAGTCTTTAATTTAAGGGTCTGTGGTTTTATGTGATGACAGATATATAACAGGGATTTTATATATGCTTAAATTGCAAGTCTTTGTGGGTGCTTTCAGTTATCTGGGCATATCAATACAAGAGGCATAAATTGGTTTAATAGACATTTCCACTCCTTCGGGACTTCTTAATTTTGTTGGAAGTCTCCTGAACATCTTCACTTTCATACAATATCTGTATTTTTTTAGCTGATTTTTCTTAATAGTATTAAAATATCCTCTCCATATGACCATTTTATAGTGAGTCATAGGGAGTTCCACAATTGGAGTATTTTCCAAAATCATCATGGCTCCTAACCACTGTAATAAGTCCTACCCGAATAATTATACTACTACTCATATAAAGGCAATACCTATAATTTGTTTGTTTGTTTGAAGGATGGGAAGAAATTAGGATGAGTGGAAAGCTGTAAACTGGAGAACCTTAAACGCAACCTTTAATTCTGCAGTGGGAAATATACAAGGAGAATAGAGTAGAGTAGAGTAGAATAGAATAGAATAGATATTGGAATGAAGGGTTGAATAGAGTAGAATAGAATAGAATAGAATAGAATAGATATTGGAATGAAGAATAGACTAGACTAGACTAGACTAGATATTGGAATGAAGACTTTAGTAGAGTAGAATAGAATAGATATTGGAAGACTTTAGTAGAGTAGAGTAGAACAGAACAGATTAGATTAGATATTGGAATGAAGAGTAGAATAGAGTAGGGTAGAGTAGAGTAGAGTAGAGTGTAGAGTAGAGGAGAGGAGAGGAGAGGAGAGTAGAGTAGAGAAGAGTAGAATAACAGAGTTGGAAGGGAATAGAACAGAACAGATTAGATTAGATATCGGAATGAAGAGTAGAGTAGAGTAGAATAACAGAGTTGGAAGGGACCTTGGAGGTCTTCTAGTCCAACCCCCTGCTTAGACAGGAAACCCTACACCACTTCAGACAGATGGTTATCTTTTTAAAAACTTCCAGTGTTGGAGCATTCACAACTTCTGGAGGTAAGTTGTTTATCTCAAAGGTGCTTCTTTCCAAAAGGGAACTGGACTTTCTTGTATTGTTTTTAACATTTTGAAACGTTTTCAAAAGAAAAGGAAAAAGAAAAGGGAAAAAACCCAAGAAAGTCCAACTGTCTTTGGGAAAAAGCACCTTCGGGACAACCGTGACCTGAATGATGGAGAATCTCAATAGACACAAGGCCTTTATCTATTTTCAAGTCATTTTCAGTATAATTTTAGAGCAGGGAAAGTATTTTTCAAAATATGGGCATATATCTTAGTATGTAAAGTGATGTAAGGAGATGTAACTTTCCTCCTGAATGTGATGGATGTAATTAGTTTTGAGAAATCTTTTAATTGCTACGTACGGGTCTAACTTTGTAACGGTTATGATTGCAAAGTCGGGAATATGAATGAACAAATTAGTTTCTTTGTTCTTCTAAGTTCTCATTGATCCCTTCAGCGGATATTTACAGTGAAAAAACCCACCTTTAATTTGCTGAAAATTACCAACGCCATTCAAATTCATTGTTCCCAAAATACTATGGGTTACGAAGGACATGCAGAATTCTTCCAACAGTTACAATGATTGCTAGAATCAAAATTCTCATTTGATGGATAGAAATATTTCTCTCTCTCTCTCTCCCCCCCCCCTCTCTCATGCGCGCGCGCGCGCACACACACACACACACACACACACACACACACACACACACACAATCTTGTCCCACCTGGCTTCCCGAGCTCTTCATTGCAGTTTTCTCTTCTGGAAGCCCAAGATGTCAATGTATGGTTACGAACTCTGTATTCTCTGACCAGATTTGGTTTCTGCAGAGTTCACAGGAAGATAAATTTTGTCCTAGTAATACTATAGTGACTCATAAATAAATGGTTACCCTTTGGTGCTTACAGTTTTCATTAAAGCAGCCTGAGCTTTGGTATTGACACCCTAGGTTGCCTATTCAGGGAAATGCAGTAAAATTTATCAGTGTGCTTCCTACACCTAATAAATCATCCAAGCAGGGAACCATATGGCAGATAAGACCTTGAAAATGTGGCTTCAGCATGTGTACAGTCAAATTGCTGAAATCTTGAATGATTACAGCTTTGGCTGCCTTTTCCTCTGAATATCTTACCGGTATTATACATGCCATTTGCTTGTTCCTTTTGGTCTTTTCTTTTCTTTTTTACCCCCTCTTCTGGTCCTCCTTTTCCTTCCATTCTTTTGTTCTTCTTCTTCTTCTTCTTCCCCCCACATCTCTTTTCGAGGGTGGGGGTAAAGGAGAGAAAAATGGCTGTTTCTTGAAGGAAAAAAAAATATCCCTCCCCCTTCTAAAGCCGATAAGACATTTTTATAATGCCTTGCTGTGGAAGAGAGGGGCAGAGAAGCAGAGACTGATGGGAAAGGATGATAGATGTGGCGGCTGTGTCCCAGGTCTCCTTTACCCTGTTGTCATTAATCATAGCTATTAAGGGTTTCCCCCCTTCCTTCCAGAGCTGCCTTCTCTGCACACCGCTTCGGAAAAAGCCATTGTGTTTTGTTCATGCCACAACCGAGAGGAAGGAGGAAATCTTTTCGCAAGGACCGCTGCCTTAACTCCTTCCAAAACACTTAGGAATTTCGTCGGCTGTTCCTGCCCCTGGATAGCTTCCCCCCACCCACCCAAACCCCCAAATTCTCAGCTTTTCTTGTCTTTTCGTACATTTTATTCAATTTCACATGCAACGAGACGTGGGCAGAAACATAAACTAACAAACCAGAGGAAAGGTAAAGAGTGGGATAGGGATAGGTGCGCAAAGAGATGGAAAGAGAAAGAAAGGAGAAGGAAAAAAAATATCTACGATGAAGGACTTCCAACTTCTCAGATTTTTCCAGCCAAGAATTTCTTACCCATTTTCAGGGATTGGGAGCAAAGGGTTTTTTGGTTTTGGTTTTAAATGGGGGTAGTAGAAGACTTTTAGGGACAATTTGCAGATCACAAGGCTATCATAGTTAAGAGAGATGGTCTTTGCAAAGCATTTGTGAAGCAGTGACTAAGACAAAGGAAATAGGAAGAGCACGTGGTGGTTGTTTTTACTGGAGCCCTCTAAGCTTGGGAGGGAAACTGAAAACTCACTCATCTTTGTTTCAAATCAAGAAAATGGGTAACTTGTCTGATTATAGACTTCTGAAATGCGATTGTTCAAAATTCAAATATAATTTTGCACAACTTACTTAGTAAGGCCGCTGGAGCCATTAAAAGCATATCTTGGGAAATACCCAAGATATTGGACGAAGTGCCAATAAGAACTATATCCCCATCAGGATGGTGTGTATTCATGATCCCAGACATGGGTATTTTAACAAGCTCATAGTCACCAATGCCATAGTCACCTTCCAGTTAGATTGTTGATGTGTGGCTTATATGAGTCTGTCTTTGAAGAGTAGCTGATACAAAAAGCAGAAGGCAGTTATGGGTCATTTTTCATCCTCCCCAGAGTCCGGAGGCTTCCTTCAGGTCTCTGGGAGGGCCAAAATGGACTCCCTCGGGCTCTGGAGGGGCTCCGGAAGCCTGAAAGAGGCCTGTTTCTGGACTTCCGGAATGTCTGGTTGGCTCATTTTTTCCTCCAGCCTCTGTGTGGACCCTGAACTTACCTGCATCCAAAATGGGCCACGTGGAAACTCCTGGGAGGGATGGGCCAGGGTGGGCGAGGCCGGCTGGTCAGTTCAACTACCGGTTCGGTGAACCAGATGTAAATTTAATATCCGGTTTGTGGGAACTAGGTCGAACTGGCTGAATCCCGCCCCTGCATCTGCTCCATGAGCTACGTTAGTATTCATCCATCCATCCATCCATCCATCCATCCATCCATCCATCCATCCATCCGATTTATACAACTGCTTATCTCACAGAATAAGTGAATCTCGGCAGCCCACAGCAAAGGTAAAACAATTAATAAATATTTAAAAACCATTATCGTGATTACAAAATATTAAAGCCTATAAGAACAGAGCTGACAAGAAGTAGTAGGCCAAGGGATGTTAAGAATAATAACAGTTAATAATAACTTATTTGCCTGTCCCCTGAGGTGCCCGGGCCTGCTGGTATAACCAATCCTGAGGAGCCTTTGGAAGCTCATAAACAATGGAACCAGCCTCCCCTAATGGTGGAGAATATTCCACAGTGCGAGTACTACAGTAGAAAAGACCCCTTGTCAGGCCCTGCCAAATGTAGCTCCAGTTGTCAGCGTTCCAACTAACCAACTTCAACCAAATAAACTTCGAGACAGGCATTTCCTCAAAGTTTCATTTTATTAGAGTTGACATATTGGCACATCTGGGAAAACTCAAATCTGAGAGTTCTGGTTTTTTCCTTCCCAGAAGAGAATTCAAAGATCCATCCCCTGCACCCATCAATCCCTCACATGGCCCAATCAAATCATCATCTCAACTGGAGACCTTCCTCCAGTCACTTCCCTCCAGGTGTCCTTGACTCTCTGAGAAACAATATTGTTGAGTCTAGTCTTCCACCTCTCTATGAAATCCCCCCTCCTAAATTCCCAGGCACTAAATGGGGCAGCCTCGAAGCATCCAAGGCTTCCAAGGTTGACACCAGTGGTTGACCATATGCAAAGCCCTGGTAATTTACCTTTGAAGCCAGTGGTGGGGTTCCATTTTTTTTACTACCAGTTCTGTGGCCATGGCTTGGTGGGTGTGGCAGGGGAAGGATATACTGCAAAATCCCCATTCCCTCCCTACCCCACTAACCTGCTTTTCAGCTCCATTCTCCTTTGCAGTGCAACAAAAGAAGATCCAGCTGATCAGCTGGGATTCAATGGGAGGCAGAGAAGAGTTGGGGTTGGTGGGGCCAGTCAGAGGTGGTATTTGCTGATTCTCCAAACTATCTCTGGGGCCACATCTCTGGTGGTATCTCCCCATTTTGTGAGATCCTACAGGAGAGGTATACTGTGCTCCAAGGGTTATTTGACTTGTCTCAGGAAGAGAGCCTCTAGTTTTGGCATGGTGCTTACTTTTTAGAACATCTCTTTGATGACCAGACTGATCCATCTCTGATGGCCTTTTGCCAACAAGCCTGGGGCACTGATGGTTTGGGTGAGACTGTTTCTCCTGTTGGGAATTGTTATTAATTATTGATGTGGTTTTTTTTCCTGGTTGCTATTTGTTATTTATTGTTATTTACTTAGTCATGTACTGAGAAGATTGAGTGGATGGGGTGGCCTAGTGGTGGAGCTCTCTCCACACAATCAGGAGGCTGTGAGTTCGATCCTAGATAGGGGCATGTCAGATCCGCGTATTTGCCATACTTCAATGGAAGAAGAAGGTGAGGGGGCGGGAAGTTGGTACAAATAATCCTTTTTTATGTAACCTGAATATATTAAATCTTATATTGAATCTGTTATATTGAATAACTTGCACATGATATACAACTGGAGGACTGGAGCCAGATATCTAGAAACTTGTCACCTCTTGGAGAGATAACAAGAGGAGAAGGACCATAAAAATTCCAGCTCTGGAAGATACTTCCTGGGAAACTCTTCTAAGATACATTCCCAGAAAAGGGGAGGGGGGAATTAACATGTTGGTTCTTTGTTTGACTAAATCCACATCTAAAAAAGGGGAGAGGTTCTAACTCCCTTTATCTATTGCTGTATGCCTGGAAGCATCTTAGATTCTGCTTTGACTAGTACTGGGATCACTTCCTTTCAACAAAGAATTCCTTTTGAAGTGCCTAGCTTTCAGAACTTCATTCTTTTTCGGTTGAAGGGGAAAAGTCCAGTGCTTACAGGGCAGATATTTCTCTCTCTGGGCACACTGAGAATATATCTGCTGGGAAAAAACTCTGTGTTGGCGACAGGAAGGGCATCTGGCCAGTAAATACTCAGCTCCATTCAGGTTGCCCAGTCTCCACTCCACAAGGGATCATGAGGTTAAAAGAGGATGATATACTGAGAAGGGTGGCCAGAACATTCAATAAACAATAAGTAAATAAGAACAGTTCAAAGGAGAAAAAACCCGGTTGCTCAGGAAGGATGCCCCCGAAATCTATCCCAAATTGTGCAGTTCTCAGGTTTCTCTCCAGGCCATTGCTAAAATAATATTCTTTTCCTTGGTTTTACTATTGTTGTACATCCTGGTGAGTGTGGTAACTTCTATCCATGGGACTCAACCTATATACCCAGCGCTGACTTTGATCAGCTGACTTATCAGTAACTGGAATGATAGATTTGGCATGGCATTTTGGGAAGATGGCAAGACCATTCTACAAGATGCTTAAAAGAATAGCAATGCCTTCACAAACATTTCTAACATCATGGTTAATGAAATATATATATATTTAAAGCACACATCAATTTCAAAAGCAGATGTGGATATGATGCCTTTGAATTGAAGGCGATGGCTTCAGTTCACAAATTAATAATTTGTCAGCTCACAGGTGACTAAGACTCTTTTTTTTAAAAAAAAAAGAAAAAGCAACTTTCTAGTCTCATTCTTCTAGTTTAAACAAGATCCTAGTAGAAAATATTCCATGTACCCATTGTGGAAGGAGTCTCGATACTCAACATCCTTGTACTAACCATGTTTCCCTGAAAATAAGACCTTGTCTTATATTTTTTTTGCCACCAAAAAAAGGCACCAAGTCTTATTTTCGGGGGATACCATCCACTGACTAACCTCACTTGCGCATGTTGTCCCCGGCCTCCTTTTTGCTGACAGAGGCCTTCAGGAAGTTTTTTTGCGGCCAGCAAGGCTTTCCTTAAGGCCTCTGCAGCTGATAACAGAGCTTCGGCTGCAGAAGAAATGGGTTGGCAAGGCAGATGTCGGGTTGTGCAAGGCCTGCCTACAACTGTCCAAAGGTAAATAGTAGGGCAGCTCCACCCCACCATCCCCACCCTAGCTTAATTTTTACCTATCCACTCTGGAGTGGGTAGACTTACTTTCAGGGTAGTCTTATTTTTTGGGAAACAGGGTATTAACTGTCTATCATCAAGGTCAGACTTTTTCTGCTTTGTGGAAGAGAAGAGAAGTAATAGTGAAGTGTCCTAATACCCATAGGAGAAGAGCTGGGAGGTGGTAGAGGTGGAGTTAAGTGTGTCATCAGCTTAGAACTGTTAAGTTCCCACAAATGGTCCAAGTCTGATTCCTTCTCAATTTCATCAACCCTTTTCGATTTAGTACTGAACTTCAGTTGACTAAAATCTTGTGTAAAGGCTTGAATAGACTTCTGTGCTGCAACGTAATGGATGGTCCTGATTTTTTGCACCAAGCAGACTCAGCCCATCCAGAAGAAGAGATCTGTTGTGTTTTCCAAGCACCCCATTTAAAACCAGTGTTCCATTCCTAGAGTCAGCAATACATACCAAAATGAAATTCTATAACATCTTCCCACTCATTGTCACGACTACACTGAATGCTAGGAGACCTCCTGTCATGAATTGACCTGCTTTGCTCACAAAGAGCAAAGAGTTAAATATATAATAAGGGGGTGGCTGAGACCTTGGATCCCATTGTGACTATGTTACCTCTCTCATCTCCTGTATCCCATCGCTGCCCATAATTTATGAAGGTTCTTGGGGGATGAAATGGAAAAAGAACCCTCCAGAGTGTCACTGGCATTCAACTGCACAAGGGTCAGAGCAGCTGTTAAGGCCTATCTTAAATTGGTGATGCCAAGGATGGCAAAGTGGCACCAGTTCTACATTCTTATTGCCTCTGCTGGTTGCCACCCAGCAGTAACCTGGGTTCAAGTACTCTTGGGTAAGGGGGTGCAGAAAACCTCTTACAGGGGTATGGAGAGAAATTTATGCAGGAATTTCTTTCTTTCTTCTTTCCTTCTTTCCTTCCTTCCTTCTTTCCTTTATCTCTATATCGTATCTCTCTATCTCTATATCATACCTCTCTCTTTCTCTTTCTTAGTTTCTATCCATCGTTTCTTGTCTTGCTTTCAGATGGTTATAACACTACTTACATTGTTACAATGGGTTGTAATAGTATAACACTACTTGCCATGCATTCCCCAACCTTTCTGGCTTTGCTGGCATGTGAGTGTGCGTACGTGCACACAGCTCCATTTGCACACATGCCTGCCACTCACAAAAGTGGAGCTGCTGAAGTGCTCATTCACTGCTTGCGCAAGTGGAGCTGCATGAATGCGCTCGCTCACATGTCACTTCCACAGCCTGGTTCCAAACAGGTTAAGGCTTGGTAGTGGGCCAAAGGTTTGGGACCCCTGCTTTATAACACTACTTGCTATCAGAGATCTGAGTACATTTCTCTGGGTTTTTCTATATCTATCTGTTGTGGAAGTAAGCAGTGGGGTACCAGAAGTTTCCGTCTTGGGCCCAGTACTCTTCAACATCTTCATTAACGACTTAGATGAAGGAATATAGGGGGAACCTATCAAATTTGCAGATGATACTAAACTGGCAGGAATAACTAACACCCAAGAAGATAGGCTCAAGATCCAGCTGGATCTTGACAGACTGGAACACTGGGCCGTATCTAACAAAATGAAATTCAACATAGTGAAAAGTAAAGTCTTACGCTTAGGCGAGAAAAACTCAAAAGTACACATGTAGATTGGGTGAAACCAGGCTCAGTAGCAGTAATTGTGAGAGGGATCTTAGTGGACAGCCAGCTAAATATGAGCCAACAGTGTGTGGTGGCAGCCAAAAAAGCCAATGCAATCCTAAGTTTCATTAACAGAGGGATACAGTCAAAATCAAGTGAGGTACTAATACCACTCTATATAAAGCCTTGGTAAGACCTCACCTAGAATAGTGCATCCAGTTTTGGTCACCACACTATAAAAAGATGTTGAGACTCTAGAAAGATTGTAGAGAAGAGCAACCAAGATGACTAGGGGACTAGAGGCTAAAACATATGATGAACAGTTGCAGGAACTGAGCATGGCCAGTCTAGTGAAGAGAAGGACCAGGGGAGACAGGAGAGCAGTCTTCCAATATTTGAGGGGCTGCCACAGAGAGGAGGGGTCAAGCTATTTTCCAAAGCACCTGAAGTCCAGACAAGGAATAATGGATGGAAACTGATCAAGAAGACATTCAACCTAGAAGTTAGGAGAAATTTTCTGACAGTGAGAACAATCAACCAGTGAAACAGAAGTTGTCTTCAGAAATTGTGGGAGCTTTATCACTGGAAGCTTTCAAGAAGAGACTGGACTGTCAACTGTCAGAAATGGTGTTGGGTCTACTTGGGTGGGGGTCGGACTAGATGACTTACAAGGTCCCTTCCAATTCTGTTTATCTGTATTTGAATAAGATGAGAGTCTTTTTCTATGCAGGAGAAGTCAAACCACTGCCTCTAGTAGTGCCGTAGAGAGCACTTCAAGCAATTAGTTTCTACTTTCCTTCTGGAGGCAAAAGAATTCCTATTCCGTGGCCTTTTTTGATAGCTTGGTTGGATGCAAAATGGGTGAAAAATATGGATTGCTGTTTCTAGGCATTGATCAGAGACTTCTTCACATAGGCACTCTGAGAATGTTGTTCCTGAATAACAAGATTGATGAGTGGCAGGAGGCCTTCCTGAGATGTTGTGGGAATTGATAAGTGCGTTGGTATGATGTACCCTTTCTATTATACACTAATTCTTCTATGTTTGTTCTTTCAGTTGATTGAGTGTAGGCTTACAGTTGTGATGTGGCAGCTGGTGTCTTAAATCAGAAATGGAAGATGGGGTGTAACATGACACCTGAGTGTAATGCAGCAGGGTCATAAAAGTTGATGTGGCTAGTAATGTTGACTTATTGTCAAAATAGATTTGCCCTTTGTTCTATGTGGCATGATTGCTAACCAATTCAATAATAATTGTAGATTAACTGGAGAATTATGAACCAGTTTGGGCCTGCATCTTGGCTCCCCTCACCATATACATATTATCAAGGATTTTCATTCTCTTTGCATGGAAAAAAGGGGAAAGCAATGAATTTTGGAATTGACACCAAATAGCACATGCTATTCTCCTGAGCTTTTGTGCAGTTCAATGCGTGTGAAGGCTTGTGGTGGTGAACATCATGCCCCAGCATAATACCATGTTGAAGAAACTACTAAATCCCAGCCTGTTTTCCAGATTAATTATAGGCTTAATGGAAAGAACCATATCTTCAAGTATTCTTTTGTATTAACACAGGGATAGAATCAAGATAACATAAAGTGTTAGTATTGCTTTACAATGCCTTGGCAAGACTACACTTGGAATAATGCATCCAGTTGTGGTTACCACAATGTAAAAACGATGTTGAGACTTTGGAAAGAGTGCAGAGAAGAGCAACAAAGATGATTAGGGTGCTGGAGGCTAAAATTTTTGAAGAACAATGATTACAGGAATTGAGTATGTCTAGTTTAATGAAAAGAAGGTCTAGGAGAGACGTGATAGCACTGTTCCAATATCTAGGGCACTGCCACAAAGAAGAGCGGGGCCAAACTATTCTCCAAAGCACCGAGAAGCAATGGGTGGAAACTAATCAAGGAGCAAACCAACTTAGAACTAAGGAGAAATTTCTTGACAGTTAGAAGAATTAATAAGTGAAACAACTTGCCAGCAGAAGTTGTTGGTGCTCCAACACTGGAGGTTTTTAAGAAGAGATTGCACAACAGTTTGTCTGAAATGGTACAGGGCTTCCTTCCTTAGCAGGGTGTTGGACTGGAAGACCTCCAGGATCCCTTCCAACTCTGTTGTTCTGTTGCAGTCAGATCCAGCATTGAGAAGACATAGTAATTGGGAACCCAAGAATGATATAGGTATTAATAAGATGCAGTATAGTTACTCCTGTTCCTGATCCTGGAGATCAGTCTCTTCATCTATTTTCTATCTTGTCTTATCTTACCTTATCTTATCTTATCTTATCTTATCTTATCTTATCTTATCTTATTAATATATGTATGTATATGTATGTATGAATGTATGTATGTATGTATGTATGTATGTATGTATGTATGTATGTATGTTATTCAGCTTTGTTCGGGTATTTTCCCATGTCATTATAGTTGTGCTTTTAAAGTTGTAGAGACGTTTCAGCAGAATCTCATCTGCCATCATCAGACTTGTGTATTGAGTTTGTCTGTGTGTCAGGCTTTCGCAGCCGTTTCTGTTTTAAATTTGGTGCTAGCCTCATGCTTTGTTAGAATGGTTTTTTTCTTCATCCTGATTGGTTGGGAGTCTTGGTCTGTGTTTATTGGTCTTGGAGTTTGCTGTGTTCTGTTTGATTGGTGTTTCTAATATCTTCTGTCTGTTTTGTAGCAGTTTTTTGTCTTGATTGGCTGGCAACATTGTGTTTTGTGTATTGGGGGCTTTCAGTGCGGCTTGGCTTCAGGTGAATGGCCGGCTATCATTTATTAGGAAGGTAGGTTTCATCTGGGTGGCTGGTTGGAGTGTGTTTGGGATGGAAGTATCAAGGGGGGGGGGGTTTCATATATGCCTTGGTTTTCCAAATCAATTTTATCTTTGGGGTTTCTTAGGATGGCTGCTATTTTTCTGTCTGTTTGAGCACAAACAGACCTCCCCCCCCCGCCCAATACCTCCAGTCCAAACACACTCCAACCAGCCACCCAGATGAAACCTACCTTCCTAATAAATGATAGCCGGCCATTCACCTGAAGCCGAGCTACACTGAAAGCCCCCAATACACAAAACACAATGTTGGCAGCTAATTAAGACAAAAAAAAAAGCTACAAAACAGACAGAAGATATTAGAAACACCAATCAAGCAGAACACAGCAAACTCCAAGACCAATAAACACAGACCAAGACTCCCAACCAATCAGGATGAAGAAAAAACCATTCTAACACAGCAGTAGGCTAGCACCAAATTTAAAACAGAAACAGCTGTGAAAACCTGACTCACAGACGAACACAATACACAAGTCTGATGATGGCAGATGAGATTCTGCCCAAATATCGCTACAACTTTAAAAGCACAACTATAATGATGTGGGAAAATACCTGAACAAAGCTGAATACCATACATACAAGTATGTGTGTGTGTGTGTTCCAGCATAATTCTGGAACGCCTCGAGCAATTTCGACCAAACTTGGTACACAGATTACTTACTAACTGGAAACAAATATTGTCAGGGTAAGACACCCCTAACACCCCTCGGGGGGGAGTTCTGTTAAGATATAGCTTATTGTGCCTTCCAATGACTTCTACTGTACTGCCTTAAAATGGATTCTACTGTACAGCGCTGTGGAGTTGCCATGGTAACAGTTTCATAGTACTCCACAAGGTGCTCTCTCTGGTAAGGGGGAAAATCCAACATTAGAAATTATGTTTGTTCCGGGTTACCAAAATCAGGGCTTTTCCTGTCTAATACAGGATTAAGATAAATAAATATCTGGGCAACCCCGAGTTATCGGCTAGTTATGAATAAGAAAGAAATTGGCAACAGTGTGTGGTTTTGACACACCTGGAAACAATGGTGGACAAATCTAAATCCTTCCAATGGCATATTTTTTTTTGTTTGTGTGTGCTGCTCTCCTTGTACACAATTTTTATTTTCTGCAAAGTCATACCTTTTGAGCTGTAAATGCTGTGCCAAATAGTTCACCTTGTCTTGAGTAATGAGAATAAACAACTGGTCACTGCACTGACCACTGAAACTAATAAAGATATATGGCGCAGGGCTTGCTTGGGGAATCACACACATGCTCTTAAACTATATGTGACATTTATACCAAAGTAACATGATCCCAAACTCATTCGCTCACTGCTTAAGAATTCCAAAGAACAACAATTCCTTTGACTGATGGTTTGCTAAATTTAATATGCTTAGCAAGTGAAATTATTGCCTACTCTAATGCTATGTAATTATTAAGATACACTGCTTTTAAAAATACCAAGTGAATAATATTGATTTAAGGAACTGCTATTTAGAAAAATGCCAGCAAAGGACGAATATATTTTATATTAGCTGCCTTAGAGTTCTAATAGGTCTGTGCCGAGACATGTGTTTGGAAATAAATTATGCCCAAGGTAAGCTGTTTTGCTGTACAGTACCCATAATATTAATTAAACTGTAATTTTATCAACAAAGCTTTAATTTAACAAATAAACAGAAATCATCTGTACTGTTCTCTCAAATATACAACTTTGGGACCGTAATAAAGCATTCAGGAGCACCCGCAATTAATTTTAAAGCAAATAGTGTGACTAACAACTTTAAAGGGTGTTTGTAATTTATTTATTTGGCTTACACCGAGTATAATTACAGTTATAATGCATTATTATTTTTATACCAGAGTTAGATGTAGATTTATCTTGCATCCTATTAAGCAGAGAGGTGTTCCGGAAAAGAAAGGGAGGGGTAGAAAGGAAACAGAAGATGCCCAGGGAAACCTGGATTAAAGGGTCCCTTGGATCCTGGTTTTGTCTTAAATTAACGTGGATTAATTCATTCTAGTAATTAAGCATCTGCAAATTTCACACCTTCCCTTTTAAACTGCTAGTGAGAAGTCGACGATATGATGTTTATAACAGCTCTGGATATTGTTTAGGCAGCTGATTACAGCTGTAGCCTGGCCTTACGTTGGGCCAGTATACTAAATCTTTTTTTTTTAAATTGAGATTGGCATTTCTGGTTGGCATTATTTTAAAAGTTTCTGCTCAGGTTCTTTCCTTCCTTTCTTGTTTTATGGAAATAAAAAAAAAAGGATCTCTAGGAATGGTATTGGATGAGAAAAATACCACTGCAGTTAAGAGGAAGCAATTATCCTGGGCTGTTTGTTTGTGCCTAACAGACTGCTGAAAAAGCAGATTTGCAAATTTGTAAGCGAGAGAAGCTTGGTTTTCATCTTTATCAGCCAAAGTGGTTTCTTGTTAGCGGAGCAGCAAGCTAGAAAGCGACCAATTTTGACAACATAATTTACATCTTTGTATAAAACTATTGCTGGCAGGCGAACTAATTTGTGCTGGATTAGGCTGTTTGTCTCAGCTGCTGACTAACCATGCAGTCTATCAGGGCCTCTTTTCAGATATCACTTTTCAACTGTGCCCTTGAGAGGGAAGAATTGATCGGGAATATACAGAGCCAAATTACTCCAATAACTTTATTAAAAAACAAACAACCCCTCCCCAAACACAATTACTGAATCATATCAACGTGAAGAATTGTGAAAGGAAGAAAATAAATATTTCAGGTTTCTTTTTTTTTCTAAATCATTCCATTGGAGGACTCATAAAAATATTGGTTTTATCTTGAAGAAAAGAATTTGTAATAACGTAAGGTGGACATAGCTTTCTAAAATGTAATGGGATGCAGGTGATGGTGTTAACACTTATTTGCACTTCAATGCAAACCTGTTAAATCTCCAGACTGCCAGCTTTCACTTAAAAATCCAAATTAGCCTGGGGCAGATGCCAGGGCTGGATTTTGCAAATCATAATTTATAGATTGGCTGTCAGTCTTGGGGATGTGTATTTTTGTACAGTGATTTCTTTTTTTCTAATTCTTCTCTCTTTCCTGTACCTCTTTCTTGCTTCATTACATAAACTCAGACACAAGTTATAATGCCCCAAAAAACCAGATACCGAAACTGTGGTTATGTGCACACACAAAAAGGATGCTAGCTTAGTTTAGGAACAAGGTGTGTGTGATGTATTCTTGCAAATTGCTGCTGTTTGGCTCCTCCCACTAGTAGCTACCCTGCTTTCCTGAAAATAAGAGTCAACTGGAAAATAAGCCCTAGCATGATTTTTCAGGATGCTCGTAATATAAGCCCTACCCAAAAAATAAACCCCAGTTAAGATTGTCAGCCAGATGGACACATTTAAACCTGTATTTCCCTGTAAATAAGACCTAACTGGAAAACCAGCCCTAATGTAGTTTAAAATAAGACCAGATCCTATTTTTAGGGAAACACAGTACTATAAACAAGAGTGCTGAAGAGTACTATAATATCCAAACCTGGCTGAAGCCTTTAAGCCAGGAGGAATTGAAGTCCGTAAGTCTTAAAAGTCGTCAGACTTGGACACCTCTGCTTTAAGTTTTTACTTGTTGAGAGAGTCCTGAATTAAGAAGCTGTTCCAACTAGTAGAAGAGATAAAAAGGAGAAAGTGCACCAGCCAGTTTGTCAGCATTTTTCACCATTTGGGTTTTTCCATTTTCTGCAGAGGCAGGCAATGGATTGAAGTCTGTTTCAAATTAGTGCTTTGTGCTGATACACATGTAATGTAAAACTATAATTAAAGTATAGCAGGGAAATGGGAGTGGAATAGATCCTCTTGATTCTGTCAATCACACCATGCAGGAAGTCAATACAATCTCTGCACTTGGACACATCAGTACAATGGCACATTTGGTGTTGTGATGGATAGGTGAGCCAAAATAATTAAAATATTTTTTTAAAAAAAAATCTGCAAAACATTTTTGCAATTGTACACCTGGATATATTGGCCTGCTCTAATAACCACGATTGATCATCCTGGGATTAATATAATAAAATGATAGGATCAAGAGTTGTTTTTGCCTGTGATTGGTTGTCCTGCTGTATAAAGTAACTGTAAATCTGGTTCAAGTCCACCAGATACTTCTCGATCAGGGATTTGATCTAGACAGGATGAATGAGTGATCCTAACTCCAGAAGACAAATAGGATGTGATAGGCCATCACTGAAATGTGGCGGAGAGATATTTATGATTGGCACAAAGTACTAGAAGGTCACAAGTTATTCCAGAGGAACAGAGTCAACACTAAGTTTGTGTGTGCCAAACATTAAAGAAGAAATATACTTGCAGGGAAATTTGAAGCACTGGAATCCTATCAAAGGTGCTTGGATAAGCAAAGAAGGAGAGAAACGAAAGCAATTCCATCCTGGGAGATTATTATGGGCTGGCTGAGGAGGCAGAAGTTACTGGGGAGGCCTTTCTGCATCAGAAGGTGTTTCAAGGAGACGCCTAATAATGACAATGGGGGATTTCAATCACCCTGACATCTTCTAGGAATCTAACTCTGACAGAAATCAGAGATCCCACACCCTTCTTGTCTTCTCTTGCTGACAACTTCATTTATCAGAAGATAGAAGAACACGGGGGTCTGCTATCCTGGATATAAACTTTACCAGCATGGAGGAGTGGTTGAAGAAGTACAGGTGACATACTTTCCACTTTGATAAAAAATGATATCCTTGCATTCATAATATCTGGGCAAGGAAGGACTGAGAAGCATCAAACCTGCATAATGGATTTCAGAAAAGTGGATTTAGATGAATTTGGAGAATAAAGTAAGTCGTATCCAGTCATCCTTGAAAAATGTCCAACAAGGATGGGAAATCCTGCAAAATAAGACACTGTGAAGCTATTATAAACAATTCCAACAAGAAGGAAAAGATGAGAGAAATCTGTAGTGACCCGCCTAGATAGATAGATAGATAGACAGACCGACAAACAGATAAAGAGAGAGAGAGAGAGAAAGATAGTGTTAGAGATAGAATAGAGATAGATAAGTAGATAGGTAGGTAGATTGATAGGTAGGGAGAGAGAGAGAGAAAGTGGAGATATCTATCTACGTACCTACCTACCTACACACACACACATATTAGAATAGTGTATAACACACACACATATATATGTGTGTGTATATATATATATATGAGAGATAGATGATAGAAATAGATGAGATAGATACTGTAGATATAGATAGATACTATAGATAGAGAAGAGAGAATTCTGTAAGATGTTGAAGAGAAGAAAGGATAGATAGATAGATAGATAGATAGATAGATAGATAGATAGATAGATAGATAGATAGATAGGTAGGTAGGTAGATAGGTAGATAGATAGATAATGAAAGGAAGGACACAGAGTTAAAAATAATGCAAGATTATCTCCAAAAATTATACAGTGGGGGAAAGATCAAACCAAACATTAGTGAGAATCTAGTAATTACATTATTAAAGCTAGCTAGTTATAGTGGATCTTTACTTTCCTGCTGATACTAAAGTGTATCAGAGATTGTTCAATTTATAGGTATATATTTAACCATTGACAATTGTGTTACATATGAAAAGGAGTAGGAGTACATGGGAATCTGGAAAGAAAACACTTTATAATGGTGCCAGAGGTAGGACTAGAAGACCTCCAAGGTACCTTCCAATATTATTCTGTATTCATACCCATACTGTGCGTGTGTGTGTGTGTGTGTGTGTGTGTGTGTGTATGTATGTATGTATGTATGTATGTATGTATGTATGTATATATGGAGAGAGAGAGAGAGAGAGAGAGAGAGGGAAGAATGATTTGAACAAGGTAATATTTGCCATTATAGCAGATAACCCAACCTGGAGCAATTTTGAGATGTTCTAGATTAGCTAGCAAACAAAAGAAGCGATTAAGCACCTATTGTTTAGAAGAGGTACATACATTTTTCATCACTTTCCTCTGCTGAACGTTCACTTGTGCATCCTGCTAGAAGTAATTAATTGGTTTTAGTTCATGGAAGTAATAATGCAATAAATTATGCTGGTATTTCTTGTCAAAAAAGGATCATATTGCCGGTTCTTTCTAAAGCATGGCTAATAACAATGGAGCATACCTCATTTGTAGCTTCAGCCTTCAAAGCCCTCTTAAGAAACCGAACTTTGAGGCGGCTGTGATTTACTTGTTAAAGATATATGCCACCCATCGCTCTAACTCAAAACCTCTTAATTGAGGGCCTCCATTAAGATCCTTCTGAAAGGCAAATTGGGTGGATTGGGGGGGGGCCCAAATTGGAGAGGCATGATGAAAAAACTCTTCTCCCGGATCCCACCAGCTGGAATTCCTTGGCCGATGGGGTCTGAAGCATGGAAGCCCTCCATGCTTGCTGGAGAATTCTGGGAGTTGAAGTCCACAAGTCTTAAAGTGGCCAAGGTTGGAGACCCCTGCCTTGAAACACCAAACTTCAGATTAACCCTGAATTTTTCTACCTCAGCCACATGAAAATGCCCCCACGTAGTCATTGACAGAGGTGGTATTCAGCTGGTTTGGACCAGTTCTCACAAACCAGTAGTGGAAATTTTGAGTAGAGAACCGACAAATACTAACTCTGGCTGGTCCTGCCCACCAACCCCCAGCCTTATCTCTCCTATATTCCCTTGGTTTTTTTTTAGCTTAGCTGATTTGCGTGACAAAGCGAATTGCTGTACCGCAGCTGAGGTAAAAAAACTGAGCTGGCATTGACAGAAGTCGGTCTTTTTGAGCCCTCTGCGTGCAACAAAGCATGCATGCACAGGCAAAGCGCTCTCTCTAAACTAGTAGAAAAAAAATTGGAAACCCACCACTGGTCATCGACTTACGACTGGTTGCTTAACAACCGTTCAGAGTTATGATGGACTACCTCAGGGCTACTTATGAGCCAGATTAGAAGTTCCAATCATTGCCATCCCCCCACATGGTTGTATTTTGGGTGCTTGGCAACCAGTCCACCTATATGGCTCTCTGTGGCATCCCGCAGTCATATGACTACAATGTGTGATATTTGTTTTGTTGGACTCTGGCATTTACTTCTGGTTTGCAGCAAAAAAAATGCCCATATTGCGGATAATGGATTCGCATAATGACCACCATCAAATTGGATGCGGTCATATAGTGGCTTATTTAACCACCGTCACAATTCATGACTGTTATTCCGGGTTCACTTCAAATCATAAGTTGAGGACTACCTATGGATTTCAACTTCCAGAATTTTCCACCTCTTCAAGTTGTTCACCTTGAGAAACACTGCGTAAAAACAGAAATTACAACTTTTTCATAGTCACACTAATGCCAGTGAATAGTTTCTTTTTTCCCCTCCCTTCCTTGTTCAGTTTTTCAAAAGACTCCTAAACTTTTGTACTTCGTTTTTTTTTAAATTAAAAAAAAAAACCATTTTTCTCCTACACATTTCATTGTTCTTTTTAATAAGCTCTGCCAGGAAAATTCCCTAGCAAAAGCTCAAGATCTTGAACGTTATTATCTCATTGTCTATCGTTCGCATTACAGCCTCACTGTGACTTCCTAACTAATCAGTTATTTCAGCTCCTCATCCATAAGCTTTATGTCTGAGCATAATTAGATGAGCATTAAGCCTTTTTTTTTTACTAGCAAAGCTCGAAAGTTCTGATATTACAGTAATAAGTGTGAACTGAATTTTGAATGGCATTTTACATCCATTCATGGGCTTTAAATGTTTGATTTGCATAACTAGTTAAAATGATATCAGAGCAGCATATTGATTTAATTCCATCTTAGAAAACTGCTAATTAATAATGATAATAAATATGTCAGTTCTTTATTATCTGCTTTGAATTGGGAATGATTTCTATATTAATGCCACTTCAGTAATAGACCTCGTCGCCTGGCTATTGTTGGCACAGCTTTGATGGCTGGAGGAGCTGGCAATCTGAATTTATAAAATTTATTATAGTTCAAATCATAGCACATTCGCTAGATCCTCTCTGTAATTCTATTAACACCTCATTTAAATTATTTGTCTCCAATGGAAGAGGATGGAAGAGGGGCACTGCTGTAAATATGTGGTGTCCATCTTCCCACATTCTTTAGTTTTAATTGAAATTTTGAGGGGAAGTCTGTGAATCTCTGAGGTAAATTCTGTTTTTTTAAAAAAGTATTTATATATGTCTTCTTCTGAACCAGAAAGTGAACAGAATAGAGCACTTTTATTGGCCAGGTGTGACTGGACACACAAGGAATTTGTCTCCTCTCGGTGTACATAGTGAAGTGTATGCACAATTAATGTAGGAAGTTCTCCCTTTTGTTGGAGTCAAAAGACCCTCAAACTCTGAAGAATGACACAAGATGGCGTGTTGCTGGACTTTTTGTGTTTGTGTATGTGTGTAATGAAATGTATAACAATTGTGGAATGATTTTAATTTTTTTTTTGCTGACATTCATACTGCTTGGGAGATAGTAGTATGTAGAAACAGCCCAGAATTATTCTAAAAAATTGATAGTTTCAGAGGTAAAATTTGAGCTTCAAATGCATTCAAAGGCAACTGATTGAATTCCAAGATTCAGTGATGGTGAGATCACAGTTGCAATTCTGCATCCAGTTCTGATCACCAAGATATAAACAAAATGAGATGTTGGAACTCTAGAAAGAGTTAAGAGAAGTGCAACGAAGATCATAAGAGGTCTGGAGGCTAAACCATGTAATGAACGATTGAGAGAACTAGGTATGTCTAGTCTAACAAACGGAAGGACTAGGGGGTGACATGATAGCAGTCTTCCAATACTTGAGGGTCTGTCACAGAGAGGAGAGTGTCAATCTATTCTCCAAAGCACCTGAGCATAGGACAAGAAGTAGCAGGTGGAAGATCATTCAAGTGAGATCCAACCTAGAACTAAGGAGTAACTTCCTAACAGTGAGAACAACTAACTTGCCTCCAGAAGTTGTGGGTTCTACATCATTGGAGGTTTTAAAGAAGAGACCAGACAACCATTTGTTTAGAATGATACAGAGTCTCTTGCTTGAATAGAATACCTCCATACTACCTTGCAACCAGTGGTGGGATTTCAAATTGCATGCTACCGGTTTTGCACGCTTCACACACGCTTTGTGTGGGCTGCACTCTAAGGTCACTTCCCGTGCATTCATAGTACTCATAGATTGCTTTGCGCACACGCACAGCACTCAAAGATCACTTTGCATATGCGCACACCACTCAAAGATCGGTTTGTGTGCGTGCACAGAACTCAAAGATCATCCTCGGTGAAGTGAGCTGTTTTTTAGCTCAGCTGAGGCATGGCAATCCACTCTCCTGCCTAAATCAGCTAAGTTAAAACTCAATGGAATATAGGATGGGAAAGGGAAGGGGATGGGCAGGGCCAGTCAGAGGTGGTATTTGCCGGTTCTCTGAACTGGTTAAAATTTCCACAACAGGTTCGCCTGAACCGGCTGAATACCACCTTTGCTTGCAACCTTACTATTCAGTGTTCTATGATTTCTACATAGGGATAAGTCCATGAAATCTTCAAAAACACTCAAAGGCAACTCATTTGATCACAAGCTTCTATTTGGAAGAATGAATCTATAGAGAAATCCATATTGGTACGCATATGTTGGGTTGCTTCTAGGATCTTGGCATAGGGCAGGAGTCTCCAAGCTTTTGGACCTTAGGGACCACCAAACTCATAATTTTAAATCCCGCAGATCAGAGACCCTGGGAAAATCCCCCAAAAAGTCTGCAGGAAAATTCCCCACTCAATCTTCCTACCGATCGATGATTCTTTATTTGGGATCGCAGGATACCATCAACAGCTCCGTTCTTGGGGGGCGGGGGGTGGAGAGAGAGACTCTTTTGGCTTCATGCAAGCAAAGCAGCCTTGTGTTCCCATGCAGCCTGGATTAATTACTTTGGGGATGACATTTCTCTGCTGACCACCAAACTTTTCTTGTGGACCACCAGTGGTCTGGGCCCAGCCCGCTGGTTGGCGACCACTGGCATAGGGAACAAGGATCCTAGAGACAATTATCAGTGTCAATGGCACCAATTCTGGAGCCAGATAGATAGAGTTAACAGGGAGTGTAGTATTCTAGTAGGGTGCCAGTATTCTCATGGCCGTTAAATGACTTATTTGGATTTTATAGTAGATATTAAGAGCTGGTAAGGCTTTTCAGTAATTGAGTGGGGTTTTATTTAAATGTTAGGAGGCCACTTTAAGTAGATAATCTTACTGGCACTGTTCGTTACCGTCTGAGAAAATTATTATATTTTCGCCCCTTGATTATCCTTATTGTACTGTTTCTCCTTTTCCTGGTGTTGAAATATGCTATTTCAAAATCAAGAAGAGCAGCTACAGGATATTATTTAAACAATTTCATTTGGAATGTTGGTGTTTCCCAGTTTTGCATTTATGGCATGCGGTTTATAGTGATGTCCAGAGATATTTTACAACCGGCTGTGGTTTTGTAATAGTTGGGTCATATATTACTGTGATCAATATTGTGACTGCAGGGAAATTGCTTATATAATTATAGAAAGTTTACAGTTGTAGGACAAGGAAAGAGGGAAATGCATCATGTTAAAATATAAATATGTTTAAATTACATTTAAAACTTGGAATAGGGCCTTGCTTGTGTTTTACAGAGTAATCTGTGATTTAAATCAGGATTAGTAGTGTGTGTGCGCGTCCGTGTATGTGTGTATTTTTTTTAAATTGGGTATTATAAATCATGAGTGGTTGCTGCATACATAGCACACAAGAGGGTTTCTTATACATTTTAATGTTTGCATAAGTAAGAAATACCAGTAGTTCAGCAGTAAAATTGCAAATGTAAGCAAAAGTGAAGATTTTTCTAAATTTAACTAGGTTGCATTTGTTTAGTAAACTCCAGCCATAATTCACCATTTTATTGCATTTCCCTAGGAGGAATTTGTGGGCTTATTTGTAACTGAAAAATAGGGAAGCCACTAAAATATAATTGCTTTAGAACAAAAGAAGCAAGCAAGTCAGTGTAAGGTAAGTTAAAACAGCAAAATAACAATCTTGACTTGAAGTTTGCTGGAGTGGCAGAGTGGCTATTAATTATCTCAGAATCCACCCACCCAATGCAAAAGTCACCTATGCAAGAAACAGGAGCAATTCTCTTATTTGTTCATTCCCCCCCCCCCGCCCCCCCAACTTTCATAAGAATCAGGCCCTAGAAAGAGTGCAGAGAAGAGCAACCAAGATGATAAGGAGTCTGGTGGCTGAATCGTACTAAGGAAACTAGACATGTTTAGCCTAACAAAGAGAGACCCGGTAACTGTCTTCCATAATACTTAATGGGCTGTTATGGGGAAGAGAGTGTCGATTTGTTCTCCAAAGAACCTGAGGGCAGCACAGGAAGCAATGGGTGGAAGCTCCTCAGAGGGAGATCCAGCCTAGAACTAAGGAGGAATTTCTTGACAGTGAGAACAATTAATTCATGGAACACCTTGCTTCCTGGAGTTGTTGGGGGTTCCGTTGCTGGAGGTTTTCAAGAAAAGATTAGACAACCATTTGTCTGGTGTGGCATAAGGTTTCCTGCCTTGGGCAGGTGGTGGACTAGAAGACCTACAAGGAAGGACCCTTCCAGCCAGGGGTGGGATTTGGGGGTTCTCCAAACTGCGCAGAACCTTACCTAGGGGTTCTCCCGAACCCCTGCAAACCCCCAGCAGCTCACCCCTGCTTTCAGCCCTATGAATCTGTGTTTCTGTAATTGACGCTCAAGTTAAGCTTAGTTTTTCAGGCCAACTGAGATGCTTACAACAAAATGTAGGCGAAGTGCTCTGGAATCTTGAAAAGTACAATAGAAATGCTTATTATCATGGTCTTATTTGAGGAAAATGGGCATTTTGATATGGAGAACTCACTTGCAATATCCTACCCTGTTGACTTGCACCTGGCTGATCATATTTGGTCTGGAAGCTTTGAAGGACTTGGTCAGGATTGGCCACAGTTACCAAAAGACAATTTTCTCTCTCCTTTTTTTTTTATCTTAATGGCCTCCATCCAACTGGCATGGTCTTAAAATCAAATATATATCTTTTTAAGTGGTTTGTTGTTATTTCATAATGGTAGTCTTTAGAACTTTGGTGAATTGTTTTTACTCTTGTTACAATTGATCTTGCAAATTATCTGTTTCTTCCTCTCCCTCATTTGTTGGTAGATTCAGCAGTCTAGATTTGTACTATTTAATTGATTTTGCGATTCCAGAAAATTGGCTTCAATCCAGCCCTTCAAATCTCTTTAGATTGCTGTAGTCTGGAGATCGTATGTCCTATGTTTGTAGGATGAAATTTGAAAAGTGCACTGTTGATTCTACATTATTATTAGTACCGTGATTTGTCAAAAAAAAATAACTTGACTTAAAAATGAAAGCTTTTTGATTCTGGAAAAAATAACTTCATATATATGCCAGGCTTAAGGATTGTTGTGGTTTTTTTTGCAGTTTTTCATTGCAATTTTTTTTTTGGGGGGGAGGAATTACAAAAACAGTTCAACAGTGTCTCCACTTCCCCCACTGACTTTGTCTTCCTTTCTAATTGTCCATATCCTCCTTTGCCCATTGAGATATGTGGTATGCCTAGCTGTGGCTAATAGTTGGATGAGATACTTCTGAGCAATTTCAGATTGCTAAATTGGATGAGTAAATGCATCCAGAAGAAGAGAATGGCAAATGTCTTCTCTATTGTTGCCAGGAGAAATCCATGAATGCATCCATGAGGTCACTAGCAATCAAATTGAACTCAAAAGAAACTTAATTTTACCGTTTTTTGATTCATCGGTCAAATGTGAATCATCATAACATCTTCACTGCCTGAAACACAATGACTAATTCCTTTTCAAGGATGTCAAATCGAGAGGTCAGGAATATGAGAGACAAGGTTGTACCACCACTGTTGGTTTAATATACACAGGCAGAATTGCCTTTTTTAAAAATAATGGTCCAACCTGCAGAGATAAAACCTGCAGCCAAAAAAGCCAATGCAAGTTGCATTAACAGAGGGATACAATCAAGATCAAGTGAGGTCATAATACCACTCTATAAAGCCTTAGTAAGACCATACCTAGAATACTGCATCCAGTTTTGGTCACCACACTATAAAAAAGATGTTGAAACTCTAGAAATAGTGCAGAGAAAAGCAACCAGGATGATGAGGGGACTGGAGGCTAAAACATATAACGGTTTTAACATATAAAACATATAACATATAAAACATAATGGTTGCAGGAACTGGGCATGGCTAGTCTAGTGAAGAGAAGGACAAGGGGAGACAGGATAGTAGATTCCAATATTTGAGGGGCTACCAAGAGAAGAGGAGGTAAAGCTATTTTCTAAAGCACCTGAAAGCCAGACAAAGAATAATGGATGGAAACTGATCAAGGAGAGATTCAACTGGAAATAAGGAGGAATTTTCTGACAGTGAGAAAAATCAATAGATGGAATAGAAGTTGCCTTCAGAAGTTGTGGGAGCTTCATCACTGGAAGCTTTCAAGAAGAGACTAGGCTCTCATCTGTCAGAACTGGTGTAGGGTCTCCTGCTTGGGCAGGGGTTGGACTAGATGACCTACAAGATCCCTTCCAACTCTGATTATCTGTTATAAACCACCATCTCATGGTGGATGCAGGCTAAATCCTGAGAATTAAATCTCAGAGTTTGATTGACACACACTGCCTGAAAGATGTTTGTGACCAAAACCTCAAATGCTGGCTTCTTTTCAAGTGTAGTTTCCAAGAAGGGAAACCTCCTGATTGGTTGCTTGATGTTGATTAATAGATGTGGGAGGTTGAAAGACTCCAGGGCCAAAGAGTAGGTCCATCTTGGTGGCATCTGATGTTGATTGGCTTTGTCCTGCGTGGCTGCACTGGAAGAGTGGACATTAAGATTAAGTGATGCTGTCGTGTAGAGCCGAAGTGCACTGCATCATTCTGCGAAGGGACAGCTGTGGTGGTTAATCCTTCATCACCAAGGGAACCGGCTGCCAGACGAAAGATATACCATCAAAGATAACCCTCCATAACTTGTGCTAAAGATCAAAAAACTTTGAATTCACATCCATCTGTTCGGGCGAGGGGTGAAGATGAAATATAGGTAGCATTGGAGGATATATATATATATATATATATATATATATATATATATATATATAGAGAGAGAGAGAGAGAGAGAGAGAGAGAGAGAGAGACTTTCTCTCTCCTGGGATTAATCTGGAGCACCGTATGATATGGAGCACAGGGAAAAAAAGAGATAAAAGGTTTCACATTCCACATCCTGAAGAGATCAACTTGTTCAGCCGTGTTTTAATTGTTCCTCATTGTTTCATGCAATGGCCTGCCGTTCCTCCTAGGAAGAAATGAAAAAATTGGTAGCAGCTATACTTTGAGAACATAGAATGGCACCAATAATGAATAACTTCACTTATTTTTCGTACTTTCAAAAATCAGGGACATGATTTCTTTTTCTTTTCCACGCTGTTTCATATCTGTCCATGAAGCTGCAGTGATTGCAAAGAGGTTTGCGCTGAGTCTGTTAGTAGGAAAACGCTTTCAACTGTTTACTTCCATGCGGAGGTTAATTTAAGTCATCATGAGGTTGTTGTTTTTTTAATTTTCTCCTTTCTTTAATTTGATCCCTTCATTTCAGAATAAGGAAGCAAGGATACTGGGGAAGGATGTGAACTTGCTGGAACAGAAGTTGTCTTTGGAAGTTGTGGGAGCTTCATCCCTGGAAGCTTTCAAGAAGAGACTGGACTGCCATAGGTCAGAAATGGGGTAGGGCAAGGATGTCAAACTCTATTTCTGCATCAGGGCTGCATCAGAGTTGTGTTTGGTCTGGGGGGGGCAGGGGTGTGTGGCCAGCTCAATGTCACTCATGTTGTGGGTACCTGTGGTGGCCTGAGCATGCTACCAGTGAAAATGGGCTTGCGAGCTCCATTTTTGGCTGCAACGGCCTCCTGCAACCCTTGGCCAGAGAACATGGAGGTGAAGAAAGATGCCCATGGCCCTCCTGAACTCCATTTTTGCTGGCAGAGGTACCGTGAGCTGGTCCGTTGCTGTTCCCTGGGCGGCCCCATGGGCCAGATCTAAGCTCCCCATGGGCCGGATCCCAGTCTGCGGACTTTGAGTTTGACATCCCTGGTGTAGGGTCTCCTGCTTGAGTGGGGGGGTTGGACTAGATGACCTACAAGATCCACTTCCAACTCTCTTAATCTGTTAACCTTCCCAGCAGGTTCGACAGTGGATGACAGTCCTGTGTAGTTAATTATTCAGAACTAGCAGGGGAAAATGCAGATGGTATATTATGTCATGGTTGGAAGTGTCTGAAAAGGTGGTGAATTGTCCAAATTTTATTTAGAATAAGGGAACCTGCTAGTTTTCAGGTGTACTTTGCAAATCATGGCAATTCACAGCAACTTTGTCTTTCTAAAAAAAACAACTCTAGATTAATCTCTTTTTTGGGGTCACATTTAATTCCAGTTCATATTAGGAAATGAGTGTCTATTATTGGGGAATTTACAGTTCCTGACTGACCTTCCACAGAACCATAGGATGTAAATGTTGGAAGGTCCTAGGAAGGTCATCTTATTCAACCCCTTACCCAAAGCAAGACTCCACTACCATAGCTTGCCATTTTAGCTTTTGCACATGTTCTTGGCTTTTCACCCTATTGTGAATTGAGCACATGGTTTGCTTAAACATGGTTTATTGAATAAGCCAGTGAGGATCACAACTAAACAGATCCAGAGGATGAACGTGTTCGGTTTTCACAGTCTCCTCTCCTCTCCCTTTTAAAGGATCTTGTTGCTTAGAAAAGACCTGATTTTCTTTTCTTGTTTTTGTGCTCAAAATGCTTCATGGTTGATGGTACTGTTTGTCTTTACGTTCTTATGTTCGAGAACACAGAGTTCTTATTCTATGGTTGCAGGGGACCTTGGAAGTCTTCTAGTCTAGGGGTCTCCAACCTTGGCAACTTTAATACTTGTGGGCTTCAACTCCCAGAATTCCTCAGCCAGCAAAGACCCCTGTTCTAGTCCAACATGCTGCTCAGGCAGAAGATCCAATAACATTTCAGACAAATGGATATCCAGTCTCTTTTTGAAAGTCTCTAGTGATGGAGCAACCACAATTTCTGGAGGGAAGCCCTTTCACTGGTTGATTGTTATTTCTTTCAGGAAAATTTCTCCTTGGTTCTAGGTTGTTTCTCCCTTTACTTCCTTCTATCCAGTGGTGGGATTCAGCCAGTATAACAATTGGCTTGGTGAGCGCACATAGCATTTGAAAAATGGCCATTTTCAGCTTTAAAACTTACCTTCTGCTGCAGTCCCAGTGGTAAAACAACTAAGGTATGGCGATCCATTGTACTGTGCAAATCAGCTGGGCTGCAAAACATGGAAATAAAGGAGAGACTAAAGCAGGGGTAAGTGGGCGGGGCCAGCTGATCGCTGGAACTACCGGTTCATTCGAACCGGTCCAAACCAGCTGACTCCCACCCCTGTTTCTATCCTTTACGTCTTGCCTTTATCCTTTTTACCCTTATCTTTCCTTCTATCCTTTACTTCTCACTCTTAGGTCTTTCTAAAAATACTTTTCTTCTAAAAACAAATAAAAACCCTTCACTATCCGGTGGATCTGAATTGTTTGCTTTCTCTTTTTAATGCTCTTTTGAAACAAAGCTCTCAAGAAGGTCAGTCTATGATTGCCAGTCTAGAATTTCTTTTGATAAAATGTGAAACGGGCACAGATTTTGCAAAAGACCAGGGCCAACTTTAAAGTGGATATGCAGCTTCAGAGGAAAGGACAAGCTAGCCTGTAATTAGCATTTTTTAAAACAAAAAATCATCATGATCACTTATAAATAAACAATTTTTCCAGAATTCATTATAGAAGAAGAACATAGGAAGCTCTTAGAGCAACTTATTTATTTATTAGCTTTCCAACTTTCCTTGAGAAGCCCTTACAGAAAAGAAATCTCAGTTCTGGGAAAGAAGAAAACATGAGAAAGGAACTTCAATAAATTGAAGTTGAGAGGAGCTTTGGTAGGCTTTTAAAATCTCATTGTAAGAAGACTAACGGTATTCAAGTGTTATAGCTTATTTTTGGCCAATGACAGAGTCAAGAAGGTGGCTTCATTCTGGCAGTTTAAAGTTAGGAGGAGGAGGGGAGAGGAGGAGGAGAAGAAGAAGGAGAAGGAGGAAGGAGGGAAGGAGGGAAGGGAAGGGAAGGAAGGAAGGAAGGAAGGAAGGAAGGAAGGAAGGAAGGAAGAAGGGGAGGAGGAGGAGAAGGAAAAGGAGCATTGCAAGACTCACAGAGACTGTTCACCAGGGCTAATGGGCAGTAATATCACCCACTCAGCTGTAATGGCTGAAGATGGACTTTAGTATGGAAGAGCCAAAAAGTCAAAGATGCAGATCTCAGCACCATGGTCATAGCCTCTCCCCTTTCTACATTTGGACAAAAGGGATGGTACTTCAGTGGCATTGCTGCCATGTTGACATCCACCCACTGGTCAGGGGAGACAAGTGATGGCCCCATGGAGGGGGTGAATGTCAACATGCCCCCCCAAGTATGCCACTGTACAGTACTTTATTGATGTGTTTTATTTTATTTAACAAAGCGTAAATAAGTGATTCTAGTATTGGCACCCACCAGTTACAGCTGATGTTAATGCTTTGTGCTTTAGTTGGTTGTCAGATATCAGATAGATGAGAGTCTAAAACAACTTTTGGAGTTTCAGTTGAATCAAACAACACTTTATTTTTAGCAACAGAATCTGTCATGGTGACTATATACAGTATATATCACAAAACTAGTCTAGAATGTCAATGTAAGAACCTAACATGCTTTACTCAAAATTTTCTTCTGTTCCTATTTATACGACAAAAATATAAGCCTTTATTCTGATGTGTTACAATTAATTGATTCAGGGTAAATTTCAGAAGGGTGGGTTGGCATGGAAGAGGTTAACGCACTGACTAATGTGGTAGCTTTACAAGCAATGCTCCTTTTTGTACAGGTTTATCATACACATTTATCACATTCAACCTGGCAACAGTACCAAATGGCTGTTTAAGTTGTAAAAATGAATCATAGCATAATTTCATTAACTCCATGCTATGCCCAAGCTGAATAAAATTATACAAGGCAACTTACAATCTCTTTTGATGCTATATTACACTGCAAAAACATATGGACTACACAACCCGATCAGGGCAAAACAGTAGATGCAATCTACATAGACTTCTGTAAAGCCTTTGATTCAGTGGTACACGACAAACTACTCCTAAAACTAAATCTTACGGTATCTCTGGACAACTGCATAACTTAATAGAAGCATTCCTGTCAAACAGACAACAAATGGTCAAAATTGGGAGTGTCCTATCAAATTCTGTACCTGTCAATAGTGGTGTCCCCCAAGGCAGTGTTCTAGGACCAACCCTCTTCATACTCTACATAAATGACCTCTGTGATCGTATTAAGAGCAACTGCGTTCTCTTTGCTGATGATGTAAAGCTGTTCAATACCATAGACAATACTGCTACCCTTCAAAAAGATTTTGACTATGTATCAGAATAGTCAAACAAATGGCAACTTCAAATCTCAACAAATAAATGCTCTTGTCTTACATATTGGCAAAAAAAATCAGAAAATAAAATACAAGCTGAATAATCAAGACCTTGTCGATGATCTAAGCTCTGTAAAGGACCTTGGAATACTCACCTCTAATGATCTAAGTGCTAAAGCCCACTGTAACTACATAGCCAAAAAGGCATTAAGAGTTGTTAACCTAATCCTACGTAGCTTTTTCTCTGGCAATATCACACTACTAACTAGAGCATACAAAATATTTGCTAGACTAATACTCTAATACAGCTCATCAGTCTGGAACCCACATTACGTATCTGATATTAGCACAGTTGAGAAAGTCCAGAAATATTTCACAAGAAGAGTTCTCCACTCCTCTACTCATTATAGAATACCTTATGCCACCAGACTTGAAATTCTAGACCTAGAAAACCTAGAACTACGCTGTCTTCGGTCTGATCTAAGTATGGTATATAAAATCATATATTGCAATGACTTACCTGTCAATGAATACTTCAGCTTCAACCATAACAACACAAGAGCACACAATAGATACAAACTCAAGGTTAATCACACCAAACTTGATTGAAGGAAATGCGACTTCAGCAACAGAGTGGTCAATGTCTGGAATACTCTACTCTCTGACTCTGTGGTTTCTTCCCCAAACCCCAAAAACTTTAACCTTAGACTGTCTACTGTTGACCTCACCCCTTTCCTAAGAGGCCTGTAGGGGGCGTGCATAAGCGCACCAACGTGCTTACCGTTCTTGTCCTATTGTTTCTTTTATTTTTCTTATATGTACCCATTTCATGTATTCATAACTATCTATATACTTATACCTATTATCTTGTAAGCGATTGACAAATCAAATAAATAAAAAATAAATAAATATATTGGTTTTCAGCATGAATCTTTTTTTTTCTTTTTTCTTTTTTCCCTTTTCCTTTCTTTTCTTTTTCTTTCCCCTTTCCCTTCCTTTCCTTTAGTTTTCCTTTCATTTTCCTTTTCTTTGTTTTCCTTTTACAATGGTTGGAAACTGATCAAGGAGAAATTCAACCTAGAAATAAGGAGAAATTTTCTGACAGTGAGAACGATCAACAGAAGGAACAGAAGTTGCCTTCAGAAGTTGTGGGAGCTTCATCAGTGGAAGCTTTCAAGAACAGACTGGACTGCCATCGGTCAGAAATGGTGTAGGATCTCCTGCTTGGGTGGGGAGTTGGACTAGATGACGTACAGGATCCCTTCCAACTCTATTATTCTGTATTCTTCCCTTCCCTTCCTCTCCTTTTCCTTTCCTTTCCCTTCCTTTCTCTTCCCTTCCCTTTCTTTCCCCTCATTGGAATACAAAGGGAATCACAACTTCCAAACACAAACGGAACACATCCTGTTCAGATTATTAACAAGTTGTGTGGGTGTGCGCATGCATGTGAATAAAATGGATTAAAATATAATCTAGATCATTGTACAATCATTCTACTGTCTTAACAAGTCTGAACCTGCCTATTTTATTATTATTATTTTCAAAAAAAAGCATGAAAAAAAGAATTAGAACATAGAATAAATATGTTTTTATCTGTGTCTCAAGGGGAGGAAGAAGGGGGGCTGATGTCTCTCCCTCCTCCTTGCCTACATGGCTTGAATGGGGAGGGAAAATATATATATTTCAGTCCGTTGCGTCAGCATATTTCAGACTGCTGGCTGTGCATGTTTTGTCACCGTTTTTTGCTGAATTTCTCAAGTGGTGATTGATGAGCGTCTTCACTCTCAAGTGTAAAAGAAAACGTCTTGACAGTAGGGAATGTGATGAACTGGCACTTGGTTGCACGGATGGGGACCATTTTCCTACCCCGGTTGTCCTTGCTGAGCCTTCTAGAAGTCACCTGGAGCGGCTCAGCTTCCCTTTTACTTTGTGGTGCCCTGTGGTAGTTGTCAAATTGGATGAAATGTCAAAAATCTGCTGGCTTTTCCCCCTTGAAAAGATACATTCGGTACAGCTGCTGCGTACCTAGCTACTCCCTCTGACACTGACATATTAGTTATGCTGTCTTTTGCAATCAGATATCTTTAAATTTGCCACCTTGTTAAGTTTTGATTAATGTGATTCCATTTCACTAAAGTAATTGGCTTGGCCTGTTGTAGAAAATAATCAGGCTTTCTACGGAACAAATGCTAGAACATGCTAATGAGGGAGAGAGTTCGTTAAATTGATGGCGTGGAGTGACAGTTATTAATGATTGTTATGATAAACAGACGAGTGAGAATTGGGATGAGTCGGGCACAAGTGACAGTTTAAAAATAACATATATTGGAAAGTACTAACGAAGTAATATACTGTTAGGAAAACAATCATGGAAGTTGTCAAAAGAAGAAGTGTAATTATACAGCTGCACAAGCTGCCTGTGAGGACAGGGACCTGGTTGATAATAATGGACACGTTTTTTGTTGGCAAGTGGAAAATATATTATGGCAGAGAAGAGTGCAGATTGATAAATTAATTGGCCTTTCCTTTCTCTTCCAAGAACATAACTTGGTCAGGAGTATTAAGTGAATAAATGAAGCCGCCAGCACTTCAGTCTCTGCGTTTTCGGAGTTCTTCTTTTCTATACTTTTCGTTAACGTGAAAACATGGTTTCAAAACAGAGGGGCCTTAAAGACAGGGTTTTCTTTCAAATAAACCTGGTTAACATTGGAGCTTCTGGTGTTTTGAGCTTTGGGGTTAGGAGATCCAAATGGTGTTCCTTCAACCATGGTAGCTTTAAGATGGGTGGACTTCAGAGGTGTATTCATCAGGTTCTGACCAGTTCTGGAGAACCGGTAGCAGAAAATTTGAGGAGTTCGGAGAACTGGCAAATACCACCTTTGACTGGAGATTTTACAGTATCCTTCCCCTGCCATGCCCACCAAGCCATGCCCACAGAACCAGTAGTAAAAATATTTTAATCCCACCACTGATGGACTTCAATTCCTAGAATTCCCTAGCCAGCCCCATGCCCAATAATTATTTGGGCCTCATGAGGCTACCTTTATATTAAGACTGACATTATGCTCTTATTACAGCTTTTTTAGATTTTCCATCAGCAAATGTTATGCAGCAGATACCTGGGATCTGTTCCACATACCTCCATCCTCCACCAGATATTCTGAACTGTAAATGAAAATTCAGAGTGGTTACGTCATGGGAAAAAAAAAAATCAGGGATCATCTAACCTTTATGGAGACCACTATTAAAATATAATGAAAGTAGTTCTCCTACGAGCTGCTCGGAGCATCCAAATGAGCGGGTTGGTTCAGTCTTCCTTCTGATAGGCTGAGCTTAAACTTCGGAACGCTCCTCCTCCTCCACGGGACTCCTCCCTAGCGTTCCCCAGTTTTAGCTCAGCCTCGTCTGAATAGGTTGTGTTAGAGTTTACTCTGGTCGAAGCAAGTGATTTCTTTATTTCCCCCAATTCTCATTATCTCCTTTCTTATTTCTTCAGTGCCTTTTCATTTAACCTTTGGGTTTTCTCTTCCTCCGTTTTGAATTTCGGTTTGCCTTCGTTTATATTATTATTTTATTGGGCATAGAGAGCACGGATCCCTCAGTTCTCCCTTAGGGAGATCTGGGATTTTTTCCTTTGATTGGGAAGCGCCTGCTGCGTCCCCTTTTTAAGCAGGGGTCCCTGGGAACGTTGTTTTTCCAGTCCCCCCCTGTTACCCCCCCCTGCTCTAACCGCGTGGCAAGCCGATTGCTTGAAAGATCCCCCGAACGCCATTTCTCTTCAGAGGGAGTGGAGCGCAATCGTTTTCCCTCCCTTTCTCTTCCTTGACGTTCATTTTTACAAGGAATGGAGGTCCTCCATTATGGGATAGAACCGTTGCTGCTGGTACCGCGCATGCGCCAAATTCGGTCGGCCGCCATTTTGAGTGCAGGAAACCGCATGGCCACATTGCCGATAATATTGCCTTCTGTTAATTGACTGTGTGGAGTAAATTTCGCTCTCTAGGGATTCCCTGCAAGGCAGGAGTCCCCTAACCTGTGGATTTTTGTGCTTCTCAATTTTTAATACTATCTGTTGGCTAACACTCACAGTCCTTCCCAGCAGAACAACAGCGAGCACCTAGGACCTGAGTCAGCCTGTGCAGTAACGCTGTTGCGGGCTCTTCTTTTTCCACAAGGCCCGGTCAACGTTCTTAATCTGGCTGATTAGTGATTCCATAGTTTCATTGACAATCTCAATTAACAGTTCAGCATCTCCTCTAAACTGATCAAACAGGGGGAATATACCATTATCAGGGCTCCCTTCCCTTGCTGGGTCAGGTCCCTGGGCGTGCCAACCACCACTTTCGCCTAGATATCTGCAATTGTATTTATCCATCTGTATTTTTCTATATCATACAAACTTATTATGGGAGGGGGTAGCGGTTCTCAGCCTTCTACCTCTCAAGGCAAATCCAAATCCAAATCCAAAAATGTGGGGGGATTTCCAAAGCTTCTGAACGTGATGCAAGAAGGCGCCATAGGGCCTTAGAGAAGCAAATAGATAAATGTACACGAGAAGTACAAAGGCCTCCTCAGCAACCCTCCCCACCTACTCCAGGCCCCTCCTCAACTGTATGTCCTCCCCCAGATGTTTCTCTTTCATCCAGGCATAGCCGTGGTTCTGTGGGACAACAGACTCAGCTATCCGACCTGCCAACCTCTAGGCGGCCTCCTGAGGCCACCTTCACTCCGGCTGCGGCGGGGCTTCGCCAGGACTCTTCTTTACCTGAGGAGATCCCTGCTCAAATGCGAACATTGATAGAGGTGGCGATCAGGCAGGGGATCGCTGCCGGCTTACAGCATGCGGTCATGACCCGGCATCAACCTGCCCCTGTTGACCCTGAGACCCAGTCGCTTCAGTCTCTAGTCAGGTCGGAACAACATGCTGATCAGGTAATCCCTTCTGAGGATATTCCTATTGCAGGATCCACAGGGGGGCGATCTGGACATGAGGCTGAGGAACTGTTTCAAATGCAACACTTAGAACAAAGTGATCTAGAATCCCTTCACGATTCCGAACATTCGTTATCTGAACCGGATCTTTTAGAGGAAGGGATGTCTGAAGACGAGGGGCTCTCCCCTGATCAACCTGTTTTTACTAGCCTGTTTCAGCCACAACTATTTAAATCTCTCCTGTTTAAAGCAAAAAATACGGCAGGCATTGACACAGCAGTTCCCCCCGTGTCTTCTGCAGAGGAGGGCCCTCAAGATCTCTTTTTTAATCAACCCACAGTTCAAGCTGAGGTGATATCGGTCCCTCACATGTTTATGGACCTAGTTCAGAAATAGTTCCGTTCCCCTGCAACATGCCCGGCTCCTACGGGTTATGATAGGAGGTTCTTTAACATGGCTTCAGAGTACCTCAAATTGTTAAATACCCCGGAGGTCGATGATCCCATAGTTGGGCTCGCCTCTTCTTCTTCGATTCCCAGTTAGTCACTTGAGGCCTTAAGGCCTGAGGATAAAAGAGCTGAAATAGCCCTACGCAAAGTCCATCACTCAGATGCCTGGGCCATCAGAGCAGCCATAGCTGCTTCCTTTTTTAACCGGGCTTCACTTAGATGGCTAAAGCAGCTTCGAGAACACGTCCCCAGCTCTAATATTAGGGCCCACCAGGACATAGCTAAGCTTACAGCGGCTGCAGAATTCTCGGCCGATGTGACTTTTCATTCAGTCAAGTTCTCCACCAGGGCCATAGCATCCCATCTCTCCGCAAGACGCCTTCTTTGGCTCAAACATTGGCAGGCGGACATCAAACACAAATCCAAACTCGCTTCAGCTCCTCTCCTGAGTGATAGACTTTTTGGTCCCTCCTTAGATCCGCTTCTCATTGAAACCCAGAATAAGAGAAAGATACTACCTTCTCTTTTTTGAAAATCGGACCCAAGGTACCCCCAGTCCTTTCGGAGGAGCTCCTTTCGGCCATACTTCCAGAGCTCCTTTCTGTCTCGAGCGCACAAATCCCAATTTTTCCACCCGGGACAGACCTCAGATGGGTCAGATCCCGGGGATAGATACCGGAGGGGCGGCCAACCCAGAAGGTCCTTTCGAACCTCCGGCAGCAGATCTTTCAGGCGCCCACGCTAGCCACTTGGAGCCTCATCCCATAGGGGGCCGTTCAAGTTCTATGCGGATCGCTGGGACTTTTCCATGTCTGATGCCTGGGTCCGAGACACTGTAAGGTTTGGCTTAGCACTAGAATTTCAATCCGCCCCATCCGATTTTTTCATGGTATCCCCTGTCTCCAAAAATTCAGTCAAGCATAACCTTATGGAGGCAGCTATCCAGCATCTTTTAAGCATACGGGCCATTCAACCGGTTACCGAGGACCAAAAGGGGCGCGGTTTTTATTCCCTTCTCTTTTTAGTCAAAAATGGTTCAGGAGGGTGGAGAGCGATCTTGGACCTGAAACGTCTCAATAAATTTTTAGTCTACCGCAGATTCAAAATGCACACCTTACAATCCATTCTTTCCAGTATCAGGGAGGGATACTTTCTCACCTCCATTGATCTGATGGAGGCTTACTTGCATATTCCGATCAGACCATCACATCGTAAGTTTTTAAGGTTCTGCTATAATAACCAACATTTTGAATATTGGGCCCTCCCCTTCAGATTAGCTTCTGCTCCCCGTGTTTTCATCAAGGTCCTCGCTGTTCTGGCTGCTCATATCCGCGGTCTCCCGATCAGACTGCACTGTTACCTAGACGACATTCTAATTTTGTCATCATCCTCTACACAAGCTGTCCACAATACCCAGACAACTCTACGCATTTTGCAGGCACATGGCTTCTCAATTAACCAGGATAAAAGCCAATTAACCCCTTCTACCAGATTGCTACATTTAGGAGCCATCATTGATACACAGGTAGGCAAGGTTTACCTTTCCAAGGAAAGACATAAAAGTATACAACTAGTGCAGCAGATCAGGTCGCAAAATAAAGTTTCTCTTGCAGATCTTTCTACTCTTCTTGGTAAGATGATCTCATGTATTTCTATTATTCCTTGGGCTCGTCTTCATTCCAGATCCCTTCAGTGGTTCCTTCTGCCGTTCCAGCATTCCGGTCTTCAAAGAGCCCAACAGACTCACCATCACCACCGACACCAGCCTGCTGGGATGGGGTGCTCATCTTCAATTCTCCACAGCTCAGGGCCGCTGGTCAGCAAGAGAACAGTCTCACAATATCAATTGACTGGAACTTCGGGCTATCCACCTGGCCCTTCGTTCTTTTCTACCGCAGGTACGCAACCAGCATGTCTTAGTTCTCACAGACAATACAGCCGCCAAGGCGCACGTAAACAAACAAGGGGGCACCCAGTCACAACATCTCATGAATGTCGTTGGGCAGAGACCAATTTACTCTCTATCAGAGCAGAACACATCTCAGGAATCTGCAACACCCAGGCAGATTGGCTCAGCCAGGCCACAGTAGATCAGACGGAGTGGTGTCTTCATCCGTCGCTCTTTCAAGAGGCAGTCACGAGGTTTGGTCTTCCGGTGGTCGATCTCTTTGCATCCCCTCTCAACGCCCAACTTCCGAGGTTCGTGTCCAGATACCCCTCTCAGGGAGCGGAGAATTTCAATGCTCTTCGCTGCCCATGGCCCCCAGGGCTCTTGTACACATTCCCCCCTCTTCCTTTGATTCCTCGGGTCATAGGGAAGATGCTAGAGGAATAGGCAGAACTGATTCTGGTAGCTCCCTACTGGCCCCGACGGTCTTGGTTCACGGACCTTTGTTGTCTGTCGGTGTTCAAACCATGGAGGATCCCTCCAGACAGGATTGTTCTAACCCAGGGTCCTCTACAACACCCGAACCCTCAATGGTTCCAATTGACCGTCTGGAGGTTGAGCAGTCGCGTTTAATCAGCAAAAAACTGTCCAATAGAATTATTTCTATCATCCAAGCTGCGAGGTGCCCCTCAACTACTCGCATTTATAACGCCACTTGGTCCATATTTGCAAAATGGTGTTCCAAATTTCATATTGAACCTCGATCTCCTTCGATTGCTCAAATCTTAGATTTTTTGCACGATGGCCTCGATAGGGGGCTTTCGCCAAATACTCTGAGAAGACAAGTTTCCGCCTTGTCTTCTGTTATTGATCATGAGGTTTTTCCATCTCTTTCTCATCATCCACTTATTCACGCTTTTCTTAGAGGTGCCACTAATTTACGACCGCCTCCAGTTCATCGTTATCCTACCTGGGATCTGAATAAAGTGCTTTTAGCTCTTACCAAGCCTCCTTTTGAGCCGATACGTTCTACATCCCTACTATTCCTTACATATAAGGTAGTTTTCTTAGTGGCCATAACTTCAGCTCGGCGCATTTCCGAGTTGGCTTCCCTGTCGGTCAGGACCGACCTTTGTGTTTTTCACGCAGATAGGGTTATTCTCCGACCAGATCCTACATTTATTCCAAAGATTAATTCTGCCTTTCATAGGGCACAAGAGTTAGTGTTACCCAATTTCTGTCCTCATCCTTCCCGGGGGTTGGAACACCAGTGGCATAAGCTGGATGTCCGACGTGCTTTAAAAGTCTACATCCATCGCACGGCTTCCTTTAGAAGGACTGAAGCCTTGTTTGTTGTCTTTCTGCCTCACAGTCAGGGTACTGAAGCATCTTCACCCACCATTGGTCATTGGTTGCAAGCGACCATTGCCAAAGCTTATCCAGCCCAGGCCCTAGCAGTACCCAGGGGCATCACAGCTCACTCCACACGCAGTGCAGCAACCACAGCGGCTTGGGCCACTCAAGCTCCCATCACGGACATTTGTCGGGCTGCTACATGGGCGTCTCCCTCTCCTTTTATCAGGCATTATAAGATTGATGTCTTTGCATCAGCGGATGCTGCTTTTGATAGCAGGGTGCTACAAGGAGTTGTACAGGACAGGGACAGACTCCAGGTCCAGACAGCATCCCACCCGTAGTACAAGCCAAGCTTTGGTATGTCCCACACATTTGGATGCTCCGAGCAGCTCGTAGGGGAATAGGTGTTGGTTCTTACCTGATACACCGGTTCTCTTCGAGCTGCAAGGAGCATCCAACCCCACCCTACTTTGTTATTGCTGTCTGTTTCTTTTTCCTTCCGTCTGGGGGAGTCCTGTCTTTCGACCAAGATGATGTAGTAGTTCTTCGGAAGCGTCACCTGCTTTCTACTGCGATCTTCGCCAAAACTGGGGAACGCTAGGGAGGAGTCCCATGGAGGAGGAGGAGCGTTCCGAAGTTTAAGTTCAGCCTATCAGAAGGAAGACTGAACCAACCCACACATTTGGATGCTCCTTGCAGCTCGAAGAGAACCGGCGTATCAGGTAAGAACCAACACCTATTTTATAGAGGTTTCACAGAAACTCACAAGGCCCCTCTAATATCTTGTGCGATGAATGTGATCTTTCTTGTAATCATCTCGTGATATCTTCTGCTATAATTTGGCCAGAGAAGAAAACTTGTTTAAGCCCCCAACATTCATAAATATTTAGCCAATATCATTTAAATAAGACCATTTATTAATATGCTTGTGAAGGATATTTGGACCTGACATTTAGAAATTCAAAAGGTTTGGGATCCAGTCCATTCCTATGGCAGCAGTTACACTAGCAGTTACTCAACTTCCTATGTTTCAATCTTCAAGCATCTACTCATGAAACCATTTTTCACGGCCTTTGCTGTTCCTTCTCTCCTATCCTAAAGGTTTCTCTCCCAGTTTTCCATTTCTGAACTCTCTGTTGTTCTTCAGTTTGATTTCAGAATGGTTCTCTTCAAAATCTTCCTCCTAGCTGCAGGGGTGGGATTCTACCAGTTTGCACCTATTCGCTAGAACCGGTTGTTAACATTCTAAGCAGTTTGGAGAACTGGTTGTTAGAAGAAATTATTGGCCTAATCCTGTAAGGAAGGTAGGAAGGAAACATTCTGGTGTTGCTTACAGAAACTGCCTCTCCATTAACCCTTATTACATTCTTGGCAGGACTAGACTTCCTGTCTCAGGAACATCTCTGGAATTTTTTTCCCCTCCTTTGCTGGTACTTTGCTTGTGTGGAGTGACCATTCAAAGTTACAATGGCACTGAAAAAAGTGACTTATGACCATTTTCCACACTTACGACTGTTGCAGCATCCCTACAGTCATAAGAGGCCAGGCGAGGAGATGCGTGCCTCGATGTGAGTGATATTGAGTTGGCCATGCCCAGCCAATAACATGGCCACCAAGCCATATCCACCCAGTCACATGATCACCAAGCCATGCCCACCAACTAAGCCACACCCACAGAACCGGTTGTTAAAAATTTTGAATCCCACCCCTGCCTAGCTGCCTTCAAGATGCATATTCTCTGAAGCTTTAACCTTGCAGGATTTATAAACCCAAAGCTTGAAGTAAGAATGACACAGCTTGGGCTGAGATTTAACTGAGGTATTTGATGATAAGCATTCGTAAGGATCCTGGAAAGGGTGTTCTTCATTGATGTTGATTTCACAAAGGCACTTGGAACTTTCATGAATCCGATTCCATTTTGCCACTGGTCATATCATCTGGACTCTTCAGTTCTAATTCTTTAGATCCAAATTTTCTAGTTTAAGTTACTGGCTTAAATCATCAATGGATTTTTTTTTCTCTGACTGTCAGTGGAGAGTTAGATCTTTTTACAACAGGGGTGTCAAACTCAAGGCCCATGGGCCGGATCCAGCCTGTGGGGTACTTGGTACCTCAGTCAACAAAAAGGGAACTCGGGAGCCCATTTTTGCTGGACAAGTGCTTGGGCTACCACAGGCGTCCCCGACATGAATGATGTTGACCTAGCCATGCCCCCCTCGCTACGCCCTCCCCGAGATAAAACACAACCCTGATGTGGCCCTCAATGAAATCAAGTTTGACCTCCATCAAGCACAATGCTGGAAGCAAAATAATACACCCTCAGAGGAATTAGTAATTCAAAAAATTCTAGATTGTGCTGAAATGGATAAATTGACGTTAAAATTAAGAGATAAAGAAGAGTCGGAGTATTACGAAATTTGGGACAATTGGTACAAATGGTTGAACAATAGCAATAAAGATAACAGAGATCAGAAAATTATAGATAAATGTATATGGATATATATAAAGTATATAAATATAGATATTTACATGAGATTGCTTTGTATAATAATGATGGCACAGCACTGTTAATATTAAGGTTAAAACATGTAAAAGTTGAAAAAGAAGAATAAAAATTATTGGGAAAAAGAAAAGAAATCAAGTTTGACACCCCTGCTTTACAATGTTACCTCCAATAAAGGATTACTATATTTTGATATACAGGCAGTCCTTGATTTACAACCATCCATCTAGTAACCGTTCGAAGTTACAATGGCAGTGACAAAAGCGACTTGAATGATTTTTCACACTTAACCACCATTAGAGCATCCTCAAGGTCATGTGATCAAAATTCAGAAGGTTGGCAGCTACTTCCAATTTATAACAGTTGCAGTGTCTGATGTGATCAGCTTTTGTGACCTTTTAACAAGCAAAGTCAATGGGGAAGCCAGATTCACTTAACAACCAGCTTATTAAATTCACTGCAGTGATTCACTTAACAATGGTGGCAAGAAACATTGTCAAATGGTGTGATGATTCCCCCAGAAAGCTCTCTAGATGTCAGCTCGGGGGAGGATGAATCAGTTCCTGGCACTCAGGAAGGGATTTGATTGATGGCTCCAAGCAGCCATCTGAGAGGGATTTGGATGAAGTGCAGCTGCAGCAGGACTGCCCTGAGGCTTCACGTGGGGAAAGCATGCAGCTGCATCCAGTCAGTGATGAGGAAGAGGAACTGCCTTCTGCACTGATCCCTGAACACGTAGGGCAGAAAAAAGGCAGGAGCAGAGAAGGTCAGCCAGATTATTCACAAGGAGGCAGCCTCAGCTGCCTCCTTCTTGCTGGGAGGCACCATCAACTTGGCTATTTAGCACAGCAGGGAGAGGGAAGTGATGCTGGGAATAATGGATTTGTTTCCTAGCTGTGTGTTTTCTGGTTGTTGTGATTCCTGCTCATTTTGGATTGGCCCTGTGCCTTGACTTGGATTGTGCCTTGTGAACTCTGGATTTTTCTCACCTCGGGAACCCTCTTGTGTTGTGGATTTAATTTTGCCTGGTGGGTTTATTTTGGTTGGGAAACTTTTAGATGCCTTGTAGATCACTGGCCATTGCTCTGTGGATGAGCATTGGTCTGCTCATGGCTGGACTTAATTGGGACAATTCTGGATTATTGGTGAGGGGAGTTGCGGGGGGATATTAATAAACCCACTAAACCACAGTTACATGTATATGTGTGAGAATGGGACAGCACAAATGGATCAAAACTCAAAACTTTACAGCTGTCTTGCTTAGCAGTGGAAATTTTGGGTTCAATTGTGATTGTACGTTGAGGACCAACCATATAGAATATAATGATAAATATAGATAATTATTTCAAGGAGTACATATATGCTCTGTCCTTGTCTTGAGTGTAACACTGACAACCTAATGGATAAGTTAAATTTGCTTTGAGGCTTCTATTTACTTTGAAGAAAATCTGCTTTCACTGTCTGTCTTTTAACTTACTTGAAAGGTTCTTTTTTTCTGCTTTGCCCTATCCTCTGAGAGTATCTTTGTTTTAGAACAAAAAGAAAACAACTGTGGATCTGATGTTGATTTTTTCCTCCACAAATCCATTTTTTAAAAAATCTCAACAAGGGCTGTGAATTAACTTTCTCAGAGGCTATGAAGAACACAGGATTAAATTACCAATAATTCAATTCCCAGTTTGTTTTCGGCAATTAGTTGCCTATCTTGGTTGTGTTCTCTCAACCGTGTTATTTAAAAGTGAGGCCTGTTGCCTTTGGGTCTTGATAGGGGTGGAAATGCTGCAGTGGAGAATAATGTTTAGCAGTGTTTCTCAACCTTGGACACTTTAAGAGGTCTGGACTTCAACTCCCAGAATTCCCCATCCAGGTATTCTGGGAGTTGAAGTCCAGACTTCTTAAAGTGGCTAAGGTTCAGAAGCACTGGGTTAAAGTATTGGACTAAGAATGGGGAGACCGGTGAGACCATCTATCCTCAGCCACAGAAATTCACTGAGTGCTTTGAGCCCATCATCCTTTCTCAGCCCAACTCACCTGGCAGATTGATTGTTGAGAAAAAATAAGTCTTCTACCACAATGCTTGAACACCTTCAGCAATTTCAACCAAACTTGGTACACAGATTACTTACTCTCTGGAAACAATTACTGTGGGGGTAAAACACCCCTAATGCCCCTCAGGATGTTTGTTCTTGTGGTCTGTTAATATACAGCAAATTGTGCCTTAAAATGGTTTCTACCGTACTATCTTAAAATGGCTTCTACTGTCCAGCATTGTGGAGTTGCCATGGTAACGCTTCACAGTACTCCAAAAGGGGGCTCTCCCTGGTAATGGGGAAAATCCAACATTAGAAATTATGTTGAGGCTTTTCCTGTCTAATACAGCATTAGGATAAATAAATACCTGGGCAACTCTGGGTTATCAGTTAGTACCTTATAAAAATATTCTTTTTGGCCACTCACTTATATGACGTATGTTTACAAGATCATTTTGACAACAAAGCCTTTTTTTTTTAAACCACAAGGGAGATTGGAGTGAAGAAGCACAATTTCTTCTGTCCTCCTTCATGTATTTTGGGTGAAGAGAGCAAGCCTCGGCTAAATAAATCAGTTGGAGGTCATTTGGCAGCAAAGACGGCCAAATTTTTTTGAATACTGTTTTTACTGCCGTAGGGTTCTGTTGAATGACAGCTGAGAGAAACAGTCAGATAGCTGGTAAATCTCTCAGAAAGAGAGAAAAAAAAAAGCTTAGAAAAGAAATCAAAATCTCCACAGAGAAATAATCCTTCAAAGGTCAAAAGTTCTCTATATATCATTGAAGAGATTTATATCATCTCCAGTTGGGCAGGGCTGAAGTCAAGAGGTTGAATTTGAGGCTGTAACACTCCTGGCAGCATAATTCTGAGATGCTCTTGGACCTCAAAAACTCCTATAGATATTGTAAATCAGCACATCGCAATAACTCATTTAGCATACCCGTTAATATTCTTTTTTCCCCTTTAAATAAATTTGGGGAGTTGTTTAAAAGCAAAACGAACCATCTTTTGAGGGAGGGAGGGAGGACGATCCACCTTGAATTAGCAGTTAATTTGATGTTATTTATTTTGGCCACCTACCAATATGCAAAGCCTGGGAAGAAAGTCTAATTTTCTTTTAAAGTCAGTCAGTCTCTTTCTTTCTTTGTTTATTTAATCATAGTGTATAATGGAGGTGGCAACCCTTTCCTCAACACTGTCCAACTATTTACAAAGTCTGCATTACTCTAGGTGTGGTCTTACTAAGGTTTTATAGAGTAGTATTAGGGACCTTGGAGGTCTTCTATTACTATTAAACTTCTCATAACTCCCTATTACCCATCCCCTTCCACTTGTGACTGTATGAACTTTGTTGCTTGTATCCTAATGATTTTTTCTGACTGTTTCCTCATACGATTTAATTGCTTATTGGTACCCTATGACTATTATTAAGTGTTGAACCTTATGATTCTTGACTCTTGATGAATGTATCTTTTCTTTTATGTACACTGAGAGACAAATTCCTTGTGTGTCCGGTCACAATTGGCCAATAAAGAATTCTGTTCTATTCTATTCTATTTGAGAGCTGCATGCAATGAAATTTCATTTTAATCTATGCCAATTAGTGTACATTTAAAGTGATAATAAAGTTTTTCTAAGTCTAAAAAAAGTCTAATTTTGTGAAAACTAGTTTTATATAGGATTTCCTGAAAGGAAATAGCTCACTAGTTTTCTGTTTGGAGTTGACCATTATTTCACCCAATTTGTGAAAAAGAGGCCTAGAAACGTCTGTTTTAAATACTGTGAAGTGTGCTTTTAATGATCACTTGGAAACATTTGTTTGAAAATGGAAAAATGCACATATTCAGTATAAATTAAGATTTCCAATTGCGTAAAACAACAAGTGTATAAAAACAATCATTACAAAATACTTAATAGATGGTTAAAAGATAGAGTATTATTAATAGTTCAAAATATAGAAATTGCACTGAGAGGATGAATATATCAACCACAACAGAACCATCTGAAAATGTCTTTATAGTATGCATAGGAAAACATCTGCATTCTGTTGGAGGATTTATTAATTGTATTGAAATGTGCTTTATGAAACATAATTCTGAAACCATGGATTTCTTTTGGTTCTTGCCATTTTCTGTGTGGCTTTCTTTTTAGAGTTCCAGACATAAATCAATGTGGAAATATACGCTTCCGAAAGCTTTGTAAATGAAAATTTCAAACCTCAGTAAATTGCTTGGCAACTTTGGAGGGAGCCAAGTACAAAGTCAATTTGACATCCAGAAGTTTTATGCAAGGACATTAGAATCCACTTTATTTATCCAGCAGTTAAGAAAACCAGAAAATATATTCACTGAAGCTTTTGGTTCTCCGCTTCTCTTTAAAAAAAGAAAGAAAGAAATAAAAAGGACGATCTATTGTACCAATAACAACCACTGCTTGGAAAACTGAGGCTATTTGAATAAGCAAGAAATAAATAATTAAAATGAGAGATTATGGCCATGCAAATCCTTGAAAAGAGGAGGGAATGCTATTGTCCCTGGGAGTGAGCATGAAGCATCTCTTTTCAAGTTGTTAAAGCTACCACATCTTTTTCCAGGCTCCGATGATCTCTCACGTGAAGCTACTTCTGGCTGTCAGGCTTTTTACCCAGATGGTTACTCAGACTAGAAAGCTATGAGGCAGAAATTTGACAACACGGCTCTTTTAAAAGAAATGTTTATTACAAATATTAGAAGGTGCCAACTATAAACCTCAAGGCATAGGAAGATCAATTCCTCTACCCTGCTTCAAATCTGATGGGTTTTTTTTTTGCCCCCTGGGTTGTCTAGATACCCCAGTTGTATCTCCATTGGAGTTTGATTGACATCTCTATACTATAACAGGCCTGGCTGTTGCATCTGGCCTTGTTTCTTCCAACAATCCTGTTTCCCCCAAAATACGACTTACCCTGAAAGTAAGACCTAGCTTGATTTTTACCTGTGAGCCCAATATAAGCCCTACCCCCAAAATAAGCTCTAATTAAGACACTGCCCATTCCAAGGTGCATGGATTAAAATTAAGCTAGGGTGGGGATGGGGTGTGTGGAGCTGCCCTACTACTTACCTTTGGACAGTTGTAGCCAGGCCTCATACAACCCGACACCTGCCTTGCTGGCCCATTTCTTCTGCAGCTGGCAAAACTGGCCAGCTTCCTGAAGGCCTCTGGAGCTGATAACAAAGTTCTGGATCGATCCAGAGCTCTGTTATCAGCTACAGAGACCTTCAGGAAAGCCTTGCCAGCCACAGAAGAAGAAGTTCCTGAAGGCCTCTGACAGTGAAAAGGAGGCTGGGGGTGAGGTAACCTCACACAAGTGAGGTTAGTCGGTGGATGACATCCCCCGAAAATAAGACCTGGTGTCTTTTTTGGTGGCAAAAAATATAAGACAGGGTCTTATTTTTGAGGAAACATGGTATTGCCACATGCCTAATTGCCTATGCCTGCATGGCCGTTTTGCTCTGCTGAGGAAAATGATACAAATGCTTTAATGAGACAGAGAAGAGTATTTTGTATGTCTGTACATTTTGTACACATTTTGCCCATTGGGAAGGATCTCTTTCAAAGGATTACCATAGTTCTTTTAGAGATGTTTGAAGAATTCATTACCTGGGACTAAGTAATGTCCTCTAACTTTCCTGTACTAAAATCTCCAGCCTGCTCCTGTCCAGATGTTGCACTGCAGTTCTCAGCTGAAAAAGTCACCCTCTACCATATTAAATTTATTTTAGAGAATAATGTACTGCTCTTAAAGATCTAAGTGCTGAGTAACAATGAAAGGGGAAAGTAGTTTTAAATTATTTTTGTGAAGTGCAGGATTGGAACGACACCCATACCAACCATTATAAATTTTCAGACAATGTTCTATAAGTGATTCCACCAGGAAACTTATCAGAATATTGATAGCATCTGGCAGGGTTTTCATGTAGCCAGTGATTAAATGATGTAATGGTTGGAAATTATAAAGCTTTGATCTAATTTAAAGACTCTTGAACTGATCTTGATCTCTGTTTATTGTTGCAAGACTTTAAAAAAAAAAACTAATTTGGATTGTTCCCAAGAAATCAGAATAGAGGCAATACACTTTTCCTTTTAGCTGAAAGGCAGAGCTGTTCATATTCCATAGAAAATTTGCTTCTTCTGTTGATTGATAATCTCATCCCTACATTTTATCACGTAAAAGTAACGAGTCTTCTCTTGGGAGGCTTTGCAGGCCTTCCAGGAGATCTGTATTTATAACCCAGTTGCAATGTTGCATCCCACAGTCAAAACTAAGTGTATTCACAAACCCAACCCAATAAGTCAATTATAATGCTCAGCAAATGAGTATTAATCTAATATTCTGAGATCACGATGCAGTCAGGCCTTGTCAGATGCGTTAAAACTTGGCTGTCTAAATTCTTCTTCTGTAAACATGAAAATATTAAGAACTTGCCTGAACAGGTTTTTCACTGTGGAAGCTCTTCAGATCATCCGCAGCTAACACGTAATTGAAATCTTTCTGTCATTGTCAAAACAAGCAGCTCTAACTTTGTGTATTTTGGGGTTAAAACTAAAAGCACTGTGACAATTTGAAGCCTGGTTGAATCAATATAAAGAGCAAATAGGCTTTAATTTTACTTCCAAGATTCATTAGGAATTTTGACATATTTTCAAGAGGCACTTCAAGTGTTTTTTTTTTCTAGGAGATATTTGTTCTTTAGAGAAGAATCAATAACCTTGATGGACACATGCATATTTCTTTTTTCAAATGGGACTTGGCTCACACATTGATATATTCTCAAAATATAGATGAAGCAAACTCTGAGGATAACAAACATACTTCATTATAAGTGATTATTTTGGTTCATTTTCATATGGAATAAAGTGTTAAGACACCTTTTAAAACAAGGCCTTCATTTTTAAGATTTCATCATAGTATTTTTTTGACACCAGGTTGGCTCGCCTTATGGATTAAATGTACATATTTTGTAGGATCTTAAGAATGTTTGTGATACCATTAGATCTTCTAGAGGAAGAAGTGCAGACCAGAAATTGAGTTAACCTACAACTGTTTGGTGTCTGTCATTGCTTATATCTACCTGTCAGTTGTCAATTTTGTTGATGTGTGGAACAACATTGTCCTGATGTCTAAAGTCACTGACAATTAGCCAGAACTAGAGATGCTTCTGGCTTGTGCTTGGCTTAGAAAAATAGTCTAGGGAAGAGAGAAACAGTGTTTCTTTCCATTCTTTCATCATGATCATGAGAATGCAAGAAGAAATAAATAAGACAATTAAAAGGCATTTCATTTAATATTGCAGGCTCGTTTTTAATCACACCCCCAATACCTGTCTTTGAATTTCCTTTGCTATTGAGGAATTACAAATATATTCTTCAAGTATGTTATTTAGGAATGATTTAAAAAAAATTTTTTTTTTGGGTGGGGGACTTATTTCTTTCACTTCATGTTATTTCCTCATGGTCCAAAGTATTGGTTGGCAACCTCATATTTTCTTCCTTTATTTCCAATGATATACATCTATTTTTAAATTTATTTTATTTTATTTACTGGGGTATTATACGCATGCTGTTTCATCCCAGAAGGACTCTGAATAGCTTAAATATTAGATTGAAATACAGAAAAACAACTACAATAATTAAATATGATAGCAAATAATTCTCTCAGAAACTAAAGATACCAAGAGCAATAATCACCCAAGCACAAAGCAAAATGGGGACTTCCAAATTTATCCAAGGTCTTTCTGGAAAAAAAACCCAGGTTTTATTACCTCTCTTATGACTAAACAGGGTAGTGTTAGTCAGAATCTGGTGATAAAGAAATGGGGCTGTCACTAATAAGAGTCATCTTCTTGGAAATTGATAGGAGAAGGGATCTGGAGCAGGGGTGGGATTCTATCGGTTCGGACCGGTTCAGGCGAACCGGATGTTAAATTTGCACCTGGTTTGCCGAACTGGTATTTGAATCGACTGGCTGGCCCTGCCCACCCTGCCCCTCCCAGGAGTCTCCATGTTGCCCATTTTCAATGCAAGTAAGTGCAGGGTCCACGCGGAGGCTCTGGGAGGGGGGAAAATGGGCCTTCCAGAAATACCGGAAGTACCGGAAGTCTGGAAATGGGCCTGTTTCCGGCTTTCGGAGGAACTCCAGAGCCCGGGGGGAGGTTGTTTTTGCCCTCCCAGAAGCCCAAGGGAAGCCTCCGGACCCTGGGGGAGGTGAAAAACAGCCCACCCGGAAATTCCAGCAGGCCAGGACCATCATGGCCACACCCACCCAGCAACTGGGCAGCGAACCAGTTGCTGGGATTTTTTAATCCCACCCCTGATCTGGAGTGAGCTTTCTCAATCTTACTATATACCCAGAATGGAAGTTAATGGTCCTGTGGAGATTTGTGCCCTTAAACTCTGGAACATTTACTACACTTTTCTGGTTGACTTCTTATTCCAGATGTTTATTGTGGACCAACTGAAGTTATGGATTGGATTGAGACAGACCTATGTCTTCTTGAAAGTCTGAAGTGATGAAGCTACCACAATTTCCAAAGGCAACTTTTGTTCCATTGGTTGATTGTTCTCGTATTTTACCTGATCATTCTCGTACTCTCCTCCATTGTCTTTCTTGATATGTCTTGGATCTGAGGACTTAGAAAGCTTTTGCTTCTCAGATTCAAGTTTTAGTCTCTCCCTACAATTCTATGAATTAAGTAAAAAGTTAACTAAGTTGTAGTCATTTGTATTACAATCCCAGACCAGCATAATAAAGTTCTTATTAAAATCAGATTTAAATGTAAATGTTTAAATGTCATATTTAAATATATATACCACTAGTAGAATAGCAGCAAATAAATTAACCAGAAAGTTTTTCTTAAAGTTTTTGGCTTCTACTCTGTTTATGGAGATCTAGACAAATTTGTGGTGTTAGACATGTAATGTGTCTATTTAATTCTGTTCTTCTGGAGAGCTGATATTTGAAGGAAGCATTGTGTAGCAGATTACACTTTTTGCTGGCAGAGGGATATTATATCACTGTTTGTCAAGGTATGAAAATAACACAACCAAAGAAAATCTGTATTTGATTTGGAAATGAATCTACATTTAAGACACTTGTAATATTACCAAACAAAGCAACATTTCTTACATGAAGCACTACATCTATGTTCAATAAAGATTACTTGAAGCTTTATCAAATTATACATTCCCAAAGTCAAAAGGGCAAACCTTGAATTAAAAAAAAACATGATTACATACAAAAATATAAAAATGAAGCAGAAATAAGCACAACTTTAACTAAAACATTGTTAATAATTGTCTTTTAAGGGGTAGTTATGCACTGATTTCTTAGAGGCAATTGGAGTGCTTTCCTTTGACAATAGTTTAAAAAAAATCTTTAAAATCTTTTTCTTTGATGCCATCAACAAGGGATTTTGTTGGTTATTTTTGTTGGTTATTTTTCAGTAAAGTTGTTTTTGTCTGTGCTCGCCCTTCAATTCCACAAATATAAAAGGCTCTCCTACCTTTTTGGTGTGGAAAGAGGCAATTTTACATTTTCCCCCAGTATTGTAAAACATTACGAGCCTCTGTAATTATATTAGTTTTAAAAATAAAGCCTTCATCATCCCTAAGTTTGTTTGATGTCCTTTCTCTACTGACTCTATTCCCCCCCCCCCAGTTCTCCTTTACATTAATGCGAAGAGACAGTTGAGTAAATGCACAATGAACTTCAAAACCTAGTAATTGTTTTTCAGAAAGAATGAAACTTGCGAATTAGATATGGATTGTAAAAGAACACCAGAGCTGATTAGTGTGTGTTAGGTTTGCCTGCTGGACCATTCTGACACCTGTCTCCCAGCTTTCTCGATAAATACTACGGCTGATCCCTCTATAGTGCCAGTCACACGGCACGATGAGCTTGTGGGTGGGAATTAGAAAGATTCCCAGTGAACTTTGTCAGGCTTAGAAATTCATGGAACTCGACATAAAAGGCAACGTTAAACAAAGATGAGTTGAATCCATTTACATGAAAACTCTTTAAGTTATCTGTGTTTAATTTTTTTTTCTTTTAAAGGAGAAGGAGAGAGACAGGCAGGCTGGAATTGGGAGAATGTTTAAGGAGGCTCCTGTTCCTTTTTTTTTTTTGTAAGCTGTGTGGATAATAAGCTTTTCAGAAATTGAAGGTTGAGCAAGGGAGTAAGCCAACCTTAGGAGGATAAAAAAAATGCTTTCCTTCCCAGTTCTACTTTTTAAAGAAATATCTCTTTCATCTTAAACCTTCTTGTTTATAGCACACGATCCCTGTTTGTGCTTATTCATCATGCTTATACCAGTCTCTTAATTACTCCCAATGTAGCTGCTCTATCTTGAACTCCAAAACTGACCTTTCACTTTTTATTCCTGGAAATCATTAATCATACACAATCAATGACAAGGAGACACAAGAAAGATCACTTGCATTCAGACTCCACTCACTAGGCCTGTGAAGACCTGGGTCCTTCCACTCCTAGTAGTCAAACGTATCTTAATTAATGATCCGTAAGTCCATGCAGGGGGTTATTAAACTACTATGGTGGTGGTTTGCATTGTCCAGAGTTGTGCTCATTTGCCAACTCCCAGAAATCACAGATACATTGTACTGCACTCCTCTGCTCGCAGTAGAATACCCTACACTACCTGGCTTGAGATTTTAGACTTGGACAACCTAGAACTACGCTGCCTACAGTTGGACTTGAGCATAATACACAAAATTATCTGCTACAATGTCCTACCAGTCAATGACTACTTCAGCTTCAACCACAACAATACAAGAACACACAACAGATACAAACTCAATGTAAACCACTCCAAACTTGATTGCAGAAAGTACGACTTCAGCAACAGAGTGGTCAATGCTTGGAATGCACTACCTGACTCTGTTGTTATATCCTCTAACCCCCACTCCTTTGACCTCAAACTATCCACTATTGACCTCACCCCATTCCTAAGAGGTCTGTAAGGGGCGTGCATAAGCACACCATCATGCCTACCGTCCCTGTCCTATTGTCCCCAATTATTCGTATCTGTTCCCTGTATTCTTACTTATGTTACATATGTTTGCAAGTTATGTTTATTCTTATATCTATTATCTTGTAAGCAATTGATGAATCAATCAATCAATCAATCAGTAAACATTCCCATCTGTGAAGATGGCGGCACAGGGATTTAAACCTCTCATGTGTTCTCATCCCCAACCTTGCTTTCACACAAGGCCTGTTTACTTTGGGAGTAAAGATCTCCATTTCTCCTTTCTGGGACTACTTCTACAGTAAATCCATCTTTATGTTTATTTCACAAATTCACTCCTAAATGTAAGCTGATGGTGTAAGCAGACAAAGATTGGAAACCGTAAAAGACACACATTTAAAATCAGCAGAACCTTAACCCTAGGGTTCTGCAAGAAAAAGAAAGAAAGGAATGAAATTACGAGAAACCATAAGGGATGCTTAGCAGAGTTCTATTCAGGATGTCATGATGTATTCTACAAAAATAAAATGCTGGTCTGGTTAGAAGACCACACTTTCACATTTCTAGAGAAGCATTCACATAGATGTTAATTCTACTAGAGTCCTCACTGTTTCCTAGCAACCAACACAGAATAACAGAATAATAAAATAACGGAGTTGGAAGGGATCTTGGAGGCCTTCTAGTCTTCAAGCAGAAGACCTTATACCATCTCTTCTTAAAAACCTCCAGTGATGGAGCACCTACAACTTCTGAAGGCAACTTCTGTTCCACTGGTTAATTGTTCTCACCATTAGGAAGTTTCTCTTTAATTCCAGGTTGCTTCTCTCCTTGATTAGTTTTCATCCATCCTTTCTTGTCTTGCTTTCTGGAGCCTTGGAGAAAAAGCCCCTCTTCTCTGGGGCAGCTCCTGAGATGTTGGAACACTATTATTGTGTTGTTCCATGTCAGAAACACTGCTATTTCTTAGGTGGGTGAGGGATCATTTCATTAAAAAATTAACATAGCATAATATTTTAAGGACTAGATAGGCAGTGTTATCTTTGCCATTATGATTTTCTCCAAATTATTGTTGTGGTTTGCTGGCAGCCTGTGCAGACAGCAGCGGAATCGGACAGAAGAACAGGGACCAGTCCGGGAGTCTGAGGAGGACTTGGATGAGGGTTCTGTGTCCAGTGCAGAGATGGGGCCAGGACCATCTGGGAGTGGGGTACTGCCTTCGGAGCTTCCAGAGTCTGGCAGCAGCCAGGCAGAGGAACAAGGGGAGCCTGTACCCAGTGTGCGTGTGCGCAGAGCTGCTAGAAGGCAAGAGCAGCTGAGACAAAAGGGGAGACTCAGGAGTAAGGCTTGGAGGTGATTGCACCTGCCCTAAAGTATAAAGAAGGTGCAAAAGAAGAGAAACCTTTGCAGGAAGCGAAGTCATTTGCTGTGTTTGGATTAATCCTTGAAGCTTTGTGTGGACTTTGGTTGGTTTTTTATAGTTCATTTGGCATTTTAGTTGTTGGCAGCAATTCAAAGGAGAGAAAGGTGGGTGCTTATCTTGAGGGACTGTTTGGGACTCATTACGGGCTGGGAATGCACATAATTCCCAGCGTTGAAATAAAACAAGAGTTGTTTGGACTAAGCATGTGCTTAATTATGGTCTCAGGAAGCCTTGATCAGAACAATTGTGTAGAAGACAACATTCTATGAGGCAGGAGTCTCCAAACTTGGCAACTTTAAGACTTGTGGACTTCAACTCCCAGAGTTCATGACTAGCATGACTAGCTGAGGAATTCTGGGAATTAAAGTCCACAAATCTTAATGTTGCCAAATTTGGAGACCCCTGCTATAAGGAATCTCTGCAGGTCTAGGTTAATGCTCCTTTTCTCACAGTTTTTATAAAACCAATCCCATTTCTCCAATGGCAGGGAATACCTGAATGCATCCCTTTTCTCATTTTATTGTGAAATTAAACTGTGCATCTGAAGGATTTGATTCAGAAGGCCAAAGAGGAGATCAAATGTAACCATCCTTGCTGATAGGACTTGAATGTTCAAATCCCACATTTAGCCTAGAGAGTTAAGAGCTGAATTATTTTGAGGATTATCAAAAACATTCATCTGTCCTTTGCAATATGTCTGATGTTTCAGCTAAGCCCTAACAGATCATAACTTCAGTAATGTCAGTTTTGTCACTCAATGCTCACTCGCAATGTCTCTAATATAACGAAGTGCTGATCACTTTTAAACTTGGATTTAACCTTGAGAGATATTATTCCTTGTTATGCATCCATATATTAGGGGGTTTTAAAGTAGGTGATTTGATGTTTTCTATTATAGAGCATCCACAGATGGGAATACAAGAAAAAATGGTAGCTATATACTTTTACGGTTGGCAGTATGATTCCATTCCTTGCACAGTTCATCAAACACTGTTCCGCATAAATTATGGTAATTAAATGAAGAAGAGTTGATGAGAATCTTACTTTCCTATGCTTTTTGACAACAGCAAAAGCAGATGGGGGGAAAATTTCCATTGATTATTTAAATAAAAATACATCGGCTTTATGGTTATTAATTGGGGAGGCAAATTGGGAAAAGCTTACATATTGACAAAATGCTAATTTATATTGTCCAGTGTAGCAGTGTCAATGATTAAAAGGGACTATTTATAGCATAATTTTGTGGACACTAAAATAAAGCTACCCAAAACATTCCACTGGTCATGGTGGTTATGGATAATTCTGAAACCTCGACTTTCATTTACCAGCAAATTCTGTTTGCGTATTTCCATTTTGCTATTGACTATGGAGATCTTCAGACACTTTCATTTCTCTGCTATTAATCTCAGCTCCATTTTTCCAGAAATACAGATTCTGAATTTGATTAGGGCAAGATAACAAAAGATTCATCAGAATGCTTGCAAATTCCATTTTAAACCATTTTATGAAGATTTTTGGTTTCGTTTTTGCATTTGCAAGTTATTTTCAAAATGGAAGAGGAAATGCCATAAACTTTGTTACAGGAATTGATTTTGTCTCAAGGGCGCAGGGTGGAAGAAACGGAGCATCTAAATTTCTTAGAAATGAGGCAGCTTTAATTTTATTTTTCTTAAGCCTCGGCCGGTATTTTTAAAAAGCTCATTTATTCTTGGAGGAAAAGCCGTAGTGTTGTTCTCTTTTTGAATTGTGAATACATAAATGCAAGCCAATTGGACAACTTTATCAAGAAGGTATAAAAAAGTAAAATATTTTTTTTTATTTTACTTTCGTACTCCTTTGATATATTTCTTACATAAGTTTAGGAAGCAGTCATGCACATTTGTCGTGGCCCAGGTTCCTCATAAGATTTAGTGTATTTTCCCAGCCTTAGCGTGTTAAGACCAAAAAAGATATGGAAGGATGCTTCAGATTCTTGACTGAACACTTCGAACACTCCACAAGACACATGAACTTGTGCTTGCTTAGTAGTCTCATCATCTTGATGATTTGATGCAGTAGTTTTGTCATCTTGATGAAGAGGTGGCGCAGTGGTTAGAGTGCAGTACTGCAGGCTATTTCTGCTACCTGCCGCCTGCCTCAGTTTTGGCAGTTCAAATCTCACCAAGCTCAAGGTTGACTCAGCCTTCCATCCTTTTGAGATAGGTAAAATGAGGACCCAGATTGTTGGGGGAAATAGGCTGACTCTGTAAACCCCTTAGAGAGGGCTGTAAAGCACTGTGAAGTGGTATGTAAGTCTAAGTGCTATTGCTGTTGCTGTTAAGTCGGCCTTCCATCCTTCCTAGGTCAGTAAAATGTGGACCCAGATTGTTGGAGGTACTATGAAGCGCAGTGGTGGGATTCAGTTTTTTTTACTACCAGTTCGGTGGATGTGGCTTGGTGGGCATGGTGTGGCTTGGTGGCTGTGGGAGAGGAAGGATACTGTAAAATCTCCATTCCTACCCTGCTCCAGGGGAAGGATACTGTAAAATCCCCATTCCCTCCCCATCCCACTAACCTGCTTTCCAGCTCCCTTCTCCTGTGCAGGGCAACCAAAGAAAACCCAGCCGATCAGCTGGGACTCAGGAGGCAGAGAATAGAAGGGGGCAGGGCCAGTCAGAGGTGGGATTTGCCGGTTCTTCAAACTACTCAAAATTTCTGCTACCGGTTCTCCAGAACTGGTCAGAACCTACTGAATACTATCTCTGATGAAGTGGTATATAAGTCTAAGTGCTATTGCTAAGTGCTATTTTAAAGCGAACACACAGAAACCCCATTCACACCTTCAAATGCTCCACAGTCTTCCTTCTTCTCCATCTGCTTATCAAATGCAGAAGGGAAAAGCTCTCCAGATTGACTGTTGTGTTAATTGAAGTAACAGGAAGTAGCATATCTAAGCACTGACAATTGTTTAAAAGAATTAAACAGTGTCTGCCACTGAAGGTAGGGAGAAAGGACTTGACATACCTTTGCAGACTTGTCCATTACCTTTGACAATTTTCACCTTAAGCTTTTCTATCAATATACTCTTAAGTAGACATAAATGGCAATTATCCTAATTTCTTTCTTTTTTAAAAAATTAGCCCAATAAGAGTCACTGAGACTGAGAAGGATCATAACAACCTATTAGATATTTCTTTTAAGAACGTCTGAATGCTTGGAAGACATAATTTGGATTCAGAGTTTTGTCTTCAGTGGGTTGGTAAGATCAAGAGTGGTGGTTTTCCAACTTGGGAACTTTAAGGTGCGTAGACTTCAACTCCCAGAATTCTCCATCCAACATGATCTCTGTGATCAAATCAAGAGCAACTGCGTTCTCTTCGCTGATGATGTAAAGCGATCTAACACCACCGACAATATAGCTACCCTTCAAAAAGACCTTGACATTGTGTCAGAATGGTCAAACAAATGGCAACTTCAAATCACAACAAATAAATGCTCTGTCCTACATTTTGGCAAAAAAAAAAAATAAGAAAATAAAATACAGGCTGAATAGTCAAGACCTTGTTGATGATCCAAACTCTGTCAAGGATCTTGGAGTATTCATCTCTAATGATCTAAGTGCTAGAGCCCACTGTAACTACATAGTCAAAAAGGCGTTAAGAGTTGTTAACCTAATCTTACGTAGCTTTTTCTCTGGTAATATCACACTAATAACTGGAGCATACAAAGCATTTGCTAGACCAATACTCGAATACAGCTCATCAGTCTGGAACCTACATTATGTATCTGATATTAGCACAGTTGAGAAAGTCCAGAAATAATTCACAAGAAGAGTTCTCCACTACTCTACTCATTGCAGAATACCTTATGCCACCAGACTCTAAATTCTAGACCTAGAAAACCTAGAACTACGCTGCCTTCGGTCCGATTTAAGTATAGTATATAAAACCATACATTGCAATATCCTACCTGTCAATGAATACTTCAGCTTCAACCATAATAACACAAGAGCACACAATAGATACAAAGTCAAGGTTAACTGCACCAAACTTGATTGCAGGAAATACGACTTCAGCAACAGAGTGGTTAATGTCTGGAATACTCTACCTGGTCTCTTCCCCAAACCCCAAAAACTTTAACCTTAGACTGTCTACTATTGACCTCACCCCTTTCCTAAGAGGTCTGTAGGGGGCATGTATAAGCGCACCAATGTGCCTACCATCCCTGTCCTATTGTTTCTTTTATTTTTTATTTTTCTTATACATATCCATGTATTCATAACTATGTTTTAACTTATACCTATTATCTTGTAAGCAATTGACAAATTGACAAATAATAATAATTATAATGATGGCTATGGAATTCTGGGAATTGAAGTCCACACAGCCTAAAGTTGCCAATTGGAAAAAAGATTGATTTAGAGTTTTTCTGTTTATTAGTTTTGAAAAAAATTTGATTTCAGAGCTGGGTGCATCTAGTCTTTACTCTTTGCTGGGAAAGCATAGATTTCTTTGTTTCCAATTCCTTTAACTTCAATTACTTTGTCACCCGCTAATTTCACAACTTCCACAGTGTGCAGCCATCTCTTCCTGTTGTTGAACCACACTCACACATCAGACTGGGCCCTATTTAGGATTATTTCCAGAGTCATGTAATCACCAGCTGATTCCCTGTTCCTCAGTGCAGAGGTTTTACAATATCTCCAAATTTTATCTGTTTCATGTGATTGGAATAATTTACATTTATCCAGCCAACATAAAGGTAATTGAATCAGCCCTTGCTACATTTTTCTCCCTCTTCTTCTTCAGATGTTTTCCTCAGTTCCTTTTCTTGTAAGATCATCTGGAATGTTTTGATTAGGGAGACGATAATATTACAGTGTGTACCTCAGGAGTGACTGTACTCTTACCAGGTGTAACGCAACTAGGGATTAGAACGCAGCAGTGATTTTATTTAAGGGAAGATAACATTGCAAATAAAATGCAACTTTACAATATAATGGTTAATTCAGACTTCACGGATAAAATAAACAGTGACTTTGAGTTCCTTGGCAGCAATAAGGAAAACATTCCTTAAGATAAGTGTTTCTTTGAGGGCCCTGTGCCAATTCCTACATATTGTCTTTATATTCATAGTTCTGAGCTGCTTTGGGTCTCAGGGTGACAGCTGTTGTGACAGTTTCCAGACTGAAGTTTTGCAGTCTAGTAGCTGGCAGTTGGGTATAAATTCCATTAACTAGCTTTTGAAAATGTCCACAAATTCTGAATGTGTTGGGATCTTCTTGTCTAATGTCTAATATGTCCTCCCAATGTCTCAAACTTCTGCTAATGTTCACAACAGACTTTGCTATTTCTCCCTTGCTTTTCCCCTTCTGGATGCTATCATAACAATAGTTCATGAATAGTATCCAGGTATTAGGCTGTTAGGGTTGGGGTGGCACGATGGCTCAGCAGTTAAGATGCTGGGTTTGTCAGCTGGAAAGCCAGCAGCCCGGGTTTGAGATCTGAGTACCACGCAATGGGGTCAGCTCCTGTCTTTGCTCCAGCTCCTGCCAATCTAGCAGTTTAAAAGCATGCAAATGCGAGTAGATAAATAGGTTCCACTTTGGTGGGAAGGTAACAACGTTCAGTGATGTCATGCTGACCGTATGACCATGGAAATGTCTTCGGCATTGAAACTGAGATAAGTAGCGCCCTCTAGAGTCAGCAACAACTAGGGAGGAGCAAAATCCAGAGGGACTCCTTAACTTTTTGGGCTGATAATTGCTCGGGGATAAGAATTGCTCTGAGACACTATTGAGTCCCCTTAAATGTATCTTATTCCAAAAAAGTTAAGCAGGAACAGGAAGGAATTACAGAAGATATTTGGTAAGCCTGATTTAAGAATATTATGAATTAGAATTTAGAAAAACATCTTCCATTGCTGCACATTATCCACATTCATTCTCTTATTCTGTGGCCATGACATGGTGTCCAAGCTCACAAAAATAATGACAACATTGGGTCAAAGAGTAAAGAAACAAGGAAAAGCTGGTTTGGAGTAATGTTTGGGAATAATGGTCTGCTTCAGAGTAGGTTATTACTTATCTGAGTTATAGATAAAGTAGGTTAATCTGTTCAGATCAATCCCAATTGTATTTAGAAAACAGATTAAGAACATTGTATAAAAGTCTGTGTCAGAATTCTGACACTTAACCCCATTTAAATCATGAGTCTCTAGCCAAAGAGCCATGAGTCTCCAAAAGGATTTATTGAGAGTTAAAAGATGCGGCACTGCCTGGGTGTAGCCGACTCTGAGATACATCATTCATTGTCACCCTTGACCCTGGTTTTCCCCCACCCCCTGGGTGTATCATAATTCATATTCTCCAATGGGACACATCCATAGCTAAGAGTCATCAATTGTGATCTCCAGTTAGAATTTTGTGGGGCAGAAACTTCTAGAAACTATCTTTGAAAACACTTATGGAATGCAAGCTGTCCACTGCTTCCCTCTCCCTTTCTGTTGGCAACTCTAAAAAAACCACAGAAATATTTTATGAATTGACAGTCTGTAAATAAGAGAAATTAAATGCCACATGGAACTTTAAAAAAAAAATAAACTGAGGTATATATAGTGACTTTATGGTGAACAGATTTGATCCAAAGGTATTTTCAAAGAATTTGGTCCCTAATATAGTGATAGAATATAATAGAATAGAATAGAATACTTTATTGGCCAAGTGGGATTGGACACACAAGAAATTTGTCTTGGTGTAAATACTCTCAGTATACATACAGAAAAGGTACATTCGTTAAGGATCAAGAATCATAATGATAGTCATAGGGTACAATCAACAATCAAATCATACTAGGAAACAGTCAATATAAATCGTAAGGATACAAGCAACAAAATTACAGTCCTACAATCACAAGTGGGAGGGGATGGGTGATAAGGAGTGATGAGAAGATTAACAGTAATAGTAGTGTACGCTTTGTAAATAGTTGAACAGTGTTGAGGGAATTATTTGTTTAGCAGAGTGATGGCGTTCGGGAAAAAGCTGTCCTTGTGTCTAGTTGTTCTGATGTGCAGGGCTCAATAGCATCGTTTTGAGGGAAGGAGTTGAAACAGTTTATGTCCGGGATGTGAGGGGTCAATTTATGTCCGGGATGTGATTAAAGGTAATCAAGCATTATACCTACTGCAGGGCAGCCTCAAAAGAAAGAAGAACTTGGGTTAAAGATGGTTTTGACTGCTGAATGAAAGTGAATAAAATGATTTGGGAGGCAATACTGCATTTAGAATAATGAAGTGAAGATTGCCAGCTAATGGTGTCCTGGAACTGTAAAGCTACAGTTAAGAGAACTGATAGTTTCTTAAAGCCCAAAACTTAGTTGGAGGCAATTTTATGGAAATCTGTCTATAAATACAAGTACAGGCCTAATTATATACTGATAATGATTTTGAGTGGAATTAGTTCTCAGAAGAAGAAAGATACCAGCACTGTTATTAAGCACCACTAATGTGAATTAAACTGAGACCTTGATATATGTTTTCCAGTAAGTTAGCCGTGCAGTTAATTGTTCAGAAAGTTATAGGAAACAGCAGTTCTTCTGTTCACAGTTGCAAAATGTTTTTCTGAATGACAGGTTCCAGGAAAAGTGTTTTTCTGAAGATGGACATGAGAATTGGAAACATGTTTAAGTAACTATAAAAAAATCTCTCTCTGGATAGAGATGGTATCACATTAGTTGTGAGATCTGTATTGGGAGTATGTAGTAAGATTACTTGAAATTTGCTCTGGAGAATAACAGAGTTGAAAGGGACCTTGGAGGTCTTCTAGTCAAACCCCTTGCTCAGGCAAGAAACCCTATACCATTTCAGACAAATGGTTGTTCAATCTTTTCTTAAAAACGTCTAGTGTTGGAGGATTCACAACTTCCGGAGGCAAGTTATTACACTGGTTAATCATTCTGTCAGGAAATTTCTCCTTAGTTCTAAGTTGCTTTTCTCCTTGATTATTTTCCACCTGTTGCTTGTTCTGCCTTCAAGTGCTTTCGCAGGGGTGGGATTCAAATTTTTTAACAACTGGTTCTGTGGGCATGACCATGTGACTGGGTGGGTGTGGCTTCTTCTTCTTCTTCTTCTTCTTCTTCTTCTTCTTCTTCTTCTTCTTCTCCTCCTCCTCCTCCTCCTCCTCCTCCTTCTCCTTCTCCTTCTCCTTCTCCTTCTCCTTCTCCTTCTTCTTCTATTTTTGCAGCACCCCACTCCCTCTGGGCCTCAGGGAAACCTCCTGGAGTAAGCAGTAAGACAGCGAGGGGGATCCCAGCACAGCTGATCATCAGAACAACTGATCATCGAGAGTGAAAAAAGAAATACTTTAAGGATTGACTGGATGGGGGAGAATGCAGTCAGCGATGTGAGGCATGCATGCAATGTCGAGGACTGACTGCACGGGGAGGGGAGGGGAGGGAGGAGAGGGTCAAGGCCTGCCAGGGGCACTATTTGCTGGTTTTCTGAATTGTGCTCTGTAGAACTGGTCCGAACTGGTAGAATCCCACTCCTGTGCTTTGGAGAAGAGCTTGACTCCCACTTCTTTGTGGCCGCCCCTGAGATACTGGAACACTGCTATCATGTCACCCCAGTCCTTATTTTCATCAAACTAGATGTACCCAATTCCAGCAACTGTTCTTTATACGGTTTGTATAGAAATTTGTAAAAAAAATTTAACCTACAAAATTTAAACTCAGCTACAAAATGTTTAGTTTTAATAAAGGGAATGACAATCATTGTCATTCATTGCATACAAGTATTGAAAGATGTGGTAACTTCAGTTCAGTTCTCTGAAAAGAATTGGACGAAAAGGTGCCTGAAATATTTCTTGGTATCTTCTAGAGATGGATGCCTTACTTCTTCTTTATTGAACCTGGTTATTATAAGGTGGAATTCAAAATATTTTACTATTGGCTCTGTGGGCGTGCACTTTGCATGTGCACAGAGTGTTCTGAAACGGGCAAATTCTGGGAGTTGATCCACACGTCTTATAGTTGCTGAGGTTGAGAAATGCTGGTCCAAGATATCACACTGAAGTCACCAGTATTCAAAAGAACTCTAAGGGAAGTTCTACTTCAGGGATGAAGCTCCATTTCTCCTTGTTATCTTCAAGGGGTTGGTCTTCAGTGATTTAATTTGCCATTGGTTTGGAAATGCCCCCTGCTTTTCAGTAGCCCCAAAAGGACAATGAGGCTGGACATTTCCACATCTCTCTGATTCTGAATGGACTCATAACTGTGGGGTCCTTGCTACTCTTTGGCCTCAGTTGTTTTCTTACCCAACTATTGATATAGGTTGAAAGTGCAGTGATGATGTTACCTAGTTGGGTGATGAAACCCCCAAGCTCAAGGAACACCAAGGACCCCACTGTCCCTTTCCTCCTTCTCCTTCTTCATGTCCTCCTCTGATGATATTACCTAGTTGGGTGATGAAACATTGACATGAAAACCACCAATCTCAGAGAGCACCAAAGACCCCACTGTCCTCCTCCTCCGATGATGATGATGATATTACCTAGTTGGGTCATGAAATGTTTGCAAGAAAAACTCCAACCTCCAAGAGCACCAAGGACGCCACAATCCCTCTCCTTCTCCTTCTCATCTTCCCCCTTTTCCTAGCACTGATGATGTTGTCTAGTTGGGTCATGAAGCACCAATGGCCCCACATTTCAACCCTGAGCTACAAATATCCTCTTCTATTGGAACTCTGCTGAGTGTTAATTGTGGGTCTTGATATTCCACAACCATAAAGCATTTATGCATTCGTTATAAATTGCTGAAATCATGATGAGAACTATAATCGGCCTCAAATCCTACCAGGCACGTATCTCTCTGCTGTACTGACAATTTACCTGTATTACTTCAGGGCTGAATCTTTTGCTCTTCATCTTCTTTTTATGAAGTCATTTGATTTTTTTAAAATTTTATTTATATAAGTAATAGTAGACTTTGGCAACTGGTTGTGTAACAGACTGGCTGTCTGTTTGCTGTTCGTTTGTTTTGTTCTTGTTAGAGTCATCAAAATGTTGACAGCTGCATAACTCATTTTAAAGTATTCATACCCTGACAGATATTACGGATATTTGTCATTTTACTTACAGTAAGTGACAGCTAAATTAGCTTTATGCTGTGTTGGAGGATATTTCCAATGCAGAGTGCCTGGTCATATTTGGATTGAATTTCTCCAATATGCAGCTGATTGCAAGTAGTTATTAAGTAGCAAGTTCCGCAGGACTCAGGAAAGGGCGAAGAGAAATTCATATTCCATGCTGTGGTCTTCTTGTGATGTAGTCTAGGTCCTGCCTTGATGAGGGATACACCCAAATGAAGCCAGGGTGGAGAAGAAGTTGGGGATTGTAGAAAGGAAGAAATAAACTTGCCTTCAAAAGTATGTTAAAAAATATAAACAAGTCGGCCTCGTCAAACAAGGAGTAATGGGTGGAAACTAATCAAGGAGAGATCCAATCTAGAACTAAGGAGAAACTTCCCGACAGTGAGGACAATCAACCAGTGGAATGGCTTGACCTCCAGAAGTTGTGGGATGCTCCATCACTGGAGGCTTTTAAGAAGAGATGGGATAGCAATTTGTCTGGAATGGTATAGGGCCTAGAAGGTTGAACTAGAAGACCTTCAAGGTCTCTTCCAATGCTGTTATTCTGTAAACTAACTACTGGAATTGCCTAGTCTTAGTAGATATTTAAGTTTCTTTGTTTCATCTGACAACTCATAAAACATTTTGTATACATGTTTTATAGTTGATAACAGAAAGAAGGGGGAGGGGCGGAGAGCAGGCAGCAGTGTGGAATCGAAAGTACATTCCATTCATATTTTCTTCAAAGACTGATTAGATGACTGAAGCTTCTGCCGTAAAAAAAATTTAATTGGAGAGCATGATTGATGACTTTTGGCTATGGACCTTTTTTTTGGGATGATACACCTAGAGGGGTGGGGGGAAAGCAGGATCAAGGGTGACAGTGAACCTATACCCTGTGGTCTTGGTGATTGCTTAGAACCTATGGTGGCGAACCTATGGCACGCATGCCGGAAGTGGCATGCAGAGCCATCTCTGCCAGCACATGAGCTGTCGACCTAGCTCAGTTGCAATGAGCATGCATGCGCGCCTCCTGCCAGCCAGCTGATTTTCAGGTATCTGCCATGCATGCACAGGGCCGGGACGCATGCAGGAGATGTATGCGCATGCACAGGGGGGAGCGTGGGTGGTTGCGCACGCATGTGCTGGGGTGGTTGCACGTGCATTGCATTATGGGTGCAGGCATGCATACGCACACAACGCACACTTTTGGCACCTGATGACAAAAAGGTTAGCCATCACTGGCTTAGAAGGTTAAGATGAAGTTGAAATAAAACCAAGAAAACATATTCATCCATATTTTAACTTCTGAAGCTTGAAAGTTGTGTGCACAACCTTATCCATCTGAGAGCCATAGTTGGTCTTTGACTAGCATATTGTGAAAAACTTCAAAAAGTAGAGATGATCAGGGCTAAAACGAAATTGCATTTAAAAATAAATAATTACAATACAGTAAATAATTTCAGATGGCACCACCAAACCGAAGCAACCTCTGAATATAGTAGAGTAATCATTTACTTGCGTCCGCTGCACTTGTCTTGCAAAAGACAGTTTCGCTCTCTGTTGTTTTCTGTGTATTGCCTCTTATCTCCTTCTCCAAAAAACAATTAAGTTTTCAATGATGTAGTCTTAATTGGAAATAAACCACTTTAGGATACTTAAATACTTTTCGCTTTACAAGCGGTAGCTTATGAACCAATACATAGAAGGATTAGTTTTGTGGATAGAGAGACTCGTTATTAAGGGAAAACGTTGTGTATCCATTGTGATTTATTTATTTATTCATTTTTATTTTATTTTATTTGGTTTGTCAATTGCTTACAAGATAATAGGTATAAGTAAAAACATAGTTATGAATACATGGATACATATAAGAAAAAATAAAAGAAGCAATAGGACAGGGACGGTAGGCACGTTGGTGCGCTTATGCACAGCCCCTACAGACCTCTTAGGAAAGGGGTGAGGTCAAGAGTAAACAGTCTAAAGTTAAAGTTTTTGGGGTTTGGGGAAGAGACCACAGAGTCAGGTAGAGTATTCCAGACATTGATCACTCTGTTGCTGAAGTCGTATTTCCTGCAATCAAGTTTGGTGCGATTAACCTTGAGTTTGTATCTATTGTGTGCTCTTGTGTTGTTATGGTTGAAGCTGAAGTATTCATTGACAGGTAGGACATTGTAATGTATGATTTTATATACTATACTTAGATCAGTCCGAAGGCAATGTCTGTGTGGAATTTTGGGGGGAATGAACATAAAATTACCCTTTGGTTTTCATTTCCATATGATGTTAATGCCACTTTTCAAATATTTATTTATTTATTTTGTCAAAAGCTTACAATACAATAGAAACAAATAATATAAGTTTAAATATAAGAAATAGGAACTAATAATTGGGGATATCAGGACAGGGATGGTAGGCATGATTGTGCACATATGCATGCCTCTTACAGACCTCTTGGGAATGGGGTGAGGTCAATAGAGGTTAGTTTGAGGGTAAAGGAGTGGGGGTTTGAGCAGGTGACTACAGAATCAGGTAGTGAGTTCCAGACATTGACCACCCTGTTGCTGGCTTCAACCTAGCCTCTTCAAATCTACGATCACTGTTATCTGTAGATCATATTTCTCATTGTACATTTCTATGGTGAAATCTGTAAAATGTCTTGGTTGCTTCTGTAGGATCACTGGAAAAGAAAGGATTGTTGGAAAAATAGAATGATCGAACAACTAGCTTTTCTTGATGCTGGGAAAAGTATTTCCTATGTAAGCCGAATACATTTTCTTTGCCATATTTTTGCTCTAATTTTCATTGCAGATGCCAAGAAAGATAAACAGTTCATCCTCATTTTCCCTCCATTTATCCTACTTTTCAACTGTCTTGTTTCTCCCTTTATCTGTTCAGGTATCTGCTAACTGTATGTAAATGTAATCTGGATGACATTCCAAAAATATACATTGAATCTGCACCGGCAAAGCAATTCATCAGAACTGATGAGCTGTCCTGGCCCAGTTATCTTTCCAATTATATTAATATAGAGTTACAGGTAGTCCTCAGTTTACAATTGGTCACTTAGCAACGTTTTGAAGTTCTGATCAACCCCAAAAAGTTCTGACAGTCAGGCTTCCTCCACAGTCACATGCCGATACTTTAGGTGCTCAGCAAAATGGCTGCCCATTGATGGCCATTTGCAGAATCCTGCAGTTACATGATTACATTTTATGACAGTTTTACCAAAACCAGGCATAGCTTCTGGTTTACAGGAAAACTGGGCTAATAGCAAACGATTGGGTAATGAACACAGATTTGCTTAATGTCCGCTGCAAGAAAGGTTGTAAATATGGATTGGTCACAACCATTTTATGATCGTTACTACATACAGCCACAATGGGCAGGCATATGTGGAGGAATGCCTGTACTAAAGCAGGCATTCCTCTTAGAAATTCAACTATTAACCAATTCTCTGAGGAGATGCTTATAAAAATAGATGCTATGATGAATGCAGCAAAAGCATTTATGGTGACTGGAGAAATTCTTCTACAAATTGCTTTCAGAATCAAAATGTTTTTACTTGGACTCATACTTTAAGAATGCAACGGATACATTGAGGTTTGCTTCCCAGAGATTTTAAAACAGAAACAAGGAAGAAGATGAGGTCAACTTATTTTCCAAAGCACGAGAAGGCAGGACAAGAAACAATGGATGGAAACTAATCAAGGAGAGAAGCAACCTGGAATTGAGGAGAAACTTTCTAATAGTGAGGACAATTAACCAGTGAAACAGCTTGTCTTCAGAAGTTGTGGGTGTCCCAATATTGAAAGTTTTAAAGAAGAAATTGGACAACTTTTTGTCTGAAATGGTAGAGGGTCTCCTGCTTGATCTGGGGCTGGACTAGAAGACCTCCAAGGTGCCTTCCAGCTCTATTCTGATTGAATTTGAAGACATGTCCTATATTGTGTCCTTCTTGTATACTTCTAACTATTTTGATGAAAACTTTTCAGTTTTATATATATAACAACAAATGTTCTGGGTGCCTTGATGGCCATAAGTTTATTGTGAGAAAGTTTTCACGAGCAGAAAGGTATATTATTGCAGTAGTTTAGTTTCAGCAATCTCTCTCTTAAATAGTTACAAACTTTTCAAGTGAGACGCCACAAATCATTAATCATTTCTGAAATTAATAAATTAGGCCAGTTAGTAACAAGGACGGTGTGGTCTAAGAAAAAAACACAGATAGGTTCTCAGCTGGAATAATGCCACTCCATGGGCATTGCTTAAATAACCTCCGGAACATCCTAACCAATCTATATTTAAACCAGCATTCCTTCTTATAATGCTTTCCATATGCAACTTGGTTGGTTACAGTAAAGTTGGTACAACGCAAGAAAGATGAAAGGTGTTAATTTAAATAATGAGATTGCTGAATATAAATGGAGGCACAGATTTGGGGGAGAGATAGCAAACTTCTCCCAGACCTGCTGACTCCAGTTGATAATTTAAAGGGCCTCAACTATTAATGCCAACTGGAGGCAGGGTGGATAAAATGGAGGAAAGGAAGCTAGCTTGGAATAAATCAAAGACATAGGATAGAATGGAATTCTTCTATTGGCCAAGAGCAATTGGACATCCAAGGAATTGTTTCCGGTGCATGAAATCTCAGTGGATACACATACATCAACAGAGTGATAAGTCATCATAGTTACAATCATTAATTGTAAGATACAAACAACAAGTGATAAATCATAAGATACCGATAGGATTATTATTATTTCTAAGCCTGATGTATTTCTTAGGCAGAACTTTCTGACAATTCTTCCATTCCTGTAGTTCTGACAGAAGACAACACCCAACCGTTTTCGAGAACTATGTTTGGCGCTGAACTGAAGATGGAGACTTTCTTTTCTTTATTTTTTTTTAATTCCCTGCATACTGTCACATGTCTAGAGACTTACCCTTGCTGGGATGAGGACAATGGAGTTTTCCCCTCCTTCTTGTCAGTTACTTTCAGATGATATGGCGGCATCTGCTGATCCTCCTTGGAAGAGGAGTCAACGGCCCAATTTATGACAAGATTAATATATGAAAAAAGGAAAAAAATGTAAATGTTATAGAACTTATTTTTGGCACAGTCAATAAGTATCAAAGCAACAAGCTGTAATGGCAACCATTTATAGTTTAGTAGTAAAATTGCTTTAGAACAGTTCTCTTAACACAAATTGATATTGTATGAAGTGTTTAGAGAATGTAATGTTCCCAAGCAAGGGGGTGGCTGATTTATATATCCCAGGTGGCTTATCTTCCTTTAAAATACTATGGATTGGAAGGAATTAAATGAACATCCAACTCCTACATTTTACCTTTTTTTTTCTTCTTTTCAGATTCATATTGTTTAAATTGCTTTGTTCTATTTGGACGAGAACATATTTTAGGCCTTCATCGGAATGGCTGTGCATGCATTTCATTTCTTCTATCCATCAGTTTTTCCCCACCAGACCTTCTTGTAACTGTAATCTTCATTGTTGAACCTGAGATTGTTTAGAACAAGCTTGCCTGGCTGAATAATCTTGCCCAATGATTGTATGTCAATGGCTCTATGTCAACCTGAAAGGAAGCTTCAAATATCCCAAAGGTGCTTTTTTCACGAGGCAACTGGACTTTCTGGTTTTTCGTTTTCAGAGCTGAAGAAGCTTCTTGGATGAGAAGCAAAACGTCTTCAAAGAAAAACTAGAATGTCCAGTTGCCTTGTGAAAAAAGCACCTTAGGGACAACCATGACCTAGAAGACTGAGAATCTCCATAGAACCTTCAAATACTGTAGTTCATTTCAAAGCTTTGTGACATTCTGTATATTTAAATAGGACTTGGATAATGAGTTAGGATAGTGTTTTCTAACCTCAGCAACTTTAAGGAATCTAAACTTCAATTCCCAGAATTCTCCAGCCAGCATCAACCCTAGAAATTGAAGTCCACATGTCTTATAGAGATTGAGTAACAATGGGTTAGGAAATATGGTGATGGAATCTGAGTTGATGCCTAGGGAGTAGATTGTGAAACCCAAAATCAAGATTTAGAAGGCTGGAACAATATGAACATCTCCTTCATTTGGAGTAAAATTTTAAAGTAGTGTGTAAAGGTTGGAGGAATATTGTAAAAAAAGGCTCAAAAAGCAAATTTAATCTCAAGGTGCCTTAACAGATGCTAATAGTCAAAAATCTAAGAAGCAATTTGGATCCAGAATCTCTCTGGTTTGGTATGTTGGTCTCAGTACGTTTAGAGCAGGGATGTCAAACTTGATCTCATTGAGGGCCGCATCAGGGTTGTGGTTGACCTCAGGGGGGAGACCGGGGGTGTGTGTGGCCAGCTCAAAGTCTCTTGTGCAGGGGTGCCAGAGAAAACAGGCTCCCAAGCTCCGTTTTTGGCTGTGATGACCTCCTGCAACCCTCTGCCATCAAAAATGGAGCTTGGGAGGGCCTCATGGGCCTTCCTGAGCTCTGTTTTTGCCTGCAGAGGCACCATGGGCCAGTCCTTCATGGTTTCCAGGACAGCCCCATGGGTCAGTTCTAAGCACCCCACGGGCTTTGAGTTTGACACCCCTGGTTTAGAGTGATATGTCCAGGCTGCATTTTAGAAAGGACATTGGCAAAGTAGACCGTGTCCAAAGGAAAACTATTCTCCATGAAGCCTGGAAAGAAAAATTATGAGGATTGACTAGTACATTGAGCCTGGAAGAGGGAAGACTTTGGGGAAATATCTGAAGGGCTGTAATGTTATGTACAAGAATTGTTCAAAGTTGGTCCAAAAGACAGGATAAGGGGGGAAAATGGGTTTAAATGATAAAGAAACATATTTCGGTTGAACATCAAGGAGAAAACCTTAACTGTAAGAGCAGTTCCATAATGGAACTTGATTGTTTGGGTATGTTGGTGATTCCTGTGTTTAAACAGAAGTTAGATGGCCATTTGTCAGGGACTGTTGAGATCTCACATGGTTGTGGTTTTGAGCAGAGGTAAGATGATAAAAGTTGCAAAAGAGAAAATAATTAAAGTATCAGCCGTAGCATCCTCATCATTTACTTTATATTATTATAGGAAAGTAAAAGGTTGAGGTTCGGTGTTGATGTTTTATTCCAGTCATTGCCAACCAGTGGGCTGGGGACCACTGGTGGTCCACGAGAAAATTTTGGTGGTCCGCAGAGAAATGTCATCCCCAAAGCACCCCCCCAAAGTAATTAAACCAGGCTGCGTGGGAACACAAGGCTGCGCCGCCCACATGGCCCACGGGAACACAAGGCTTGCGTCGCTTGCATTGCAAACATCGTGAGGTAGTGAGGGGAGGGGGAAAGGGTGGAGGGGGGCGGAACTTGACCCACTCGCCCCACACGCCTCGCCTGGCCACCAGGCTGCTTCTTTCTGCTTTTTTCCTCTTATGCTTTTGGCTGCATGCAAGGAAAGCAACAAAAGTCTTTTCTTTCTCTCCCCAAACTCTGCCAGAAATAAGTCTTTGGGACCCTGCAAAGCATCCTGCTTCAAGAGGCTGCACCAACATGACAAGTCTCACAAAGACTCATTTCTGGTGGAATTTGGGGGAGAGAAAGAAAGACTTCTGTAGCTTCTGCTGCTTTCCTTGCATAAAGCCAAAAGTGTCTCTCTCTCTCTCCTTCCCCGAGATTGGAGCTGGAGACGGTATCCTGCGATCCCAAATTTTTGGTAGGAAAACGGGGTGGAGAATTTTCCTGCAGACTTTTTGGGGGATTTTCCCTGGGTCTCTGGTCTGCAGAATTTAAAATTATTAGTTTGGTGACCCCTGAGGTCCAGAAGATTGGCGACCCCTGCTTTACTCTACTCAACAGAAGGAGTCGAACGGGTTTTCCTCCTTTTTCCCCCTCCTTCTCTCCACTCACTTTTCTTTCCCCTTCTCCTCCCCACTGTGTCCTTTTCTTTGCCTTTCTATTTTGTATTTTATTCTATAATCCAATAAATTTTTTAAAGACTGACCATTTCCAACAGGAAAATCTGCTCAATGTTTATGACACGTTGCCCACTCAAGCTTTATGACAACACCACCGACCCTTACTGGAACTTACTTGATGACAAACTGAGCTAGGTGGTAGTAGCTGACCAGCAGGATTTTCCTCTGTGCTTGGTGGAATTGGTTAAATTAATGCAGGTGCAATTAGTAGATTTATGGGAGCGTACCTGTTATCCTTTAATTGAAAAGCATAAAAACTACAGAACTGAATCTGCTCCTTCTATTTATGTAATAGCCAATCTATCTACGACAAGATTTGATCGATGGAGTTGTATGACGCCCTTGCCTTGTTTTATATAGGCTGTCAGCTCTTAACTGGGACTGAAGTATCTAGGTAACAAAAATTGATATAATGACTTAATGCGCCTTATTCTCTTTGAGCTACATCAGTTTAGAGCACTTCTGAGAGAAAAATGTCTGGAAAATATCAGGGAGTCATTTATCAACCTGTTTTCATTAGCATACCGCCTAGGCCTGGAAAGGTTTTTTTTTTCTTTTTTAGAAAGCAGGATGATACAATTTATTTCAGGTCTCATATTTCTTGGATGAAAGGAGACTTCTAATACAAGGAAATGCAGAAATACGGTTTTCTTGCTCTTCTTTAGTAAATAAAAAAAGGCTGGGAGAAAGATCACTGTGAATTTGCCGCTAATAATGGAGCTGGGATCTCGGTATAAGTACCATCTAGTGAAATAAATCTACTTTGGAATTGTTTGCTTTGGGTGTTTAGCATTTGCAGATGGATAAAGACTTCTGTCGGTACTGAGCAGAAAGCGGGAAATAATATTGGAATTTCGAGTGCGTTATTTATAGCAGAGTTGGGTTGCTTCCGTTGATGGAACTGCTCTGCTTTTCATAGGATAGAAGGAAGGGATCAGAAAGCTTTGCAACATTTTGGGCCAAGAGAAGTTGCAAATAATGCTTGGGGTGTGGAATCATTTGCCCTGCTGACCATGAGATGCTAACTACAAGGAGAGAGAATAATAACGGAAAGGCAGTTGCATGTGAGCGTGCTCTTTCCTTCCTGCAATGAAATTTTTATGCATCGGTTAGACTACACACAGTGCACCTAATGTATAAAATAAATTGGTGCATAAATCAGGTTGTGAGAAGCATGTAACAAGCATGCCTTTTGCCCACAGGAACAGAATCCGAGCATGGGAAAACACTCATTTTAAAAACAGCAACCAAACCCCCAGACATGAGTGCAGTGGCGGGATTCAGTTCTCTGCTCTAATGACCAACTGGGTAGGTGTGGGTGTATGGTCATGTGACTGGGTGGGCATGGCCAACTCAATATTTCTCATGTCAAGAGGTGCCTCTCCTTGCCCCTCCCAGCCCTGCCTCATCCCTCCTCTCCCAACGACTCCTTGTAACCTTGGGTGGCCGGGCAAGTGGCCAGGTGGCAAAGCGAGGAGGGGCTAGGAGGGGAGAGGCAAAACATGGCCGGGCATGGCCAGGCACACTATTCAGCTGGTTCGCCAAACTGCACAAAAAGTTAGCTACTAGTTCTCCCGAACCAGTGCAAACCTGCTGGATCCCACCACTTCTGGAGTGGTTGTTACATTCTCAATCTATAGGTAGCCCTGTCTGGATTGTTGTGGTGCATCAGCTAAGACAAAAAGGATGGCCGGCCTTATATTGTATATTTCCTAAATATATATTTATGGTACCTTTATAATAGGAACAAGTGCCTAATTGCAGCAATGAATTGTAGTGTTGATCGCGGGAGAGATTTATGATGGATAATTAAAAAGGCTTGCAAAGAAGTAGACACAAATCAATGGATAGGTTTCTTGAGATGGGACATTGGTTCTAATGAAACACCAAGTGTTGCGGTCGTTTTGGTTGTACACCTTGCCATCAATGCTGTGAAATGATTACAACATCAAAATATCTCTCCTGTCAAGTGCAAGAAACCAGGATCCAGGATAGAGTTCAAAAGCACTGCAAGGTTACCCCATGCAACCTATACATAAGGATCTGATCTCAAGAATCAATGAGAATTGGTGCCAGATAAAAGTCAATGGACTTCAAAGGGGGCTGGATTTGGGTCTCTTTTAGAGGCGCAGGGATTCTAGACTGATGATGTGCTTGACCCCGCCTTCAGGATCTGCCTGGTCATCTCTTACATCTCCTTGCGTAACATCACCCCTTTGGAGATAACATTTGCCCCACTTCCTCACTCTTTCCCAAGGCCCTGAAAACACGGTTCATCCAAAGGGCCTGGGGACCCCAGAATGATACGGAGTCCATCAAGTGACTGGTCTGATTGTCATTGATGGGTTGTGTGGAGGTTTTATCTTTGTAAGCTGCCCAGAGTCACCAAGAGTGGGTAGATAGATAGATAGATAGATAGATAGATAGATAGATAGATAGATAGATAGATAGATAGATAGATAGATAGATAGATAGATAGATAGATAGATAGATAGATATAAAACAAAACAAAACAAAACAGTGCTTCGCTATGAAACTATATGGTCGGGCTTAGTTTTTGGGGAGGAAAATAAGGAGAAAAAAATTCTGCTACCAGCATCCATTGGTATTCATCTTGCTAGCGTTCTGTCAGTGTGTGAGAGAGTTGAGGGCTATTTGGAAACTGAAAGAGTATTTGCTGTGTGAGCAAGAAGGAGACAGCAAGGAGCCTGGGCATGGCTTAGCTCATTTGTTCTGTACTAAAGCTGCTTGGTGCTCTGAAACTGAAACTCTTCTCCTCTGTTCATGGTTTGCATTTGGAAGAGATTTCTTTTCAGGTGGGGAGAGGGAGTAGAACTCCTTAGCATCAGAGCGTGTTAATAATAATATATGAAATAATACTAATACTCTGATGGTCATTTCAAAAAATCATTTCTTAGTGAGCACTTAGAAGCCAAGAAGAACTTACATGCTAAATTTCAAGTTTGTAGGCTTTATGGTTCTGGAGATTTTTTGATGATGCATGAATGGTCTTTCGCTTTTATATATAGAGATAACGTAACTAAAGAATTGCTTTCAGAACTATCCCAATGAAAGTGCTATTCTCCAGTGTGGAAAAACTACACAGTACTTGTTCTTCCCAATTTATTCTGACTGCTAAGATCTGTACGACTAGCAATCCTGCATAATTATGATTCTTTTTTCAAAGGAGCTGAGGTTAGGATCCAAAGAGTTCATTTAGAGCTTGCCACAAGCTTTCCAAAGAGAACAAGCCCACTTTTGATATTACAGCGCTCTGCCAAATCACTGCATTTCAAATTCCCCTCCAGTCCAGAACAGTTTGTCAAGTAGTAGTTGGGTGATACTGAACCTTGTGCTCAACCCTGACATCTCCAAAGGGTTGATAGACATGAATTGCGGCACCTGTCAAGGTGCTATTCTTCTGAGGATGATGCGAGGAATTGTCCATCAAAACTGATGGACAGCTTTTGTCATACCAGCAATGTCACTTAGGAAAGAATTCACCAGTTTCTGGACTGCTGGATGATAACGGCAGGAGGTCCAGCTAAGCAGAAAGCTGGGTTTGAAAAATGCATAACGAAGGAGTGCATTAGAGAAACATTTAGTAGATTTCATCTACTCTCCATACCTTGTAGATTGTTGGCCAAGATAATTCTTGGCTGTGGCTTCTATGCTTTGCTAGAGCGCACCATGAAGAATCATGCCTGGGTTGAATTATTTTGTTTTACCAGGTGACTAATGGAAAGTAGATAAGCCATTTCATTTTTATTCTTTTGGATTTAATCTCTCTTGAACTGAACTCCAATTTCTAAACACTATACCGACTTATCCGTGTTGTCTGTCTGGCAGCTGTAGATGACTGCTTTGCTAATGCCTTCTTTAAGGAGTATTGTTTTCAATGTTTTATTCCAATCTGTTATCCTGAAAAATCTGAATTGTCTCTTATTCAAGTAGTAACTAAGACCAACCAAGTTTGTCTCTGTTGGGATCAGCCAAGAGGAGCTTGGCAGGGATACCTGTTAGGCAGTTAGAGCAATATGAATAGGAAGAATATTTTCACTACATCTAACTCTTCCTTTCTAGATTTAGACTTAGAATAACTTTATTGTCACTTTAAATGTATACTAATCGACATACATTAAAATGAAATTTTGTTGCATACAGCTCTGAAAGAGTCACCACCTCCAATATACACTACATAACCATGACAAACAAACAAACAAATAAATATGATTATACCCACATATATTATACTAGCACAATACCCATGCTTCACTATGAAACTATGTGGTCGGGCTTAGTTTTTGGGGAGGAAAATAAGGGAAAAAAATTCTGCCTCTGCCTACCAGCATCCATCGGTATTTGTCTGGCTAGCTAGTGTCCTGTCAGTGTGTGAGAGAGTTGAGGGCTATTTGGAAACGAAAAGAGTATTTGCTGTGTGAGCAAGGAGAGAGCAAGGAGCCTGGCCATGGCTTAGCTCAACTATTCTGTACTAAAGCTACTTGGTACTGTGAAAGTAAAACTGAAACTGCTCTCCTCTGCTTGTGTTTTGCATTTGGAACAGATTTCTTTTCGGGTGGGGAGGGGGAGTAGAACTCCTTAGCATCAGAGCGTGTTAATAATAATAATATAGGAAATACTCTAAATGCTCTGATGGTCATTTCAAAAAATCCTTTCTTGGTGAGCCCCTAGAAGCCAAGAGGAACATAGGTGCTAAATTTCAAGTCTGTAGTTCTGGAGATTTTGTGATGATGCGCGAGTGGTCTTTCGCTTTTATATAAATAGATGACACAGAGAAACAACACAATCTAGTTCGGATGTATACATGTACATGGTAAGATTAGGGAACAAAACTGTTACAGAATCTGGTAGTCCTGCTAGAGATACTTCGAAACCTCCTCCTGGGGGGAGCAACAAAAAACAGACTATAAAGTGTGTGTGTGTGTGTGTGTGTGTTGTGTGTGTTTGTGTGTGTGTGTATATAGTCTCTCATAACACTTTGAGCTCTAAACACATAGCACTTATAAGCAGGATCCTGAATAATGGGAAGTGAGCTTCCGATAATCTCTACTGTCCTCACCACTCTCTGTATGAACATTCTATCTGAGGCACTGCTGGCCACCAAATTGCTATCCCTTAGGATAATGGCCATAAAGTTATAAGATGAAGGGCGGGAGCATTTAATTTGATACAAACTCAAAATCCGTGCCAGTTGTGTAAATACATAGTTTTGCAAGAAGTTGTACCAATTGAGAAGATAGCCATTCATTTTGTTTTCTCAATAACCGGGAAACTAGGAACTAGCTAGAATTGGACTTCTGCCTAATGTTTTGATTGGTTCTTTACAAATCAGTATGATTGTAAGTCATATTGTTAATTGTAAATCAACATGGCCTATTCTCTGTCTCTCTCTCTCTCTCTCTAAAAATTCTTAGTTGATAATTCTGGGGATGCAAAGCACCCCATATAAGTGAAAAATACCCGCTCTCTATAAATTCACAATTTCATTGTAGTTTGTCCTCCCATCACCACAAATTATAGAAAAACAGCAGAAATTTAGCAGGATTGTGTTAGGATTGTGTCACATCAGTCTCTCATTCCACAGCAAAATCTCTCAAAATGTTGGTCTCATTTTCTGTGTATGGTGAGTGCTGAAACAATTCATGATCCTTCCTTCCTTCCTTCCTTCCTTCCTTCCTTCCTTCCTTCCTTCCTTCCTTCCTTCCTTCCTTCCTTCCTTCCTTCCTTCCTTCCTTCCTTCCTTCCTTCCTTCCTTGACACATAAATGATACATAAACTTATCATATTTTCTTGACAGATAAACTTTTTCTGGATGAATATAAAGTCATTCCCCAACCCTTTGGGCGACTTTTACACAACGGTGTAATATTGTGTGAATTTAGAGCAACAGTCGTGTCAAAACAAAATACTGTGGGGTCCATTCCACCCGATTCTCCCAGCGCGGTTATGTAAACTCTCAAGGATCATGGCTTGTTCTCCCTAACACAAGCAACAAAAGAGAGGAGTCCTTGAGACATATAACGAGAGCCAAGAATATGCCCCCGATAAGCCTTATTTTCATTTTCTTTTCTTGCTTCCTCTCGCAGAATGTTTAAGCAGCAGGCCAATATAATTAGTAGCTTAATTCCATCTCTGCCTTGGCGTTGTAAAACAACAGTGTGTCCCAGGTGTGAGAAGGTTAAAATGAGAAGTACCCGTAGTTATGAAGCTGCAATAATGAGTTTCCTTCTACTTACCATGGATTTGTGTGATATACAACTTGCAATTAAGCATGGCTTGGTGATTCAGTGATTAATGTATATACGACTCCTAAAGGAGCTGTGTGTAAGGCTGCCCTGTCACATTCTCCTTGATGTTTACAGCTGGGTACCTATTAAAAGGAAGATGGAAAGGGGCATTTACAATTCAGTAACCTTTATGACAGTGAACTCTTTAATCAGCATTTTATTTCCTTTGTAACACTTTAGTCATCTACAAATGTCAGAATAAAATAGGGCCATGAAATATTTAGGATGGGCATGTGGAAATTGACTTCCCTAATTTAAGCTTCTGGGTCTTTTCATCTGATTGTATGGGGACCCCTTACTTTTTTTTAATTATTGATGGACGATTTATCACTAAATGCTCCCTGCAGTGAGTTAAGCATTAGCATAGGTGAAATTATGCAAATCTTAAATTCTCCGATTCTGGAACCTGGTGCCCCTTTCTTCCTGTAACTGGTAACAAAAAGTTATTTGGATAAAACAGTTGGTGTAGGGTTGTGTTAAACTTATGGGAGAATGCCTCATGGAAATATGAACAGCAAGATTTGATAAGTTTTGTTTTTATAGTGGAAATTGAATAGGATGATCCATCATTTGACCTGAGATTAGGAAGATTGCTTTCTTTGTTTACTTATAAACTGCCTTTATCTTCTTCTTCTATATATATATATAAACAGGTGTGTGTATGCGTGTGTGTGTGTGTGTGTGTCTATGTTCCAGCATAATTCTGCAACGCCTCAAGCAATTTCAACCAAACTTGGTACACAGATGATTTAACCTCTGGAAACAAATAGCATGGGGGTAAGACACCCCTAACACTTCTCAGTGTGTGTGTGCCTTAAAATGGATTCTACTGTACTGTAGAATCACAATGGACTCGCCATGGTAACGGCCTCACAGTACTCCAGTACTCCACAAGGGGGTTCCCTCTCAGCCCTCCAAGAAAGTGTCAGGCGATTGGCTAAGTGCAGTAAAAAAAATGAAACAGCAGTGTGGACAAGAAACTCCCAAAGAGAGGAATAGAAGACTTGCGACGCTGTGCCAGAAACAGTACAACAGTGTGAGTCCTGACTACAGGATTTTCCTGTCTAATTCAGGATTGGGATAATACAAATATCCGGGCAATGATGGGTTATCAGTTAGTTATTTTTATAAATAACTCAAGGCAGCAAACATATCCAACACACCTTCCTCCTCCTGTTTTCCCATAGCAAAAACCCTGTGAGGTAGGCTGGGCTTAGAAAGTGACTGGCACAAAATCACCTAGGTGGCTTTCATGCCTAAAGCGGGACTAGAACTCTCAATTTCCTGGTGATTGGTCCAAATTCAACCAACTGGCTTTCATGGCTAAAGGGAAGCTAGAATTCCTGGTCTCCTGGTGATTGGCTCAAAGTCACCCAGCTGGCTTTCATGTCGAAGGTGGGACTTGAATTCCAGCCTCCTATTTTCTAGCCTGATGCCTTATCCACCCAACCAAGCTGGCTTTGTGAATGGCTTTTGAGTCTAAGGAAAACCAAAATCAAATATAGAAGCATTTTATTGAAGTCAAGTTGCCAGGTAAATAATGGGACTTCAGTTCCATAGTAGAACCTTGCTTTATTGCATAAGATTTAACTTTAGGATACGAGGTTCCTGGACTTTAACGGCTCTATTCAGAATCAAAGATAAAATTCTGGGCCGATCTATTTCAGATTGTAATTGTAGCATATCTTTGAATGTTTTGTCAAGTTAAAAGCTATTATAAAATAAACCATTTAAATAAGTTCATCATAAGATTATTTATTATAGGCTGAGAGCTCTTCTGTGGCCAAGATTTGAAAACAAGATCTAGCTAGAGTTTGGCGCTGAAGCCATCTAGAATTCTGCCATCTTGTTCTATATAATATCTTGGACTTTCTTAATCTCCAGGGACCGGAATTCAAAGGAAAAAGAAGAAGCAGCTGAATGAATAGCCTAGAGAGAAATCAGATCAGGTCCCTAGTACTGAGCCCAACTGGAGAGGCAGTTTGGTCTAGTGGTTAAGGCACCAATTGGAGAGGCAGTTTGGTCTAGTGGTTAAGGCGCCAAGCTAAAAGCCAGGAAACTGCAAGTTCTAATCCCACCATAGGCATGAAAGCCAGTTGAATAATTTTGAGCCAATCACTAGGAGATGGTGAGTTCTAGTCCTGCCTTTCTCAAGAAAGGTAGCTGGGTGACTTTGGGCCAGTCATCAGAAGACCCTGAATTCTAATCCCACTATATGGCATGAAAGTTGGTTGGGTGACTTTGGGCCAATCACCAGGACTCTGAGTTCTAGTCCTGCCTTAAGCATGAAAGCCGATGGATGACTTTTGGCCAGTCTCTCTCTTTCTCTACGCTGAACCCAACTCACAAGTGGTTATTGTAGAGAAAATAGGAGGAAGAAAGAATATTCACCACAGTACAGTATGTTTGTCACCTTGAGTTATTTATAAACTATGTAATAAAAGTGGGATATTAAATATATAAACAAATAAATAAATAAAATGGAATCTGACATCTCAGTTTGAATTCTTAAGAATCTTTGAGCCATCTTCCCAAAGAACATCCCCTAGTAAATTTACTCATTATAATATCCAAATACCAGATTTTGAGAATCAGTTGAGTTCTAAGCTCCATGCCGGAGAACTGTCTGACTTTCAGATCAGAAGTAAATTTTTCTGGGCTATTTAAGAGCTCCTATAACAAGACATCATTGGCAGAACAAATTCTTTTTGGGGGTCTGAAGATCTGTCTCCAACTTTCCTTGCTTTCTGACCTGAGATGATATTTAATGGATTCATAAAAGTAACATACTTTCTAACCTTATCCCAACAAATCAGGCCTAAGAATACAATGAAAAATTGGTGGATAAACAGAATTTAATTTACTGCAGTATATAAGAAATATACTTTCTGAGCATTTCTTTGCAAAATCATTTAGATTGAGTGATGCCCTCCAGCTTTTATTTCATTAATTAACTATTCTATTCTTGCTAGCTACCATACCATGTTGGACAACATTTTATTTACATGCCCGTTTTTAAATTTCCAAGAAGCTGTAATGATTTAAGGGGCAATAAAAGAGAGAGAGAGAAAATAGTTCTTTGTCTGGCAGGTTTTTATTTCTGCCTTCAAATATTGACCAAAGGGCAGTCTTAAGATTTATTACATTTTGAGTACAATTCATTCTTGAAACATATTCCAGAATTTGTGAACAAAGGAACAGTGTTCATCATAGGTATTTGGAATTCTCTTCTTGGGTACAATTTTGCTGCAACACATCATACATAATAATGGATAGTTACAATATGAGTGAGTGTAGTAGATATTAAGTACAATCATCTGCACCTGTATAACTGTCTGGTTTGGCTCTGCAACCAAACAAGACAGACACAGACTTCAATGGATAATTAGCAGAAAAAACAATGGCTGCCAGCCTGCCTTCAATCGAGGACCTATATACTGCACGAGTCAAAAAGAGGGCTGTGAAAATATTTATGGACCCCTCACATCCTGGACATAAACTGTTTCAACTCCTACCCTCAAAATGACACTAAAGGGCACTGCACACCAGAACAATTAGACACAAGGACAGTTTCCCCCTCATGCCATTACTCTGCTAAACAACTAATTCCCATAGCACTGTCCAACTATTTAGTAAGGCTGTATTACTATTATTCTTCTCATCCTTCCTATTACCTATCTCTTCCAACTTATAACTATAACTGTGTTGCTTGTATCTTTACAATGCATGATGAAATCGCTCAGATTCAGGAGGGGCTCGACTCCAATTGGGTGGTCCCGGGGGAGGTGTCCGGGGCAGGTCTTGTGAGTGTTATCTGGGGGGGAGTTCGATCCTGTGACCGCCGAGGGTGTGGACAGGTTGCTGGGGGGTCTGAATGCCACCACCTGTTTATTGGACCCGTGCCCTTCCTGGCTGGTTTCGGCCGCCAGGGAGACGACACGAGGCTGGCTCCAGGGGATTGTCAACGCTTCTTTGAGAGAGGGGGTGCTCCCGGCCGCCCTGAAGGCGGCAGTGGTGCGCCCCCTCCTCAAGAAGCCTTCCCTGGACCCGGCTATTTTAAACAACTATCGTCCGGTCTCCAACCTTCCCTTTGTGGCGAAGGTTGTTGAGAGTGTGGTGGCACGTCAGCTCCCCCGGTACCTGGAGGAAGCTACTTACCTCGATCCGTCCCAATCGGGCTTCAGGCCTGGACATAGCACTGAGACGGCATTCGTCGCGTTGGTCGATGATCTCTGGAGGGCTCGTGACAGAGGGTTCTCCTCTGTCCTGGTCCTATTAGACCTCTCGGCGGCTTTCGATACTATCGACCATAGTATCTTGTTGCGACGGTTGGAGGGGTTGGGGATGGGTGGAACCGTCCTTCGATGGTTCTCCTCCTTCCTCTCCGACCGTTCGCAATTTGTGTTGGTGGGGGGGGGGAGAGATCCACCTCTAGGCCCCTGCTTTGTGGGGTGCCTCAGGGGTCGGTCCTCTCTCCCCTCTTGTTCAACATTTATATGAAGCCGCTGGGCGAGATCATCCGTGGTCTTGGAGTAAGGTGTCATCTATATGCAGATGACACCCAGTTATACATCTCTACTCCAGACCACCCCAACGATGCTGTGGGGGCTATGTCCAGGTGCTTGGAGGCCGTGCGGGATTGGATGGGCGGGAACAGGCTTCGGCTCAACCCATCCAAGACCGAGTGGCTGTGGTTTCCGGCGCCCCGATATAGCCAGCTGACACCTTTGCTGGCTATCGGGGGGGAAGTTTTGCCCCCCGCAGAGAGGGCTCGCAACCTGGGTGTCCTCCTGGATGTACGGCTGTCGCTTGAACATCATATCGCGGCCGTCTCCAGGGGGGCGTTTCATCAGATCCGTCGGATCTACCGGTTGCGGCCCTTCCTGGATCGGGACGCCTTGCGCACGGTCACTCAGGCCCTTGTCACCTCTCGCCTGGACTATTGTAATGCCCTCTACATGGGGCTCCCCGCGGGGAGCATCTGGAGACTCCAGCTGGTGCAAAATGCAGCCGCGCGGATGATTATGGGGGCGTCGCGTAGCGCCCATGTGACGCCACTTCTGCGCGAGCTGCATTGGTTGCCGGTGGCTCTCCGGGTTCGCTTTAAGGTTCTAGTTTTGACCTTTAGGGCGACCCATGGCATGGGACCAGGTTATCTTCAGGACCGCATTCTGCTGGTGATCTCCAACAGGCCAGTGCGTTCCCACAGAGAGGGTCTGCTCCGGGTGCCGTCGGCCGCTATGTGTCGTCTGGCGGCGCCGAGGGGTAGGGCCTTCTCTGTGGGTGCCCCCGCCCTCTGGAATACTCTGCCACCGGAGCTTCGTACTGACACGGACCTGAAGGCCTTCAGGCGCGCGTTGAAGACCTGGCTCTTTGAGCAGGCCGGCCTGGGCTGAGATAATGGTTTTAATTTTGGTCTCCATGGTATTTAAATTTTTAAATTGGGGTTTTAAGGTGGGGGGGTGGGACCTGTTTAGTTTTATTTATCAGCCAAATTGGTTTAATACTTTTTTAATTTTTGTATATTTGTGGGTTTTTAGATAGGCTGTACACCGCCCTGAGTCCCCTGGGAGAAGGGCGGTATATAAATTTGATAATAAAAAAAAAAATAAAAAAAAAATTTATATTGTTTTATTTGTTCCCTAGTATGATTTAATTGGTTATTAGTAACCTATGACAATCACTGTGTTGTATCTTATGATTCTTGATGAACATATTTTATTTTTTCTTTATGTACACTGAGAGTATTTACACCAAGACAAATTCCTTGTGTGTCCAATCACACTTGGCCTATAAAAAATTCTATTCTATTCTATTCTATTCTATTCTATTCTATTCTATTCTATTCCATTCCATTCCATTCCATTCCATTCCATTCCATTCCATTCCATTCCATTCTATTCTATTCTATTCTATTCTATTGAGTAGCCTTCAAGTCTTTCTCTCTCATTTCAACTGAAACTGCTCTCATACGCCAAATTAAAACCCAGCTGACTTTGGAGTAGATGTCAATTCCTTTACGATTCAGTCTATTGACTAAGTCCTTCCTCCATTTTCCATCATGGGCTTTTTAGCTTGTTCAGGATGAAGCACGTGGCTTGGCACAACCCATGAACATGATGGAAACTTGACAAGGTTGATTGTCCTTGCGCGCAAGAGAATTTTCCTAGGATTGTTGTGCATCGGATTTATCTCAATCAGATGGATCACGTCTCACTCTTTTGGCTGCTACTGATGATGATCAAAGGCATCCATCTTTCCTTATGGCTTGTTTCATTCTATCACATCCAGGGCCGATCATGCACAGTGGTGTAATGCTTTTTAAGCAGTGCTGATGGAAATCCCTGGAAAACAACCATGAACCTCTCAACCTAGTCTATTGGAGATCTGATGAGATTTTCCTTGGAATCAGCTCTTATGGAAGGTACTTCATTAGAGAAGAGCGCCCTCAAATTTTGATTTTTTCTTCTTCCGCTATATAATGTATTAATAAAATACAGAGAAAAGTGTCCCGCCCACATTTGAGATATTTGTTAGTATGAAGTGATGAGAATGATGGCAACAGTTGCTGATTTGTAGAGTCGCTTACTGTATATAACAGAGTAAGACAAAAATAAAGTCCAAACCTGTACCATTTCAGATAAATGCATATCCAGTCTCTTCTTAAAAGCCTTCACTGATGGAGTACCTACAACTTCTGAAGGCAAGCCCTTCCATTGGGGCAAAAAGGCATGCATTATTCCCCTCCTTCCCCAAAAATGCTGAACCAATCCAGTTGAACTGGGAACAATTATCTTTACATTGTCTTCCTCCTTTCATGATTCAAGTGGAAAGTTGTAAAGTAGACTCCAGTTGAAGTTATTCCTCCTGTATTATTAATACTTTCCATCTTGGAGACAATTAACTAAATATTTGTTTTGCCTACATAGATAAACCTGACTTGATAATAACGTAAGTGTGGCATTGGATAAAAAAATCATCAGGAATTGATCATCTGGAATTTTTTTTACTGACTAACTAACTAATCTGTTTAAGATATTTACATATATTTATTTAAAATATTCACATGGGCTCTTCCTACTTCCAACTTTGGTAGCTATTGGAATACAATGTGACCTCACCCATAATAGAATCAAAGAGCTTCAGCAGTTATTATAACGGTGCCATTATATTTCAGAAACTTGTGCAACCAAGCAAGGTTTGTTTGAAAACCTTGGCCAGGATGCTATAGCTAAAGGGACTTGAAAATAGTTTGCTTTTATTAGCTTTTAATAAGGGCGAAAAGATACTGTAGATCTTCTGTGTCAAAGTCATATTATCCTTTGGTAGGGTGGGGAAAGATTTTTTTTTGAGTGCAACTGGTATGGATACGAAGGGGAATTTTTACATAACTTCATATGGCCATGTGGGAGCCCTTTTTTATACTTTTGTAGCTTTTCTTTTTCTTTCTTTCTTTCTTTCTTTCTTTCTTTCTTTCTTTCTTTCTTTTTTCTTTCCTTTCCTTCCTTCCTCTCTCTTCCTCCCTCCCTCCCATCCATCTTCCCTTCCTCTGCTTTAATCCCTCCCTCCCTCCTTCCTTCCTTCTTTCCTTCCTTCCTTCCTTCCTTCCTTCCTTCCTTCCTTCCTAATCTATTTCCTTCCTTCCCATCTTTCCATCCTTCCTTCCTCTGATTTACTCCTTCCTTCCTTCCTTCCTTCCCTTCCTTCCTTCCTCTCTCTTCCTCCCTCCCATCCATCCATCTTCCCTTCCTCTGCTTTACTCCCTCCCTCCCTCCTTCCTTCCTTCCTTCCTTCCTTCCTTCCTTCCTTCCTTCCTTCCTTCCTAATCTATTTCCTTCCTTCCCATCTTTCCATCCTCCCTTCCTCTGATTTACTCCTTCCTTCTTTCCTTCCTTCCTTCCTTCCTTCCTTCCTTCCTTCCTTCCTTCCTTCCTTCCTTCCTTCCTTCCTTCCTTCCTTCCTTCCTTCCTTCCTTTATTTCATTCTTGCCTTTATTGTTTTTACAAATAACTCAAGGCAGTGAACATATCCAACCTTCCTGCTTTTATTTTTCCCCACAATAACCCTGGGAAGGGAGTTGGGCTGAGAGTGTATGACTGACCCAAGGTCACCCAACTGGCTAAGACAGGACTTGAACTTACCATCTCCTGATTTCTAGCCTGGCACCTCTACCACTAGATCAGGAGTCCCCAACTCCCAGTCCATGAACTGGCACTGGGCCGCGGCATGCCAGAAACTGGGCCGCGCATATAACCAAAGCCCCATCCGCGGGATGTACTCAACATGTGAAATTATGCCCTCTCTGGTCCACAGAAAACCCTCTCCACAGAAGTGGTCCCTGATGCCCCAAAGTTTGGGGGCCGCTAGACTAGATCAATCGCGCTTTAGATGGTCATATTAGCGTATCACCTTGAACCAACTGAGTTTGAGTCTTCGTGTAGACACAATTTTGAATCCTTGAAAGCTAGTTGTGTGGAGTAAATGAACAAGCCAGAACACCCAACCCTGCCCTCTCCACTGGTGTATGTGTGAGCATATACACTGGTGTATAATATGATACCTGAACTCACACAAGCACTCTCTAGACAGGGGTGTTGACTTATTACACCAAACTGTTGTCTAAGAACAAAATAAGAATGGTCCTCCCTGGGTTCTTCTTTTTTTTGTAAAGTTTTTTGTTTTAAACTTACATCAATAGTCCCGCCTGGACTATTGTAACGCCCTCTATATGGGGCTCCCTGCGGGGAGCACCCGGAGGCTTCAACTGGTACAAAATGCGGCCGCGCGGGTGGTTACTGGGGCGTCAAGAAATGCCCATGTGACGCCTCTCCTGCGTGAGCTGCATTGGTTGCCGGTGGCCTTCTGGGTTCACTTTAAGGTTCTGGTTTTGACCTTTAACGTGATCCATGGCATTGGACCAGGCTATCTGCAGGACCGCGTTCTGCCGGTAGTCTCCCACCAACCTGTGCGCTCCCACAGGGAGGGCCTCCTTCGGGTACCGACAGCATCTATGTGCCGCCTGGTGACCCCGAGGAATAGGGCCTTCTCTGTGGGGGCTCCCACCCTCTGGAATGGTCTGCCTCCGGAGTTACGTAACAACATCGACCTGAGAGCATTCAGACGTGCATTGAAAACCTGGCTGTTTCGAGCAGGCTGGCCTGGGCTGAAGTGGGAGTTTTAGAGTAATTTTAGAATTTTGGGTTTTAAATTTTGGGATTTTAATATTCGGGGTTTCATTAATTTATTGGGGGTGGGTATAATTTTAATTTTTAAGGCAGCCTTAGGATGTTTAATCTTCTTTTAACTTTTATAATTGTAGAATGTTTTATGGTTGGCTGTACACCGCCCTGAGTCCTTCGGGAGAAGGGGGTATATAAATGTGTTAATAAATAAATAAATAAATAAATAAATAAATAAATAAATAAATAAATAAATAAATATCATTGCATGGACAGTGACATCTAAGTGTCATTCATTTTGGTGCAAAAATAATATTGATATAAATAAAAGTTACTGCATTAATCAAACTGACGTGGTCTAATGTTGTACATATCTGTATCAGCACACAGTCCTTTTTTCAATTATTAATATTTGCTATGCCCTTCTAATAGCGATAACACTATTTTTGAGCTTACCTGATAGCAACCTTTTTCAAAATTTTAACCTCTAACGTTCACTTTAAATGTGTTGTATAAGAATATGTATAACAATATAGATTAGAATAGAATAGAATTCTTTATTGGCCAAGTGTGATTGGACACATAAGGAATTTATCTTGGTGCAAATGCTTTATGGTGTACATAAAAGAAAAGATATTCCCCCTGTTTCTAATTTTTTAATCTATTCTCATTTCTAGTACAGCCAATCTTATTTTTTAAAATTCTTTCTATCCATCATCTCTCATTCTCTTGAAAATTTCACTTCTTCTCTTTTTAACTTGCCTCCCATACTCCTCCCTTGGGTCCTTATCCATATCTTTCATATTCTACCCAGCTATTATTTCCATCTCCGCTATTTCTTGTTGCCAATCCACCCGTGAGTCTGCCCAATCAACCCATCCTGACTGGGTTCTGAGTGTGTTCCTGGAGAGGATACGGGCTCTTCCATGTTCCTCTAAGCAGAGCTGAGCCTGCTAAGTCTCTTCGGCAAACAGTCATTATAAAGGACAGCAGAACCCAGCCTCGAGTCCAGCGGGTACTTTCCAAATAGGAATTCTGAGCCCATTTGTCACAACTTGTTACCACCGGACGGACGGGAGCTGGCACCATGGACCTAATCACCCAGGGCCAGACTGTCCCCAGAGATTACAGGAGGCTCTGACTCTCTCGGCTTCCACCTCCCTCCTCCTCCAGCCTTTCTTCCTTCCTTTTGTTTTATTTTTATTTTATTTCCAAGCAATTTGGAGGCTGCCCTGGTGCTAAGCGTTGCCTCCTTTTAAGTTGGGCTATTTAAATGTTTATCCTTTTTTTACAACTTGACCTTCCTCCCCCCCCTTTCCTCGGCACTCTGGGGTTCTCTTTGCCTAGCTCGCTTTTGTATTTCATGAGCTCAGTAAAGCGTGGCCTTCAATTCCCTTGTTCTGGTGTTTTCACTTAAGACCAGGAATGATGAGCAAAAGGTTTCAGGCTCAATCCTTAAGAAAGGGCCGCTGTGACAGGGATTATTATTTATTTGTCATCTTGGATGTAATAAGCTGTAGGTACAGCATCGAGAGGGCTTGATTTATTGCACTGTCAGCTGGAGCTAGCAGGGCGTCTGCTGTCGTGCGAAGATGGAACCCACGTTGTCAGCTCGGTCGATCTGTCTCTGCCAAGCGCACTCCCTCTCTCATAACACATTCCCATTTCATGCCAGAATACATAAACAATCTTTCATTATTTTGATGCCTTTTTCATATTTGTTCTTTACAGAACATAAAGTTTGAATTTATGGGTTTCCTTTACATTATTTCAACACAACTCCACCATTTTACGGGTTGGTGGTTTAACTCGCGGAAATGGGCTGCCAGGTGATTTAGTTATTTTGGCTTTCGGGTTTTATGGTTATTTAATATCGTGGGGTGCCAAGGAACGAGCCGACGGCGGTTTGGGGAGAATGGATGGGGGGCTATGGGGGGGGGGGCTGATCAGCAGAACTTGGCCGGGGCTAGAGATGAAGAAGAGAAGTAGAATCCAATTTGGTTAATTTTTAATTGCCCCACTCCATCGCCAGATCCTGCTTGCTTAATATCCCAGTGACATTAAGGCTTCCTTTAATCAGAGGGACACAATAAACTTATGTATAAGGTAGGGAGTGGGGAATAATCGAATTAAGATGGGTACTTAAATAGCCTGCAAATGAATTTCAGCCACAATTTTGAGATTTTTGATCTCACCACTTTTGAATGGTGATGCATCAATGAACTGAAATTTATTTCAGGTTTTTTTAAGAAAGTATCCCTGCTGAACCGTTTGCTTGAGCAGAGCTACTGCATGCAACGCCTAATATTGCTGTATTGCTGTTTTTAGAGAATGCTGCACTTATGTGGTATAATTGTCTATAGGCAGGGATCTGATAGAAGAAGAAAGATGCCTTCTATCTTAGGAAAAAGAATCCATCTGATATTTGTTATTTTATGCTGCATCTGTCTGTCTGTCTATCTATCTGTCTATCATCTGTCTGTCATCTATCTATCATCTGTCTATCATCTATCTATCATCTGTCTATCATCTATCTGTCTATCTATCAACTGTCTATCATCTATCTATCTATCTATCTATCTATCTATCTATCTATCTATCTATCTATCTATCATCTGTCTATCATCTATCTGTCTATCATCTATCTATCATCTGTCTATCTATCTATCTATCTATCTATCTATCTATCTATCTATCTATCTATCTATCTATCATCTATCTACAGTATCTATCCATCCATCATCTATCTATCTATCTATCTATCTATCTATCTATCTATCTATCTATCTATCTATCTATCTATCTATCTATCTATCTATCTATCTATCTATCTACCTATCATCTGTCTATCATCTATCTGTCTATCATCTATCTATCATCTTTCTATCTATCTGTCTGTCTGTCTATCATCTGTCTATCATCTATCTGTCTGTCTGTCTGTCTGTCTATCATCTATCTGTCTGTTTGTCTGTCTGTCTATCTATCTATCTATCTATCTATCTATCTATCTATCTATCTATCTATCTATCAATCATCTGTCTATCATCTCTCCCTCCCTCCCTCCCTCCCTCCCCCCCTCCCTCCCTCTCTCTCTCCTTGCTGGATGCACTACTATTTTTAATTGCAGGTGTTCCTTGCAATATGCAGCTGCTCTTTTGTATACAATGTAGTCTGTTGGCAGAAAAGAATGACAAATATGTTCTGGAAGAAAATCCATGTTGACGGGAAAGTCCTTGGCAAGAATTATAGAATTATAAAGTGGGAAGGAGGTATTTAGCCATCAAACCAAACCCCATTTTGCGTGTGGGAACCCCGCATGGGAATGTCCATCACGGAAAGTAGAAATCTGTTCATTTCAATGACTTCAAATGAAGATTTCCTCCCTCCTCCCCCCCCCCCACTTTCTGGAGTTTTCTGTTAAGTCACCTGCACGCACCCATTTTGCTCTGACATACTGTATGTAACTGTAAATAAAATCTACATCCAGGCTGGGATACAGTCGCGAATGTGATACTTCGTCTCCATTAAGTTCTGTTGGATTTTTATTTGAGAAAAGAGGAATACTTGGGCAAGGTTTAATGGATCTGGACTTACAGATGCACGATAGTTTTTCTCAGCTGTTTATTCCTAACACAGCTTTCAGCTGAGCTCACATCACATAGCCGTGGCTTGTTATCCCTTTTGCAAAGAAAACCCAAGTTAATTAATGTGAGAAATTTGTTTTGCATCCTTGCCTTTTCTCTCTCTTCCCCCCCCTTATTTAAAGACGAACATGCCAAGTCTCCATGTTGCCAGAAAAAGCCACTTGTCACTCTGACCTCCTCTTTTAAGTGTCTGATGTGTTTTCTCAGAGTAATCTGTGAATAACGTTGCATCCAGCTAGCAGAGAAACGGGGAGTGATAGCAGAATTAATATCTCGAAGCGTTGATAATTATATATCAGAATCTAATTTTTAGCACAGAAAATGTGTTAATGACAGAGGAGAAAACAAAACCCTCTCACTTGTCCCAGCAGGATCCAAAGTGTCATTTATTATTTCTCAGCTGGGTATCTATCAAGTTTATGGGTTAATTTTTCTGGAGACTGTTATTTATGAGGTTTTGTTTGTTTTCAGCCATCATTACTAACAATACGGTTAATAGCAATCATTTGTTATCCGGCACCAGTAGTGATGCTTCAGATGTAAGCAGTGAACTGAGAATACTCATTTGGGAGCTGAGTAAGGCTTTGACAGGTCCCATTTATAACAAGCTCATTCCATAATGTCCGGCCTATTAATAAAATTTTGTTGCTGTCTAATTAGAGATGTCGGTATATGGTAGTCTGGCAGGCAAGGGCTTCTTCGAATATTGCTTTCTTTGGTTGCCTAGTACATAAGGATGTCACAGCATAGCATCTTCAGCATGAACAAGTTTAATAAACTTCTGAATCACTAAATGTCTATGGAGTTTCTTGTCATCCAGGTAGTGGCTGTCCCAAAAGGTGCTTTTTCAAGAGGCCACTGAACTTTCTGGTTTTCCTGTGAAGACGTTTCTCCTCTCACTTTTTTCAGCTCTGACTGGATGGTGGGGGAATGGAAGGATTTATACTCATTGCAGACAGCTGGTTATTTGCATTCTTTTAGAGGGTTGTTGAGGCCACTTGGAGGTTTATTTGTGTCCTCAGGGTTACCAGTGTGGTGCAAATGGGTGTGGAACAGCTTGAAAGGATTGTGTTGTGGAGCTATGCTTTCCTCAGGATGTTTTCTGCCCCGTGTCCCTTCGCTGTTGAACATCCTTCCATTCCCCACCATCCAGTCAGAGCTAAAGAAACTTCTTGGATGAGAAAAGAAACATCTTAGAAGAAAAACAAGAAAATCTAATTTCCTCTTCAAAAAGCACCTTTGCATAAGGATGTTGTGTTGGATTGCACCAGAAGAAACCATACTTTAGATCACAGGTGTCCAACCTTGGCAGTTTGAAGATTTGTGGACTTCAACACCCAGAATTCTCAACTCCCAGGTCATAGCTGACTGGGAATTCTGGGAGTTGAAGTCCATAGGCCTACAAGTTGCCAAGGCTGATTTAGATCTTAGATTCACAAGGTTGGAAGGGAGCTTGGAGGTCTTGTAGTCCAACTCCCTGCCCATGCTCCACTCCTGAGAAGTGTGGCCAGGTGTTTGTGGACCAAAACTCTTTCCATGATGGTTCTATAGGAAGCCCTTAGATGGACCTCCAAAGGGATTTTAGCCATTTTTGGTTACTTAGGAAAATTTTTCTGAGAGATGGTGGCTATAAATATATGATAAATTAGAATGAATGAATGAATGAATGAATGAAATTTTATTCAGGGCTTTTACAGTCCTTGTTGTCATTTAATTTGGTTGGTTGTAGTGCTTCTAAAGATTGATGATAATAATGAGGCCTATTCCACAACAATTTGTTGAATACCTTCTTGGCTACTGCTATAGCAAGCCAGTCCTAATGGAAGGACAAAGAAAGGACCAAGGAGAATCAAAGAATAAAACAGTTCACAGAACCATATTAGGAGTGCAGGACCTTGTGCATGAGGTTGGATTGCTAGTCATTTTTTAAAGTCTTCTGTGAAATCAATTGTTCGATCATTACCATTCCTGGAAGCTGTGTTAGCATCGTATCTTTTACACATTCCAGTATGATGAGTTCAGCTTCTGCAGGATTTCTGCCCCTTAGTATGGAACGTACTTTTGTTTTGTAAAAACAAAAACAATAACAACAACCCCACACTCTGTTTTCAATGGGGTTCAAATGCCAAAAAAGAGTTGTCGGTTTGCAACAGGAGAAAGGCCTATTGCCAGCTAATCAAATATAATGACATAGAAAGCCTGGGATTTTCAGGAAGAGAAATGCTGATGGGATCTAACAAAAATGCAGCATCCACAAATAACTCTGGAGCCTTAACAAAACGTAGAATAATTTCTTTTTTAAAGTTTTTGCTTAAAACAGTGTTCCAGAATTTTGGGGGTCTTGAAGAGCCATGCTGGTTAAAACGCAGTATTGCAGGCTAATTCTGCCCACTGCCATGAATTTGATCCTAGCCGGTTCAAGGTTGACTCAGCCTTCCATCCTTCTGAGGTTGGTAAAATGAGGACCCAGATTGTTGGGGGCAATTAACTGACCCTGTAAGAGCCACTTAGAGAGGGCTGTAAAGCACTGTGAAGTGGTATATAAGTCTTAAATCCTATTGCTATTTTTTTCTGCTGAATTTTTTACTGATTAAAAATTCTGATTTTTTTTTTACTGATCAAAGATTCGCTAATTTTAAGTTGCTGCCTGCTTTAGAACTTTCTGTGCATCCCTGAATAAGATACTCTCCATTGATGCTCTGCCTTTTCCCCCCTCCCCCCCCCGAACCTCCTTTGAAAACAGTGTCTTCCTCTGGTGTTCTTGTCAAATGCAGTGTTGTGCAAATCTAAGGCCCGGTGGATGTCTGGCCTCCTTCCCCTAAACTGCACTTGACATAGAACTTATCAACTCCTTAATTAGTGATACATTTTCTCCTGGTGATCCTTATTGATGTTTTGTAGAAGGGAAGACGAATTGAAGCAGCGTCTTGACTCCGGCGTGAATTGTTTTTTCCGAAAATTCAGCCTGCTACATCTCTCTTTACATGTCTCTCTCTCTCTCCTTTTGCTTCCTCCCCTCCAAAATAAAAGGTTGGGAAAAAAGGCGCAGGATAGAAATCAGGTTTCGGCATTCGCGGTGTGTTGGGGTGGGTTGTGTCTGTGTGTGTGTGTGTGTTTGTGTTTTTGCTTGCCTCTGCAATAGAAAATGACAAGTGTCAGGCCTTCCATCAGCAGATCAGGGAGACCTAGTCAGGAGAGGAAAGGCTCCCTAGCGGCAGGGACAATGCTTGGATGTGATTGTGAAATGGGCCAGGATGAAGTCGGCACTGACAAAGTGTGCCGATTGATGGATGGACAAAGCTGAGCAGTGGATGCAAGAATGGATGAGGGCAGAGAGGGAATTTAACAGAGACAAACAGAATGAACGACAGAGAGAAATTGCCTCTTGAAGTATTCCGGCGGGTTGTAGTCCACAAGCAATTTACTTACTGCTAACAGAACCAACGGGAGTTGTTTCTCTCTGCAGATTCTCTTAAAACGTACGAGAAGATGGAATATCTCCCAAATTCCAGCTCCTGTGCTATTCATCCCTCTTCCTGATCCCCACACAGTTACTCGGCTCAAAACTGGGCATTTAATCGTTGGAAATATCTTCTCAGGTTCTATTTTCCATGAAATATTTTGTGTACAGTGAGTATTGCAATAGGGTTTCCACTCAATAAATCTTTCAGAAAATTTTATTAAAAAATTAAAGACATGCATACATTTTCACACACACACACACATACACACACATTAGAAGGACTAATTTAGGATTCATCATATATATGACACACACACACACATACATATAAACACACACTGTGATGACCCGGGGTGTGGCATAAAGGCAACACAGTCAAATAAGCAAGAAGAGTCCCTTTAATACCTCCAACGTGTAGCGACATTTCGGCAGAATCTCATCTGCCATCATCAGGCTGGTGTATGGGGTTCATCTGTTGTCAGGCTTCATTTTTCTTGAAGATGTTTAGTTTCTCATCCAAGAAGCTTCTTCATTTCTGGAGATGAGAAGCGAAATGACTTCAAAAGAAAAACCAAGAAAGGTCCAGTTGCCTCTTGAAAAAACACCTTTGGGTCAACCATGACCTGGATGGTTGAGAATCTCCATAAATGTGATAGAAAAGTGTTTCCTGAACCTCTTTAACACTCCATCAATTGAGCGATAGAGTTCACTTCTTTCCCCTAGCAGTAGAAGATCCTTCATTATATTGAAGGTCTTCAGACCAGGACAAGAAAGAAGAGAATAGGAGACCCAAAGATGCTTTTTTTTGGAAAGGCACCTGAAACTTTCTTGGCTTTTTTTCCCTTAGAAAACATTTTGCTTCTCATCCAAGTAGCTTCTTCAGTTCCTTTTCCAAAGGAAAGAACGAAGGAAGCCCAGTGGCCTTTTGGAAAAAACACCTTTGGTATCATAACCTGGATGGTTGAGAAGTTCCGTAGACAAGAGAATAGGAGAATGTCTCTGTGTTTTAATGGGTTTCCCATCCAGACAATTTTGGATTTTGCTTAGGTAAAAATACTTGAATCTATGAAACCTGAGGAAGCTCTTGCAAACTTGGCTGTCTTTAATTTCAAAATGGAATTGAAATTGAACCCTTTCTTAAAAGGGCAGATTGCCTGTCTGTATTTGCAAAGTAAGTCATGATCAAATCTCTTTTGAATGTCACTTTGCATTGTACAACAGTTCCATTGGCATATTCTTCCAATTGTAAGCCATCAAGATATTGTGGTGCTACATAACCAAGAATATGGAAAAAAACGATTATAGAATGTTAGTACAAGCAAGATTACAAGCAACATTTCAGTTCGTATAATAAGTGTCAACCAAAAGATTACAATTATCTACGACACACACACACACACACACGCTTAAAAAGTGGTACTAAAAAGGATGCAAAATGCTAATAACCAACAGCATATGCTAGGTTGGTCAATTGAATGCACTGTATTGCTGTTTCAATAATAGAATATAATAGAATTCTTTATTGGCCAAGTGTGGTTGGATACACAAGGTGCAAATACTCTCATAACAGAAAAGATACATTTGTCAAGAGTCAAGAATCATAAAGTGCAACACTTAACTATAGTCATAGGGTACAAGAAGCAATCAAATCCAAGATGGAAGACAGCAATGTACAGGAATTCAAAGCTTATCACATATGGAGTTTTCCACATGCCCCAATACATGCATCTATAAATATAATTAATATGCAAAGATATGCAACTTTTCTGTTTAAGTAAGGAATCACAAGGCAAAAAAGAGAAAATTGAGAATGAGTTGCCGCTGCTTTATTTTAGTCAGTGCTTCACATTTTCAATGTTAAGGTGATTTCTTTAAAATGTTTACTTGGTTTTCTTTGCCTCAAGCAGAGCAGAATAGAAATAAATAGCCTCCAGGGAAAGGCAGGGCCAAACAATTGAGAACTAGTAGAATGTAAAGATAAGAAGAGAGCAGATATCCAGAATATTCACAAATCAAACCTACATCAAGGGAGAGAACTCATGTTGTATGCATACCTTTGGAATATGAAATGTTTATTTATAGGGCCTGTGGTAGGCTGAACTCCAAACTGAGCCACATTATTTAGGAATAGTGTCTAGGCAAGTCACAAAAACTTGTCCACTCCAGTTTGTAAGCAACTTCTGAATAGGTTTTATGCAGGGCTGAGCTGCTGGGGGTTCGCAGGGCCTTGGGAGAGCCCCTAGTTAAGATTCAGCACAGTTCGGAGAACCCCCAAATCCCACTCCTGTCTGGCCCCGCCCCACCCCGCCCACCCCTCCTCTCCCCTCCCCTCCAATGAGTTTCCACGCGGCCTGTTTTGGATGCAGGTAAGAGCAGGGTGTATGCGGAGGCTCGGGGAGGGCGAAAAACGGGCCTCCCAGAAGTTTAGGAAGGCCAGAAATGGGCCTGTTTCCAGCTTCCAGAGAGCCTCCAGAGCCTGGGGAAGCTGTTTTCGTCCTCAAGGAAAGCCTCCGGAGCCCGGGGAAGGCAAAAACACACACATCCCGCCATGATGCTGGAGGCCAACTAGGCCATGCCCGCCATGACCACGCCCACCCAGCAACCGGGCAGAGAGCCCATTGCTAAAATTTTTGAAGCCCACCCCCGTTTTGATGGAACAGTGGATCATTTTGGTTTCCTTATTATGTAATGATAATTCAAATGACAAAATTCCTCCAAGTAGGCTTCAAACCTGGGATGGCTTTATTTAAAAACCAAAGCCTCCAGAACAAATGGAATTGGTGACAAACATTTCCTCCTTGGGGATCAAATAAAACCTTTCCACCATTTTCCGGTCCATCCTTTCGGCTAAAGCACTTTTTATGCTGCTTTCCCACTTTGTTTTAAGAGTAGGGAAGGTTGCAAATGAATTTGCCTAAATAAATTTTTTAAAAGGGGGGGTGAAAGGAAAAAGAAAGCAACAACAACAACACACCCGGGGTTTGTAATAAATCTTCTTGTGGTGTGTGTGTGTGCCTTTTTTTTCCCCCCTCTTTTCCTTTCATTTGACCTTGGCGGAGCAAGCTGGTGGCACAGTGAAAAATATGATATGAAAAATGAGTGAGGGGAACCAGCTGAGTGGTGAATCTGTCTTGTGTGGCATTAACTTTGAAAATCTCACAAACATTACGGAGTCACATTGCTGCCCTCTCTTCCTTTCCCTTTTTTATCCCCAATTCATCTCACTGTCACTGTGCAATGGTCACTTGTGATGAATTGAGGAACAATATAGTTAAATACAGGCTTTGATTTAATCGGGGTCTGCAAACTAGTGTTCTGACCCAGGCTGCTTCAAATTTAATAAAACACAAACTGAATTTAAAAGTAAAAACTTTGGTAATGCGATGCTGGGAATTACTTGCTTTCCCAGCCAAAACTCATTGGACACAGTTCCTCCAGATAAGAGCACGCTTTTCAGTGCTGCAGGATGCTGCCAAGAAACAGAAGTCCAATTAAGACTAACGTAAACCAACCCAAAAACCCAGAAAAAATTGACCAGAGTACAGAGCTTCACGAAGGACTCGGAGATTATTGAACTGCTTTGCTTCCTGCAAAGCTCTTCATCCTTGAAGACTGACTTTTATCCCTGATGGGAGGGGCAATCACCTCCCAGCCTTATTCTCCTTCAAGCAGCTCTGCGCACACACACACTGGGAACAGGCTCCCTGGCATCTTCTGCTTCGCTGCTATCAGTCTCCGAAGGCTCCAAAGGCAGCATCCCATTCCCAGATGGTCCTGGCTCCATCCCTGCATCAGATGCAGGATCCTCATCCGAGTCCTCTCCAGACTGGTTCCGTTTCTTCTTCACTGTCCGATACCTCTGCTGACTGCATCGGTTGCCGGCGAACCACAACAACTAGGATATTTTTTTCCAAGCACAATGTAAATAGTCCTTGAGTTACGACCACAACTGAGCCAAAATTTCAGCAAGACAGTTGTTAAGTGAGATTTGTCCCGCTCTATGAACTCCCTTTCCCACAGCCGTTAAGTGAAAACACTGCATTTGCTAAATTAGTAACACCAGGGGTGGAATTCAAATTTTTTAACAACTGGTTCTGTGGGCATGGCCTAGTTGGTGGCATGGCTTGGTGGTCATGTGACTGGCTGGGTATGGTCAACTCAACATCACTCACATCGAGGCATGCATCTCCTTACCTGGCCTCTCATGACTGTGGGGATGCTGCAACAGTCATAAGTGTGAAAAACAGTCATAAGTCACTTTTTTCAGTGCCATTGTAACTTTGAATGGTCACTCCACACAAGCAACGTACTAGGAGGGAAAAAAACTCCAGAGAAGTTTCTGAGATAGAAAGTCTAGTCCTGCCAAGAATGTAATAAGGGTTAACAGACAGGCAGTTTCTGTAAGCAACACCAGAATGTTTCCTTCCTGTCTTCCTTACAGGATTGGCCAGTAATTTCTTCTAACAACTGGTTCTCCAAACTGCTTAGAATGTTAACAACCGGTACTAGCGAATAGGTGCGAACCGGTAGATTCCCACCCCTGAGTAACACGGTTGTACAATGAATCCGGCTTCCCCATTGTTTTGCTTGTCCGAAGGTTGCAAAAGAAGATCATGTGACCCCAGGGACATGCAGCAGTCATAAATGTGAACCATATGCTAACCACCAGATTGCAAAAACACAAGTGAGTGGTCAGATGAGGAGACCTGAACTCTTTGGTAGCCTCACATTGTAGCAGACACATATTCAATTTTGCAGCTACTAAGATTGTCAGACGAGCAGGCACAAAAACAGCCAGGGAAGTGATTGAAGCCTGGAAAACAGACACCTCAGACACCTCATCAGTCAGCAGGAGTGCTGATTGACCATCAACTTATCAAATACTTAGAAGGTGAGGGCTGGGCAGAACAAGCAAATGACAGTTAAGGACTTAAAAGCCAGCCATCAATACACCCCAATCAACACCTGAAAAGCTACATAAATACAGGCACTATAAATACCACACACAGAACAGTATACACACTGCTAGAGAGAAGTTCCCTGAATATGGGATCCAGCACGAGTCTCAAAGCTTAGGAAACAAAACCTTTGGTCTTGGTGACTTACTAATATAGAACATGGGAGCATTGGAGGGCAAAGCAGTATTCTTATTTCACTCTTTTAGCAAAGCTGGAAAAAAGAAATGGAATTGTGTGAATTCTGATATAGGCCTGGAAACCTGTGCTTCTGAATCAGAATATTGATAGTTATTAATCGGTCAATCAGAATAGACCTGGAAGGGACCTTGGAGGTCTTCTAGTCCAACCCCCTGTTCAAGCAGGAGACCCTATACTATTTCAGACCAACGGTTATCCAATCTCTTCTTAAAAACTTCCAGTGTTGGAGCATCCACAATCTCTGGTGGCAAGTTGTTCCACTGATCAATTGTTTTCACTATCAGGAAATTTCTCCTTAGTTCTAGGTTGGTTCTCTCCTTGATTAGTTTCCACCCGTTGCTTCTTGTCCTGCCTTCTGATGCTTTGGAGAATAATTTGACCCCCTCTTTTTTGTGGCAGCCCCTCAAATACTGGGATACTGCTATTATATCTTCTTTTCTCTAGACTGGCCATACCTAAATCCTACAAATGTTCTTCATCTGTTTTTGTCTCCAGGCCTCAAATCATCCTAATTGTGCTTCTCTGCACTTTTTCCAAACTCTCAACATCTTTTTTGTAATGGGGTGACCAAAACTGGGTGCAGTATTACAGGCGTGGTCTTAGTAAGGCTTTATAAAGTGGCACTAATACTAATTGATAAAATGTGATTACCATTACACAGAAGGTAATGGATAATGGATCAACCACTGAGGAAGTAAATTTTGATGCCGCCTTTTAAAAAAACATGCCATTTTTTTCTACAGACCCTTTATAAAAATCCAATAAGTAATTCCTTTCATTAATATGATGGTGGTATTACAATGGTGTTCCTTTGCGATAAAAAAATTAAAAATATTTCAACACAGTATCAGCAGTGGGACTGTAGGATCAAATTATAAACAACCAATGTTAATTTTTAAATATATGTTCATGGATACAGGATGGCGTTCACAAAAATATACCTCGTTTGATGGTTTCTTTAAAGTTTTAAAGGGTGTGTGTGTGTGAGAGAGAGAGAGAGAGAGAGAGAGAGAGACAGAACCAAATCATTTCTTTTTCTGTCTCTCTCACTTTTTTTTCTTTAGAAATGGCCCTTTTCTTCCCGTTGTAGAAACAATCCACAGTGGGCATCTGTCTTACTCCTAATTGTCTGGGTACGAACAAGAGAGAAGTCGCTTTAATTTGCAAGTCGCTTCTTGTATAATGCTGATTGATGAATTTATATTGGAGAATGAGCTTTTGCCTGCTGCAACCTGCCAGTGGCCATTTCTGAACCTCAAGCTGTCCTTTACTCTAGTCCTACTATCAGCATTTCGCTTTCGTACAATTGAAGTTGTCATATTTTTGGAGATGCTGATGACAACGGTCGCATCCGAGGGTCATTAGAAAGCAGTTGCAGAAAATATACAGGTCAAAAAAATTTAAACCAATTCAGCCTCTACCACAGGGCTGCTACCGGTTTGCACCGGTTCGGGCGAAGCTCGCGCTCACTGAATAGAATCCCACACTGCTCTACCATGTCTCATTACCAATCAAACTATCCTGCCGGATTCTAAATTCAGATATTGTTTTTGTTGAATGTTGGAAACTTGTAGAATGGAATCCAGATTTTATTCAGGTAAAGACACTTTAGAAGCTGCTTATTTTGATTTTCTCTCCCCTCCCCCCAGTTACTCGTCTTGGGTTCTGTTAAGCGCAAAGGTCTTTTTTTCCTAGCAGACAAATCATCTTGGAGCCCAAAGTACACTTTCTTTTAATTTACAACTTAATTTTCAACCTAATTCGGAAGATTGATACTATAATGCTATTTGCAGAAGTATTGAAATGTCAGTAAGTTTTATTGTAGTAATAAAGAGAATTCCATATATCATCAGCTCTATAGGGATGCCGGCTTTTTTGCATAGATCTTCATAGCAACAACCAGTGGCTAAATGGTGGCAATCATTAATTTTTAAAGAAGACATGGAGGATGATGGCTGGAGAAATGAAACCAGCCATAAAGAATGAACTTTAATTTTGACACTCTTTTTTGGTGAGTGACAAAAAAAGGGAGATTGAGGTGTGCTCTTCAAAAAAACAATAAAGGAGGTTTAATCCCAGGTTTCTAATACTTGAAATTCTGTCTGCTCATAAAAGATTACAGTCCTGCACAGGCCATCTTCAAGCTTCTCCTAATGAATGAGCATCAGTGGTCCATGAATAATCAATGTCAATAATCCATTCTGGGGCCTGCCAATATGTTAATGGATCTGCCTCATCGTTATTGCTATGAGGCCATAAATCATTTCCATAACGTGGTGCTTAAGGAGATGAGGGTTCAAACCCCAGCCTTTTCTCAGTCTGGCTTGGGGGAAAAAAAAACCCGTGTTAAAACACTGGCTGTCTAAACATTTCGCAGCTTAGGTGCTTTGATTGTTTTCAGATGCTCAAGTAGTAAAATGGGATGGGATTGTAAATCGATAATACAGTAAGACAAAGCATTTTAATAATAATAGAAGGGCTCCGAGTAAATTATAACTTCTATTTTATGCTATTGCTTTGGAGGTTATACACTCACACACACACACATACACACAGAGGAGGTTTTATATATATATATGTAATCATCATCTCCGTTTCAAAGCCGAAGAGCCAGCGCTGTCTGAAGATGTCTCCGTGGTCATGTGGCCAGCATGACTAAATGCACACGGAAAGCTGTAACCTTCCCACCAAAGGGGTCCCTATTTTTCTACTTGCATTTTTACGTACTTTTGAACTGCTAGATTGGCAGAAGCTGGGGCAAGGAACGGGAGCTCATTCGATTATGCAGCACTAGGGATTCGAACCGCCGAACTGCTGACGAATAGGGGACAGGGGAATGGATCCCATATATCACCGACATTCAGACCATCCGGCGCGCAGTAAAGACCCACTTTTTTCAACAGGCCAGCCTGGCCCAGTAATAATTGTGGGGTTTTAAATTTGGCATTTTAAATTTTTACCTGTTTTTTATACATTTTGATAATTTTATAACTCGACCATTAATTTAATCATTTTAAATTGCTTTTAACTGTACAATTTTATATCTTGTTTCTATTTTTATCTGGCTGTACACCGGCCCGAGTCCCTTTTTTGGGGGAGGGGGCGGTATAAAAATCTAATAAATAAATAAATAAATAGATAAATAAAATATTGGCAGTTTGGATACTTATTGTTTCTATTTGGATTCTGCATTTATTTTTTCCTGTTTAAAAAAAAAGATGGAAAACACAGTGCTGTTAACTTTTAGATGGAGAGGAAGTTGAAATGCAAGCGTGTACACCAATGCTTTTAAGACCTGACAATTGTTCTTTACTTTTGTAGATGATAGCTATCGTGCTCCGTCTTCGCTAATTCTCTGGTTTTTCTTTCTAGCATTTACCCCACAGCGCAGGCTCCCAACAAATCTGATTCTGTATCTCTCCAATGATGTAGAGGTTAAATCTAATCATAGTTTACTCGATTTGTAAATTATACAGGAAACTGAGTAGAACAACCTCAGCAGAAGAAACCCCACCCTCTCTGAGTTGTTTGCTGAGGCGGGTGGCTATAGAAATCAAAAAACGAATGAGCAAACAAATCTAGGAAGAAAGAATGGAGTAGGCGAGCTCATAGCATAGACCAGCTCCATCGTATGGTTTCCATCCGTGATTCAGAAGTCCCAAAGGTGCTTTTTTTTCAAGAGGCAACTGGACTTTCTGGTTTTCCTTGGAAGATATTTTGCTTCTCATCCAAGAAGCTTCTTCAACTCTTCTTGGATGAGAAGCAAAACATCTTCCAAGGAAAACCAGAAAGTCCAGTTGCCTCTTGGAAAAAAAAATCACCTGATTGACTGTCCTGGATGACCGAGAATCTCCATAGACATTTAGTGATTCAGAAGTGTTTATTAAACTTGTTCGCGCTCAAGATGCTATGCTAATGGGAAATGAGCACAGCTGTATTTAGAGACTACGTGGGTTGGGGCAGGAATGGGCTGCTGGGGGTTTGCTGGGATTCAGGAGAGCCCCCAGCTAAGATTCTGTGCACCCCCAAATCCCAATCCTGACTGGTATTCTCAAATATTCTTTTACATAAGAGGGGGTTGCTTTGTTTTTTTTAAAATTATCATTGCGTGTCAACATTCTTAGATTTTTTGGGAGGAGTTCCTTCAAATCAAAAAAGTCCCTGAAGTTTTTTTTGCAAGGTTATTCAGAAATTGTTTGCCACTGCCTGCTTCCTAGGGCTGAGAGAAGGCGACTGGCCCAAGATCACCTAACTCAGGGGTCACAACCAAGAGTGGGATTCTACTGGTTTGGACCGGTTCGGTTGAACTGGATATTAAATTTACATCTGGTTTGCTGAACTGGTAGTTGAACTGATTTGGCTGGCCCCGCTCAACCCATCCGTCCCCTCCCAGGAGTCCCCAGGCGGCCCGATTTGGATGCAAGTAAGTACAGAGGCTCAGGGAAAGTGAAAAACAGGCCTCCCGGAAGTTCAGGAAGGCCGGAAATGGGTTCGTTTCTGGCTTCCGGAGAGCCTCCGGAGCCTGGAGAGGCTGTTTTTGTCCTCCCAGAGGCTCAAGGAAAGCAAAAACACCCCCTCCCTGCCATGGTGCAGGAGGCCAACTAGCCCACGCCCACCATGGCCACGCCCATGCAGCAAATGGGCAGACAACCCCTCACTAAAATTTTTGAAGCCCACCCCTGGGCTTCAAAAATAGAATAAACCAATAAAACGAGAGCATCTTCAGCCAGGTATTATAAGCTACCTTCCATCTGGAGTGAAAATGTAGGTATGGCAGCTGTGGGGTGCATTTCCAGAATGTGTCGGTTCTTTCCTTTCCGGAAGATGAAAATTTGACGCAAGAACTGCTCCAGTCCTAATATTTGTATTCTGGACTATATATAATCATATGGACCTTGGCGTTCTCTTTGTCCAACCTTCTGCTCTAGGCAAGAATCCTTATGCCATCCTGAACAAATGGAATATGTCTTGTAGTTAACTTGTTTCCCTTATCTCTAAAATCCACAGGATGGTGGGTTAATAAACCCAAAGGAAAACAGATGGCTTGGTGTTTATTTTTTTTTCCCCTCCTAGTTTTTAAATACCTAAGTGGAAAGGTTTAAATAGGTTTCTAGGAGTTTCTTCTGTTCCCGGATGTAATGGCAGGAAAGAGAGCCAAAGACAGAAGTGGCTCCACAAAAAGCAGAAATACAATTAAAAACAAGATGACTTCTAACAGAAGTGGCAAACAGCAGCCAGGATGGAAGTAATTTATTCTGCACAATTGTCTAAATACATAAACTGCCCTGATATATGGGGAGAAGAATGGGACAGTGGAAAATTTGATAGTTGTGTAAATTACTGAGCCAGGATGCCTTTGTGAAGCATGGAGGGCGGGGGGGCGGGTTTGTTTAATGTTCTGACAACAAATTGAGATCCTGTTATGGTTATTGCGGTGTAATGCAGTAATAAAAATTGAACATGACACGCAGCGATTTATTATTTGTGTATTTTTTAACCTTGAGTATCAGATTGTTTGCCCAAGCATATCCTTTGATTTGCTATGAAATTTATTGTTGGTAAAAACAATCAGATTTCCATTAGCGGATGTGCATGTCTCCTGGATGTGCAGGGGAGAGCGTGTGTGGGACGTGCATATGTGGGTCTGTGTGTAAGTGTGTGTGGGCACGGACACATGCCACAAACTGCAGACGTAGGGAAAGAATCAAAGCCAGGCTGTAGGGCTCATGACAGGTAGGCTTATGACATTATATGGTAATTTGGCATGAAAGAATAATTGTGACACTCCACTTGGTGCGCGCATATAATCGTGCTGTGAGGCTCAGTTCTCTGAAAGGCCAAATTATCTTCAACTACATTAGCCTGACAACCTATAATGCCTTGCAAAGGCAATTTGATGATATTTTACAGAGCGCCAGCAAACATGGCTTCCCATTACGGTGCCCATTAACAAATTTGTGTAGGGGGAAGACAAAAAAAGTAACTTTGATTTTTCTGATATTCCCCCCTCTCCCCCTGCCCGCCCATAACCGTTTTCAGTCTTTAGAAAACACCATAAATGTGTACAGTGTAATAGTAGTTTCAGGTTTGCTATTTATTGCTACTTCAGTGTCTACCTGGCGTACTGGGAGACAGATTAATTTTATAAACGGTACCTTTTCAGCAATATTTATATATTGACATGCATTTAAACAGTAGCCTCCAGCGAATGATGGAAAGAGGTAATATTAGGAAATGCAATTTGAGAGGGAGAAGGAAAACACCGGGGCCTGAATGTACCCTGAGATTTTATGGAAAATACCGCATAGCATTGTGGTTGCCTGAGGCTACTATGAAGCAAACCCTTAGAAATATTTCCTTATGCATATTTCAGTTGTGGTTGGGTCCACCATGCAGTGAATAGTATAATTGTCAGATCCATGTATCTATCATTTCTTCAATGGAAGAAGAAAATGGGGGGAGGGGAGGGGACTGATAAAGAAATCCTTCTTGATGTAACCTGAATATATTTAATCTTATATTGAATTTGTATAACATGATACAATGGAGAGATGAAACCCAGATGGCCGGAACCTATCATCTCTGAGAGAGACAGCCAGGAGATGAAGAGACCATAAAAATTCCATAGTGAGATGTGTCCTGGGAAACTCTGGAAAAGATCGTTCTAAAAAGGGGGTGGGAGGGAATTAACATATTGGCTCTTTGTTGTACTAAATACACATCAAGATAAGGGGAGGGTTTTTAAACTCCCTTATCTATCTCTGCATGCCTGAGAGACCTTAGACGCTGCTTTTAACACCTACATGAATTGTCTCATCTCAATAAAGGATTCCTTTTGATATGTTTGCATACTGTATTTTTCAGAAGTTCATTCTAGTTGATTGAATGGGAAAAGTTCTGTAGCCTCACAATAATAGTATAATAATTACATCCCCATCTCCATTTCCCTGCAGGTTCTCTATTCAAGATAATCCCTGCTAGAGTTTTTTCTAGATTTTGGACTCTGTCGCCGAAAGAACAATGGCCTTTTCTGTCCTTATTTTGTATTAATCCATCCCCCAGGGCCTTTGTGTGATTATTACTACACTTTAATGCATGCAATATCTTGGCGGCGGCTGTTTAAACAACACAAGCATTAGGGAATAACTTTATTGAATGGTGGATATGGGTTGAGAGCAGGGGCAGGATTCTACCGGTATAACAACCAGTATGGTTATTGCATGCGCCAAATGCACACTCTGCATGCGTGCTCCACATTTAAAAAAGCTCTAATACTTGCCTTCTACAGCAGTCCCTGTGTGTTCTGACCAAGACTTGCGAGACCGTAATTACGCACATGCTTATTTTAAAAACAAGTCTCGTTTTATTGCAATGCTGGGAATCATTTTCATTCCCAGCTGGTAATGAATCTTAAACAGTCCCTTGAGATAAGCACCCACCTTTCTTTCCTGTGAAGGGCTGCCAATAACAGAAGTGTCAAATGAACTACAAAAAACCCCAACCGAATTAAAAAGAGTTTCAAGAATGAATCTGAACCGAACGAATGACTTTGCTCCCTGCAAAGGTTTGATCATCTTTGCCTGTCCTTTACACCTTATGGGAGGGGCAATCACCTCCAAGCCTTACTCCTGAGTCGCCCCTTTTGTTTCAGCTGCTCTCGCCTTCTAGCAGCTCTGCACACACGCACACTGGAAACAGGCTCCCCTTGTTCGTCTGCCTCGCTGCTGCCAGACTCCGAAGGCTCTGTAGTCAGCATCCCACTTCCAGATGGTCCTGGCCCCATCTCTGCATTGGACACAGGACCCTTGTCCGAGTCCTCTCCAGACTCCTGACTGATAACCTTTCTTCCCCACTGTCCAATTCCACTGCCGTCTGCACCGGTTGCCAGCGAATCACAACACTGTGAATAAAATAGCTGAGGTGCGGCAAACCACTCTTCTGCACAAATCAGCTATGTTCTAAAATAAGGAAATAAAGCATGTAAAAGAGTAAAAGCAGGAACGGATCGGCCCACATGCTCATCATAGCGAACCAGTTCACTGCCAGCTGCTCTTCAGAGCAAGGGGTTTGCCTGAACCGGTCCAAACCAGTAGAATCCCATCCCTGGGTTAGAGACAATAGAAGAAGGTTGGGTTAAAATTATTTTGGAGAGGAAAGCAAGCAGCAGATTCATCTTTGTAACACACAGGTAGTCCTCGACTTATGGCCACAGTCGAGCCCAACATTTTTGGTTGCAAAGTGAAAAACACTTGCTACGTGGATGTTGCCTCGTTTTCCAATCTTTTGTGCCATGCTTGCTAAGCGAATCTGGCTTCCCCATTGACTCTGCTTATAAGAAAGGGACAAAGGAGATCCCAGGAACCCCCCCCCCCGCCCCAAGTGACACTATGACCGTCATAAATGTGAACCTGTTGCCCAGAATTTGAATTTTGATCGTGTGACCATGGGAACACTGCAACAATTGTAAAAGTGAAAAATGGCCATAAGTCGCTTTTGTCAGTGTCTCAGTAACTTTGAACAGTCGTTAAATGAATTGTTCTAAGTCGAGGACTGCCTGTATTCATAAATCTAGGGTGTATAGGTAGCCCACGAGTTATAACTGTAATGAACCTTGCCAATCATGGTTGTAACTCATGATAGTGATAAAATGGGTCAGTTTTGATGTTTTACGTGCTTTTTCATAGTAGTACTTAGGCAGATCATGGTTATTAAGTGAATCCATGGTTGTTAAGCGAATGGAGCCATGGAGGGGGGTGAACATTGGAGCTTTTAAATTGAATTGGAAGTAGATTCATGGTGGTAAGTCAAGGATTACTTATTAATGGAAAGTTCCCAAAGTTTAGGTCTCAAAAGAATATAGATTGATTTGAAGCAGATTATTGTTGTTGTTGTTGCTGTTGTTGTAGTAGTAGTTGTACACAAAAATGTCAATATACACAGCAAACGAGATAACCATGCTGGGTTTTGTATCACAAATCACTAGTCGAACATTTCCCAAGTGTTTAGGACTGCATGATGTATCAGTGGATTATGGGAGCAGATCCCAGTAAGGTGGCCTTCTGCAGCTGACCAATGGTGATCTTGTCAGTGCCAATTGTTTTCAAGTGCTTGCCGAGGTCTTTAGGCACAGCACCCAGTGTGCCCAGTACCACTGGAACCACCTGCACTGGTTTATGCCAGAGTCTCTGTAGTTCGATTCTCAAGTCCTGATATCTGGTGCTTTTTCAAGTTGTTTCTTGTTGATTCTGCTGTCACCAGGTATGGCAATGTCGACGATCCACACTTTTGTCTTCTCCACATTCGTGATATCCGGGGTATTGTGTTCCAGAACTTTATCAGTCTGTATTCGGAAGTCCCACAGTAGTTTTGCATGCTCATTTTCGACCACTTTTTCAGGCTTATGATACCGCCGCCACCACCACAACCATCATCATCATTATTATTTCATTTGGGACTTTGCAAAGCTCCATACCTAATCTTCCTTTTTAGGAATTCCAAGTTGGTCTTCAAGAGAGGTGATTTAGATGACATGAGAATTGGGGTTTACATTTGTGATTTTTTGTTTTGTTTTTTGAGATAAGTCGTCCCCAACAGACATGGCAAGAGGGATGGATAACTTTATCCTTTGATTTCAGAACAATCTTGAGTATAGCCAAAACACCAAGTATACCAAGCTAGAACTAAAAAAGAACTTCCTGATGGTGAGGACAATTAACCAATGGAACAGAAGTTGCCTTCAGAAATTGTGGCTGCTCCATCATTGGAGGCTTTCAAGAACAGACTGGACAGCCACTTGTCTGAAATGGTATAGGTTATTTAAGATCTCCTGCGTGAGCAGAGGGCTTGGACTAGAAGACCTCTCTATAAAGCCAAAGTAAGGCCACACCTAGAATACTGCATCCACTTTTGGTCACCACACTATAAAAAAAGATGTTGAGACTCTAGAAAGAGTGCAGAGAAGAGCAACCAGGATGATTAAGGAGACTGAAGACTAAAACATTTGAAGAACGGTTGCAGGAACTGGGCCTGGCCAGTCTAGGGAAGAGAAGGACCAGGGGAGACATGAGAGCAGTCTTTCAATATTTGAGGGGCTGCCACAGAGAGGAGGGGAGTCGAGCTATTTTCCAAAGCACCTGAAGGCCAGACAAGGATTAATGGGTGGAAACTGATCAAGGAGAGATTTAACCTGGAAATATGGAGAAATTTCCTGACTGTGAGAACAATCAACTAGTGGAACAGAAATTGCCTTCGGAAGTTGTGGGAACTTCATCCCTGGAGGCTTCGAGAAGAGACTGGATTGCCATCTGTCAATGATGTAGGATCTCCTACACTCTCAACTCTTATCTAGCGCCAATTTAGTGCTGGCTGTTGGTTAACTAGATTCTTATGGGCAGGAGCAAATAAATCAATTTAACTGGAACTTAACGTATGGTCCTAATTCTTTGCGCCTGACACAGCAAGAGACACCCCATGGAGTTTTAGCAGAACACACACACACACACCCATCATGCCCTGGGCCAACCTTTTGTGTCCAATGTATATATTTATATTATTTATATTATAAAAGACACCCTAGCTACTAAGAATGATGCTCGGTTTCTTTAAACGCTGACGAGAACTGGACCTGTGGTGCAGAAAATCTGAATTTAAGCCGAGTAACAATTATTTTACAAGCTACCAAAGGCCCTCTGGTATATTTAAGGATGTGTTGTAACCATGTTTGTGCATAACAAGTTCCAGAGTAATTTTTGCTGAGCTGCCACTGTATTCCTTGCCGTTTATAGGTCGGCCACCTGCCGCAGGGCCATGTAGTTAGATGATTGTTGACTTTATGGCTATGGAAACGAGGTAAATCAGTGAGCATGCTGGGAAATCCCTTGTTCTGCTTCAGCAGCTTTAACCCCAGGCCTCTTGGATTTCGGTGGGGCACAGGGAAGTTGGCCCATTTCTCATGATCCCGGGCTCCTGCTGGGTGAAGAAGCGTCACCGAGTACGGAAATGGTATCACGGGAGATAATAGTTCTCTGTAGTTCTGTAGCTGGTGGGACAAATCCATCTTCTTAATCATTGCTTGGCAAACATACAGAACATTGAACCTCGGATGGCTCAGTGGACAAACGTCTAAGAAACAAGCAAGAAAAATTACCACTCGCTCATCAGCATTATACAGATTTGTTCCCCACTGAGATTTCCTTTCCACACGTGAAAATTAATTGGGCTTTTTATATTTAGCAAAAAAAAACCCGACAGAGGTTGATGTGGGCCTGTTTTGCAAGGGTACAGGGGAATTGAAATATATTTATCAGGATTTCAATCGGGGAACATTTTATTTTAGTTTATTTATTAAATTTTATTTAGTTTTCAAAATTTAAAAACATAAAATAAAACTTTATCCATCATTATATCAATGTCAAGACATCTTTTACATTTCCTTATCACCTTTCTATATACACTTTTCTTTCTTCATACAATTTCAACTTAATATATAAATAAATATTTTATATGTTACGTCAATATTTTGTTTTATGCATATTTTCTCTCTCTCTTTTTTCTTTCTTTTTGGGGGGATTTTGGATTTTTTACTTTGGAGATAAATAAATAGATAATGTATAAACAGCAACAAAGAAAGAAAGTTGATTGCTTTTATGTGGTGGATAAGCGACGGCTATACAAGCCAGGAAATTTGGGGAGGAGAGAGGAAAATGCAACACAGTTAGTCCTCAATTTACAACAGCTCCCTTAGTGACCATTGAAAGTTACAATGGCACTGAAGAAAGTGACTTGTGACCGTTTTTCACACTTCTGATCATTGCAGTATCCCTGTGGTCACTGATTTACATTCAGATGCTTGGCAACTGAGTCATATTTATGACACTTACAGTGTCCTGGGGTCAAGGTGATTCCCTTTTGCAACTTTCTGATGAGCAAAGTCAATGGGGGAAGCCAGCTCACTTAACAACTGAAATAATTCACTTAACAAATGTGGCAAGGAAAGTCGTAATAGGGGACAAAATTCACTTAACAAATTCCTCACTTAGAAATATAAATTTTGGGCTCAATTGTGGTCGCATGTTGAAGATTTATGAGCCGCGATGGCACAGTGGTTAGAGTGCAGTACTGCAGGCTACTTCTGCTGACTGCCGATTGCCTGCAATTTGGCAATTCGAATCCCACCAGGCTCAAGGTTGACTCAGCCTTCCCTCCTTCTGATGTGGGTAAAATGAGGTCCCAGATTGTTGGGCGACAAGAGGCTGACCCTGTAAACTGCTTAGAAAGAGCTGTAAAAGCACTGTGAAGCAGTATATAAGTCTAACTGTTTGCTACCTACCTTCCTTCCTTCCTTCCTTCCTTCCTTCTAAAAGTTGACTCAGCCTTCTCTCCTTCCGAGGTGGGTAAAATGATGACCCAGATTGTTGGGCGACAAGAGCCTGACTCTGTAAACCGCTTAGAGAGGGCTGTAAAGCACTGTGAAGCAATATATAAATCGAAGTGCTATTGCTATCTTCCTTCCTTCCTTCCTTCCTTCCTTCCTTCCTTCCTTCCTTCCTTCCTTCCTTCCTTCCTTCCTTCCTCCTAAAAATTGGCTCAGCCTTCCCTCCTTCCCAGGTGGGTAAAATGATGACCCAGATTGTTGGGGGCAAGAGGCTGACTCTGTAAACTGCTTAGAGAGGGCTGTAAAGTACTGTGAAGCAGTATATACGTCTATTGCTATTGCTATTACCTGAATCTCTTTTTTAGTTAGCATCCAGTTTTTATTTGGGAAATTGCAAAGACAGTTTAACACCTAAGTGAAATGCACAAAGGCGTTGTGACTTTGGACACTAGATGAATTGTCGCAAGTTGAGAACTACCTGTACTTCATTTGCCACCGACAGAGGAATATGTCAAAAACTCAAATCCTGAAGCACACCCTTCCTTCCTCTGTATCATTCAGTAGCCCCATAATGTAATATATTGTCTTTTGCTATATTGTGTCTCTGTAGGAGAGGGAGAGAGGGAGAGAGAGAGAAATGTGTAGCGAGTGTTAAAATAGTCCTTGGCTTATACTAATCTATATTTTTAAAATGTTATTTCTGAGGGAGTGATTTATTTACAATGACAGCTTGTTACTTATGGTTGCTGCTGCCAGCTTCTGAAGTAATCTGATAATGTCAAATTGTGAAGGGAAGCCTTGACCGATTTGCTATAAATCATGTACATGGCTGGTATAGGTATAGACTAGGATGCTCAGGTTGATACTGATAGAAATACAAATCAAAAGCAACATATGGCAGCCCGGTGCAAAAATCCAAATTCAAGATTTCAGCCTATTGGATTTATATATATATATATATATATATTTTCAGCGAAATGAAAACAGTCATCCTTGGGTTCCTCTCAAACCTTCAGAGCTAGGGACAAAGCTATTAACCTGAAGACCTGCCTGAAGAAGACAAGTAAATGACAAGGCTGAATGACAAGGCAATTCTTTGAACTTGGGTTGGGACAGAACACCCTGTAAGAATAACAGTCCAAGTGGGTTTACTTGCAGCCAAACCTTTCTCAAGGTTTCAGAAGCAGGTTCAAAATTGGCTTACGTGACAGTTCGGTAACTTCTCCAGAAGAAGCAAATCTCATTCCAGACAGAATGTTCTGGTCAGACCTAGGCTTCCCCAGCAGCGCGAAGCGGATTCCTCAACCCAATGAGCCCCTTTGATTTAGTTTACAGTGAAAGTCCTGACCAGCAGTCTTTCAAGAGATTTCACAACTACAGACCTTTATCAGGCTTGGAGAGTTGCCAGGCCGATATCAAGAACACAGGAATAGACCTTCACCCAAATGAACTAATTGTCTCCTGCAAGCACCACTCCCCTTTCGCTCCTCTTTTATTCCCTATGGGAGGGGCCATTCACTGTCCACCTGAGCCTTTACTCCCGAGTCAACCCTTGTTCCTTAGCTATTCCCTTCTTCTGGCAGCTCTGTGCATGTGCACACTGGAAACAGGCTCCAGCTGTTCTTCTGTCCCACTGATCTCCAACTCTGATAACTGTCAGATAGCCCTGGTCCCATTTCTGCCTCCAACGCAGAGCCCTCATCAGAGCCTTCCCCAGACTCCAGGACTGGCCCATGTTCCTCCCCAACTTCCTCACTGTCCAAGTCTGCCACCAGCTCTGTTGGCCACTGGTGGGCCACAACACATTCCATGTTGAAGTTTCAGATCTTGAATTAGTCTTTAGCTATTTTTGGTGAGCAAGGATTCTTTAGCTTAATTTGGGCTGTGCTTATACATGTGTGTGTGTGTGTGTGTGTGTGCGTGTGTGTGCCTGCATGCAAGCATGATAACAATTATCCTATGGAGAATATTTAAAAATATCAATTGGCCTTTGTGATTTCTTGGACAGGATCACTGCAGCATAGGGGGAATTGGGGAAGAAAGTGGGACCCCATGAGCATAATAAACTAAAACTCATATTTGCATTTTGCAATCCGGTTTTTGTTTCCTTAAAACACATGAACGCCCTGGATATTGGTTTATCTTTCACATTGGTAAAACCACAGACTCCAGTAAATTCACTGCTGAGTCCTTCCATCCTTTGCGTCAATTGTGCACTCTTGTGGATCAGCAAACCTGGCTGGTTCTACATACCTTAACATAGAATAACAGAGTCGGAAGGGATCTTGGAGGTCATCTGGTCCAACCCGCTGCTCAAGTAGGAGAGTCTATACCAGGGGTGTCAAACTTGATTTCATTGAGGGCCACATCGGAGTTGTGTTTGGCCTGGGGGGGGCATGGTGGGCGTGGCCAGAATGGGCGTGGCCAGCTCAACGTCACTCATGTAATCAAATGCCACTTTTGCTAGTAGTTTAGTTTGCTAGCTCTCTGCCCATGAAAACAGACCACGTGGGGGCTGTGCACGGCCCTCCTGGGCTCCGTTTTCTCTGGCAGAGGGCTGCCAGAGGTTGTCGCAGCTGAAAACGGAGCTCCAGAGGGCTGCACATGGCCCTCCTGAGCTCTGTTTTCACCAACAGAGGCACTGCAGGCGGTCCTTCGCTGTTTCCAAGGCAGCCCTATGGGCCAGATCTAAGCACCCTGTTTGACACCCCTGGTCTATGCTACTTTTGACAAATGGCTGTCTGGTCTCAATTGATCAATCAGAATAGAGCTGGAAGGGACTTTGGAGGTCTTCTAGTCCAACCCCCTGCTCAAACAGAAGACCCTATACCATTTCAGACACGTGGCTGTCCAATTCTTTTCTTTCCCCTTCTATTCTCTCACCTTAACCACTTCTCCCTTGAGTTCCTGTATTGCATTTCATATGGGGCTGCCCTTGTAGACTTCCCCTCTAAAAAAAATGTGTTAATTTTTTAACTTTTTGCATCTTAGCTTATTGTCACTGCACCTCGTACAATGAATCAAATACCATCTTCAGTGTACATTATGACTGAAAATAAACACAAACACACACACTTCACATTCTATACATTGAATTGAAAACCCCTGATGTTGTATTAATATTACACTATACAATCGAATTCAATTCTAATCTGGGTTTTTAATATAAGATATCCGAGGTCTCTTTGATTTAGTGGCCTTATGCATCTGTTGTTGTGGTATCTCTGTGGGGGTCCAGGTTTCCTGTAGGAAGAGGATGTCAAATTGTGATATGTAGTCAAAAAAAGAGTTGTCCTTTTGATGGGACAGTCCAGCCCACTATATTCCAGGTTATAATGGAGATAATTTGCCACTCATCAGGAAATTTGATTTATACAAAGGGAAGTTGTAGGGTTGTTGCAATGGACTGAGGTGTTGTCACAAACGAAATTGGCTTTCTCTAAAAGGAGGGGAGACCCATCTGAATCACTTCTTGGCCTTTTGGCTAATATCAAATGTAGTTGTGGTAGGCTGGTGGGGGTGGGGGTTTATCTCTTTAAGAAAAAGTTAATTCAGAATTCAGAAGTTTCAAATAAGAATGCCCCTAGATCAGAATGTTCTCACAGAGACATTCTTCACCACTCTCAGTTTGTAAATACAATATGCCCTGGGTCTAAATCCTTTGCCTGCCCAGCCATACTTCCCTGGAGCACAAGTTCTGAGTAGCAACAGACATGCAGACCCTGTCAAAATGCATCATTTGACTGCCAAGGAGGGATGCTTTCCTGCTGGAAAGAAAAACTCTGGTAGGTTGTGAGAATGGCCCCGTTCCACCTTTGCAGAATCTTCCCCTCTGCCCCAGGTGCTTTGTGGATTTATTTACTTATATGTCATATCTTGCTGTTCAAAATGAAGTCCCAAAGAAACTCCTGTCTTACCATTGAACACAACCGGGCAGGACAAAGACAAATCCATACGATACAAACAGTAAAAATTATTGACCTTTAAACGCCCGCCTAAAGAGATCGGTCTACAAATATCCCAAGGGCAAAGAATGGGAAGCCGGGAACCAATCAGGGACACAAGAAGTTAAAAAGCATGGATCAAAACGGAGGCTGAATTGAATTTAACTATTCAATGCCCAGTAAAACAGATGCATATTTTAAAAAATAAATTTTCAGAATACTGAAAAGGTGGAGGTCAAATGTAGATCTTGGGGTTTATAACAGGAAGGAGCCTTCCCCTATAATATCATCAAGCAACACCTAGGTGACTTTGGCCAATCTTGAGAAATCTAAGCAAGATCAGATCAGGTTAGCCCATGGGCCCACAAGAGATCTCAAGGATCTAGATGAGACAGAGAGTCAGAAAAATAACTTGGATGGAGACAACATGGGGAATGTCATCTAATAAATCAGAATTGAGCTGGAAAGGACCTTGGAGATCTTCTAGTCCAGCCCCTGCTCAAGCAAGAGACCCTATACCATTTCAGACAAGTTGTCAGGATCCCAGCAGTTATCCCCATTAAATCATGAGTCTCAAGCCAAATTTCCAAAACTTCAGAAGGATTTATTGGGAGTTAACATGTCCGGTACTGCCTGGATGTAGCCAACTCTGAGACATTGTCACCCTTGACCTTGGTTTTCCGCCACCCCCTGGGTGCATCATAATTCATATTCTGCAATGAGACACATCCATAGTCAAGAGTCATCGATCATGCTCTCCAGTTAGAATTTTGCATGGCAGAAATTTCGGTCACCTAGTTACTATCTTTGAAAACATTTGTGGAATGCAAGCTGCCCATTGCTTCCCCCTCCCTTTCTGTTGGCAACTCTAAAAAGACCATAGAAACGGTCATAAGTCACTTTTTCCAGGGCCGTTGTAACTTGGAATTGTCACTATACAAACTGTTGTATGTCAAGGACTACCTATACCAGAGGTGGTACTCAACAGGTTCTGACCAGTTCTGGAGAACCGGTAGTGGAAATTTTGAGTAGTTTGGAGAACCAGCCAATCCCACCTCTGACTGGCCCTGCCCCCATCTATTCTCTGCCTCCTCCCGAGTCCCAGCTGATCAGCTGGGTCTTCTTTGGTTTCCCTGCCCTGGTTTGGTTCTGCAACCCAACAGGGCAGACACAGATTTCAGAGGATAATTAGGATGGCAGAAAAAACAATGGCTACCAGCCTGTCTTCCATCGAGGACGAGTCAAAAAGAGGACTGTGAAAATATTTACAGACCCCTCACATCCCAGACATAAACTGTTTCAATTCCTATCCTCAAAACAACACTATACAGCATTGCACACCGGAAGAACTAGACACAAGGACAGTTTTTCCCCAACGCCATCATTCTGCTAAACAACTAATTCCCTCAACACTGTCCAACTATTTACAAAGTCTGAATTATTATTACTATTAATCTTCTCATCACTCCTTACTAGCCATCCCCTCCCAACTTGTGACTGTATGACTGTAACTTTGTTGCTTGTATCCTTACGATTTATATTGACTGTTTCCTGGTATGATTTGATTGCTTATTGTACCCTATGGCTATCATTAAGTGTTGCACCTGATGATTCTTGACTCTTGACGAATGTCTCTTTTCTTTTATGTACACTGAGAGCGTTTGCACCAAAGACAAATTCCTTGTGTGTCCAATCACACTTGGCCAATAAAGAATTCTATTCTATTCACAGGAGAACAGAGCTGGAAAGCAGGTGTGGGGAGGGAATGGGGATTTTGCAGTAACCTCCCCCTGCCACACCCACCAAGCCATACCCACAGAACCGGTAGTAAAAAAAAATTGAATCACACCACTGACCTGTACTTAGTTCCAGTGAAACGTCGGAATGACGAGGTGAAGCAGTTCTGCAGAGTTCTGGAAAAAAAACAAAAACACCACCATCATCAAACCTGAGGGGAGCTTTGTGTAATTTTGTGAGCTGCCTGTTTAGGTATTTATCAGCCCAAGTGTGATTGCCTGAAAGGGAATTTTAAACAAAAAACAAATCCTAATTAAAATACAGAATGCTGTTGGCCTTTGAGCAGCTAGTTAGAGATGTGTGAAGAAGCCTCTAACCACTTGCGGCTCTAGCGAAAGCAGCAGGCAAGACGGCGAGTTTTTAATTTATATTGTCCTTTGGACATTTCCCCCCCCCTGAAACTATTTACACCATTTACACTCTCAGGTCAGTGGCCTAATAATGCAACAAAGCACGTTTTGAAATGGCAGATCATTTTCCGCGCTCGGATCTCTGTGTAGTATTGATGGTGGAGGGAGCTGATTAGGATCTTGGGAATTGTGCTTGATGGGAACAATCTGGAAGGAGTGAAAAATTATTAAACACACTCAGCGGGAGTTGTAGGATTTACCATTGGCACGGAGGGCGATTAATTCTCATTGCATCACGCAGCAGCTTGATTGCACACTGTGAATGCTGTTTATAGGAGAAGGGGTACAATTTTGCTTCAGTTTGTAGTAATGTAATACTAAATGCTAATTAGACCTCTAAAAATAATTAGAACCTCTTGCAGCCAATTCAGCGGATAGAAACAAAGACCTTTAAAGCCACCAGGCACCCTTTCAAAGCTGTACTCTGTTCCAAGGCCGGGGGAATTCTTAAAAAGCATTTTAATTACAGCACTACAAATAGCTGCGTTACGTTCAGGCAAACAGTTGTGTGGTACACTGCGGAGTAATAGGTGACCCTGACAGGGAAGAACAGGAGAGATGGCCGTGTGGGTTTTTAAGCACATGGATAGTGGTCAGGTATGGGTTTTCGCCCATGCAATGCAAAGGGTAACCAATGACCAGTTATGGTTATTGGGAATCCCATCTGAACGAAAAGCTGCCACAAAGAAGAGGGAGGGTCAAGCTATTCTCCAAAGCGCCTGAACACAAGACAAGAAGCAATGGATGGAAACTAAATCAAGGAGATACACAACCTAGAACTAAGGAGAAATTTCCTGACAGAACAATTAAGCAGTAAGCAACTTGCCTCCAGAAGTTGTAGATGCTCCAACACTGGAAGTTTTTTTTAAAAAAGATGTTGGAGAACCATTTGTCTGAAGTGGTGTAGGGTTTCCTGCCTAGGCAGGGGGTTGGACTAGAAGACCTCCAAGGTCCCTTCCAACTCTGTTATTCTATTCCTATTCTATTGTTCTGTTCTATTATTTTGTTCTGTTCTATTCTAGTCTAGTCTAATTCCATATTCTATTCTATTCTTATTCCATATTCTATTCTATTCTAATTCCATATTCTATTCTATTCTATTCTAATTCCATATTTATTTAGAATATTCTATTCTATTCTTATTCCATATTCTATTCTAATTCCATATTCTATTCTATTCTTATTCCATATTCTATCCTATCCTATCCTATTCTTATTCCATATTCTATTCTATTCTAATTCCATATTCTGTTCTATTCTAATTCCATATTCTATTCTATTCTAATTCCATATTCTGTTCTATTCTAATTCCATATTCTATTCTAATTCCATATTCTATTCTTATTCCATATTCTATTCTTATTCCATATTCTACTCTGTTCTTATTCTTATTCTTATTCTTATTCCATATTCTATTCTATTCCTATTCCGGATCAATCCAGAGCTTTGTTATCAGCTACAGAGGCCTTGCTAGCCTTGCCGGCTGCAGAAGAAATGGGCAAGGCAGGTGTTGGGGTGTGTGAGGCCTGGATACAAGTGTCCAAAGGTAAGTAGTAGGGCAGCTCTACTCCCCATCCCCACCTTAGCTTAATTTTTACCCATGCACTCTGGAGTGGGTGGGATCTTAATTAGGGCTTATTTTGGGGATAGGGCTTCTATTGGGCGCATGTGTAAAAATTAAGCTAGGACTTACTTTCAGGTTAGGTCATATTTTGGGGGAAACAGGGTATTTAGTTTTCAAAGTGCTGTTGTATGGGTGGACAGATAGGTCACAGACTGTCAAAGTCCTAACCTCATATATTTTTTTCCTCAACATTCCGGTAAGTTGGAACAAATTAAGATAATTCTTTGCAGAGCACAGAATTCTTTTCAACCTCTTTACTTGCGATGGCCAGAGAAGACATCTGTATTTTCTCCTGTGTGACATATTGCTTCTCTTTCTTTTTTCTCTCCAGGGAGGGGTATGTGTGTGTGTGTGTGTGTGTGTTTGTGTGTTGAGTCTTCTTTCCCCATCATGTGTATTTGTAAATGGAGAAGAACAAGGTGTGCTTCTATGTCCAATTTTTGTTTGAAGTTAGATAAGAGTCAACAGAATTCAAGGGAGGTTGGATTCAGTCTGCTTGTGGCTACGTAGGGATTCTAGGCCAATTTCTCTTTTGACTCCACCCTACAGCTTCTACCACTCCTTCTTCTACACCAGCCCCAATTAAGGCCATCACTCAAACCAGCCTCCACCCCTTCTCTCTCTCTCTCTCGTTCTTTTTCTCTTTTCAGCCCAAAAGGAGATCAGAAAGCTCCTTTTTGACTCTTCCTCACAAGAGTAACTTCTTCCCAGGCCTCAAGAGATCAGTTTGAGGTGGTTGGCATGCCACCTCCGTACCCATGATGAGTACCTGATGAACAATCACTTTGACAAACTGTCATTCTACGACCCTGAAGTGTTGGGTCAGACTGGGAGAAATTGATGTTGTACTAAGATGTATGTTAATACATATATTATTTATATAGACATTAGTGAGCTCTGGTATCTCAGGGCAGAGTAAGAGCCTTGGGCTTCTCTGAAACTCATATGTTGTGGGTCCCCCTCTCTTCCCTCCACCCCCACCATCCATCCTCCTTGGCTTATGAATAATTAAAAACTTAAATTACTTGCCATGTACAAAATTCATACGCCGGGCAAAATAGCTACATGAAAATTAATTTTCTGTTCTGTGAGACTGACGGGAAATCAATTAATCTTGATGTATTATTTTATGCAGAACAGAGTGTAGGAGGCAGCTCAGAGAATGGCTACAGCTGTTCCTGCTGGTCAGCCCATATATTATAGTTGGCAGATTTGACAGCTTCTGAAGGAAATGGCTGAAGGTTCTTAGGCAGGTGAATCAACTGTAAAAATTTATTGGAGAATACAAACTGTTTCTAGGGGGACTGATATAAAACTCAACACTTGAGAACTGAAGTATTGAATGTTTGTGTGACTGGAGCAGCTTGTTGTCAATATTTATAGCTTTTCTCTTTGTTACATGTCCTATTTGTTTGATTAACTAGTTGGATGCTTGTGTCTGCTGGATAATTTATGTATTGCGCCTTCTGCAGTGTTTCTTGATACATAAAGATTTACCACTAGGTAAATAAAGCCGTTTCCACAGAAGGCAATATGCTAAGCCAAGCGACAGAGGTGTTTACGGCCGATTTTGAGTTTTATAACTCGCTAGGTAGATCAGTAACTTTTGTTTACTGTTGTACTGGAGTTCGATTGGAATGGGGTTTATCTTACAACAGGTTGGGAAGTAAGCGGGGCTGTTTTAAAAAAAAAGAAAGAAAGAAAATGCAGGCAATTGTCAGTAGATGTGTATAGATCATTTATGAAGCTTAAGACATTTTATATATATTAAAAAATCCAATATGTTTTGAAATTCATACATAATGCACATGCCATTTCTGGATAAAATAAACCAAATGCACAATTTCTCTCTCTCTCTCTCTCTCTTTCTCTCTCTCTCTCTCTCCCTCCCTCCCTCCCCCCTCCTCTCTCCACATAGTACACACAGATTCTTCTGACTGGCATATTGAGAAATTTGAAGAATGGTAGGATGCAATTGCTACAAATAGAACCAAATTGAATTGTTTTTATTAGCTGCCCTAAAAGAAATATAGATTGTTGGAAAATGCTTTAATCAATTGCATGTAAATAGACTTCAAAGCTCCACATTAGTTTGGCACCTGTCAAGTGCCAGGAAAATCAGGAGATCTAAACAGTTCAAAAGGGTATAAAGATTTATTGCAAGCTAAAGCTCTCTACAAGAATCTGAACTACTAGTTGTCAAAGCAAATTGGCAATAGATGAGAGGAGAAGGAATTCAAGGTGGACTGGACTTAGAACTCTTGTGAGGAGATTCCCTTCCCTTCCATTGCCTTGCCCTCCCCTCCCCTCCCTTCTCTCCCTTTCCTTCCATCTTCCTTTCCCTTCCTTCCCTCCCATCTTCCCTTCCCTCCCTTCCCTTCCATTTTCCCTCCTCTCCCCTTCCCCTCCCCTCCCTCTCTTTCCTTCCATCTCCCTTCCCTTCCCTTAATTAACGCTATAGTTTGAGATCAATGTAATGACTATGTTGAAAGCAGAACTTCAAGTGCCATTCCTCAATAGGAAATCCATTAACAAAAGTTGAAGGTCCCCCTTCCTCTCCCCCCCCAGGTTAATGAAAGCTGGACAGGCAAAGTTTCAAAATATTTGCATTTACTGGTCCAACTTTCACAGATGTTAAACATTTAGTGATGGTATTTAGAACCATTTGAACCACATTAAAGTCCGGCCGCTAGAGTGTTGAAACAGTTGGGCTGCATCATAAAACACCTATAAAGGAATTTTAAGACATTAGGTGGCATTGCTGTTGTCTCAGTAGAGAAAACATTAGGGTTGCTTTGTGTGCATAACTTGATAAATTGGTTAGGCACTGTAAGTTAAAATGTGCCAGATACACAGGCTTGTAATTGCTATGTGAATTTGGCAGGTATGTGCAATTTAAAAGTATGTCAGATATGACAAATTATTGTTGAACTGTGCTACAGCCTTAGTAAGATCACATCTGTTCACTCTATACAGAGAATTGGATGCGTGGTTTAAAGTGTGTACTTACTGATATTGCATTGTTTTTTCAAATATTTAGCAGGCTCTTAGCGACAAGTAAAATAATTACACTTGGGTATCAAATCTGTTTGGCATGTGTGTCTTTGTGTTTTTTTGTGACTCAGATGCAATATGCTGCAGGCCACGAACGCCATTTTAAGGCAGGCCATCTTGCTCTCACGTGCATAGATGAAACAGATGGCATGTAGATTGTGTGTATGTGTGTGCATGTGTGCATGTGTTGTGCTGTGCATTCCTATACCCACAACTAAATTCTATTTCTCCAAAACCACCCTTTTGCATTCTGATAATATTTGATACCTCTGACAATATAACACAAAGGTAAAAAGAATGGCAGATTCCAAATACTAAAGATGTCAACTCTTTCAACCCAGTTCAGTGATTTTATTGGCGGAAGTTAAGGATCTTTGGATGCGGACACTTAAAAAGGGGGGAAAATACATTTTTTATGATGTGCTTTTTAAAAAATATGTGTGTCAGGATTCCGGGCAGTTACCCCCATTTAAATCATGAGTCTCGAGCCAAACTTCCAAAACTTCAAAAGGATTTATTGGGAGTTAACATGCCAGCACTGCCTGGGTGTAGCCAACTCTGAGAAACATCATTCATTGTCACCCTTGATCCTGGTTTTCCCCCACTCCCTGGGTGTATCATAATTCATATTCTCCAATGGGACACATCCATAGCCCAGAGTCATCAATCATGCTCTCCAGTTAGAATTTTGCAGGGCAGAAACTTCAGTCACTTAGTTACTATCTTTGAAAACATTTGTGGAATTCAATTTCAGTTTTGCAAGTTGCTGCACTGCTCCCCCCTCCCTTTCTGTTGGCAACTCTAAAAAGACCCTAGAAATATGAGTTGACAATATGTTGCGTCTCTGCATCAGTGTCAAAGCTATGTAAAAGAGCAAACTGAACTCCTGGTGTAATTGCCTGCATCTGCTCATGTGGCTTTCTTTGCAACTATGTACTACAGAAATGGTTTTGTATTCATTTTGCCTTCTTAATTTAGCTGTGAGATTGCCTGGTATATAAGCCTGCTTAGATTTTGAGAGGAATATATTAAGAAAATAGCGTGAGTTTTTTTTTTTTAAATCTAAATGATGCAACTTGTTCATTTGGGGTTTGATCGGGCAAGAGGGGTTATCCTATAAATGTTTCCACGTTTCTACGTTTGTATATAGTAATGGGCTCCCGTGCTGGTAATTGTACTCACGCTCGCCTGCTTGTGTTTGCGTGCCATCACCCAGAAGGCAATGCGCACGTCCCCCCGTGCCTCCTGCATGATCCAGGCTGTGCGCTTCTGTGCATGTGCGTGTGACCCCCCCCCCCGCACATGCTGCCCATTTCTGCATATGCACGAGTGTCTCCTGCGCGTCACCATGCTCCACGCATGCATGCCAGATACCCAACAATCAGCTGTTGGGCGGGCGGCACGCGCGCATGCGCAGTAGACTTTTTCTGGGCCAGCGATAATGGCTCTGCATGCCACTTCCAGCATGCGCTATGGGTTCGCCACCACCGGTATATAGATATTTGTTATGCTTCTTGCGGAAAGCTTGCTAGTGCTGCTGAGTTTATGTCAATATTCACCCATTCTCTAAGCCAGGAGATGTCAAACTCGATTTCACAGAGGGCCGTATCAGAGTTGTATTTGGCCTTGAGGATCCAAGGTGGGCGTGGTCAGGGTGGGCATGGCCAGCTCGGTGTCACTCATGTCGGGGGCGCCTGTGGTGGCCCGAGCACTCTGCCAGTGAAAACGGGCTCCCAAGCTCCGTTTTCGGCTATGAGTTTCCTGCAACCCTCGGTCCATGAAAATGGCAGCCCTCCCGAGCTCTGTTTTTGCTGGCAGAGGCACCGTGGGCCAGTCTTTCTCTATTTCCAGGGTGGCCCTGCAGGCCAGGTCTAAGCACTCCATGGGCCGTATCCAGTCCCCCAGGCCTTGACTTTGACACCCCTGCTCTAAGCATTTAATTTATGCTCATGGCAGGTTTTATTTCCATCATATTCCGTTCTTATCATATTCAGCAGCCAACTTTCAATTCCAACCTTAGCACAACTGTTGCACAATTTAAGTTAATTCACTGGCATCCACTTTCTCTAAATCAACAAATACTGATTTCTCACATGCATTCATTCTCTTTGATCCGCATCAGGTTGCAGATTCCTTACCTGGTAAACAATAATGCTGCACTTTCCAAATTTTGTTCATTGTTGCCTTATTGTAACTCTCAAACAATTAACTAGAATTCTGGTGACGTCATTTCCAGGTGCATTTAAGAAAATAATTTGGCTACAGCTGGGGTGGTAAATATTTTTTTTTTGCTAAAGTAAATGTAGATCTTTGTTTATTACATTTTCTTTGTGATTTAATTTTCCCTGTTAGTTTTTCCTGCTATTGCAGAATTGTGTTATTCAAACTCAGTCACACTAAAATGTAACCATTCATCTTTTCAAACCTTTCCAGAACTTTATTAAATGGTGTCCTACTGCCAGTAATACAATTTCCTATGGAAATTTTTATCAAGCCCATGCAGATTTTGCAATCCCAAAACATTTCAGGGCAAATAAAGGCGTTTTATTTTATGTCAAGTACACACTGCAATTTTTTTTATTCTGCAAATACTATTTACTAAAATATTCTTGTCTCTTATTGAAAACAAATGCATCTGTTGGAAGAGATGTTGAGTTCAGTGTGCAGAGAAGAGTAACAAAGGTGATATCTGGTGGTTAAATTTATGAACACTTAAGAGAACTAGGTATGTAGCCTATCCAAGACAAAGATTAAAGATGGCATTTTGGACAGAGAGAACTGCTGGTTTGAAAGAGGGGTCAAAGAGGCCATCAGTGTCAAAATTGAACAGCCTTCTCTCAACAGAGGGGAACGGATACAACATCTTCTATGCTCAGTCTACAACACGGTCATTTCAACAGGTTCAAACAGGCTCCACACCCCTCAGGTAACCCTGAGGACACAAATTAACCTCCAGGTGGCCTCAACGACTCACTAAAAGAATGCAAATGACCAGCTGTTGCAAGGAGTATAAATCCTTCCATTCCCCACCATCAGAAGTCAGAAGCTTCTTGGATGAGAAGTGAAACATCTTCAAAAAAAAAAAAACCAGAAAGTCCAGTTGCCTCTTGGAAAAAAATACCTTTGGGACAACCATGACCTGGATGATTGAGAATCTCCATAGACATTAAGGATGGCATGAAAGCTGTCTTCCAGTCCTTGAGGGACTATCACAGAGAATAAGGAATCAGATTATTCTCCAATGCATCTAAGGGCAGGACAGGAAGCAATGGGTGGAAACCTATCAAGGACAGATCCAACCTAAAACTAAGAAGAAATTTCCTGACAGTGAGAACGATCAACCAGTGGAACAGCTTGCCTTCTGAAATTGTGGGAGCTTCATCACTGGAGGTTCCCAAGACCAGCCTTGATAGCCATTTGATTGGGATGGTATAAGATCTCCTGCCTTGAGCAGGGGGTTGAAGTAGAAGACCTCCAAAGCAGAGGTGGTATTCAGCAGGTTCTGACCAGTTCTGGAGAACTGGTAGAGGAAATTTTGAGTAGTTTGGAGAATTGGCAAATCTCGCCTCTGACTGGCCCCGCCCCCATCTATTCTCTGCCTCCTGAGTCCCAGCTGATTGGCTGGGTCTTCTTTTGTTGCCCTGCACAAGAGAATGGAGCTGGAAATCAGGTTAGTGGGGTGGGGAGGGAATGGAGATTTTACAGTATCCTTCCTCTGCCACACCCACCAATCCACGCCCACCAAGCCATGCTATGCCCACCAAGCCACACCCACAGAACCAGTAGTAAAAATTTTTGAATCCTACCCTGCTCCAAAGTCCACATAATTAGAACCACAGATTAGTACCCTTTTCTCCTCCTTCACATAGGGATGAATGTCACATCAAAAAACACGAGTACAATATCGAGAGATTATGAGCAAGTAGGCAAAGTTAAGGTCCCTTTTAGCTCTATGGTTCTATGATTTTTAGCTTATCTAAATAAAGAAACAGACTCCCTAAGAAGACTAGAAGTTAGCTTTAGTAGGATCAATACCATTACAGGGACAGATATCTTTGAGAGGTGGGAATATTTTGAAACCTACCATATAGCATATTTGATGGCAACACATTTAATCTTTTGAAAAGGCTATTTGAGATCATATTTTATCATACAGTGAATTTTTTGAGAGTCTTCGGCAGGAAGCTACCTGGCCTATTTTAAAATCTAAACCAAGAAAAAGATATTTCTGTCTATGTAAAAATGTTGACTTGCAGATGAAAATCCTACGATTACAGTGGAAAGAGACAGATTTTTAACTATGGCCTTAAAAGCAAGGCTTTAAGTAGCAAATCAGTGAACTGTGGGTTTGAAATCGGTTATGTTTTATTGTTTTATGCAATAACCAAGTTTGGATTATGTTTGTAACTTGCTTTTGGGACTTTGGCCATAAATGAAATCAATTGATTATTAAAATTAGCTTTACAGATAATCCTTGACTTACAACAGTTCGTTTAATGACCTTAGTCGAAGTTACAATGGCACTAAAAAAAAACACAACATGACCATTTTTTCACACTTACAACTTTTGCAGTATCTCCATGATCCAGTGGTGGGATTGTTACCGGTATTAAAAAAGGCTACCGTAGTAATAGTCTGCCAAGATATTTTTCTACAGGAGAGCAGCAATGAAGAAACTACTCTGAAACAACTCCTTGTGTTGTTTTTGGTTCCTGGGAGCTGACATAAAATTAAAAAAATTAAAAAATGAGTTATTCTGTGTGTTTTAACGCATCATTTTTAGCGTCTTCCTGCTCTTAGGAGGTATGGATTCAGAGGAAATGATATTGTTAACTGCTTGCATTTTTCTTACACATTTTTCTTCATCCTTTCCTGCCTATGTCAATAGTTCCAACCCTTCTATTTCTTTATCCAATGATTAATATCTTCAATATTTTTCCAAAAAGAATGTAGCAGCTCTGCTGGAAAGTAAGCAAATTCATTATCATGACCCAAATGCACCTTCAGTTTATAACATCTTCTAATTGACCTTTTGGGGGGTCAGGGACCTGTTCTGCAGAGAGAGTTTTTTTGTGGACCGCAGGGGGTGTGGTTTTGTGTGCTGCCTGCATCCCGTGGCTGCTTAGGGTTAGGATTAGGGTGGAGGTCGAGAGGGCGGCCTTGTTGGCTTCGAAGGAATGCAGGGAGGAGCAGGACGAGGCAGCCCCTCTGGCTTGGGATGGCTTGCTAGCAGGGAGGAACAGGGGCAGGATGACCAAGAGAGGGCAGGCAGCGGAAATGAGGAGCGGCGGAGCTCAGGCGATGAGCAAGGACCACCCCCCTCCTGATCCCTGAGCACGGACACCTGGGGACTGAGACTTAAGGAGACGCTGTGGGGAGGGCCGTTTGTCGGGAACAAATGCTGAATTCGTGGAGTGTTGTGTGCCGTTGCTGAAGTTTCCTGGATTCTTTGCTTTGTTTCTAGCACTCTGGATTAATTGCCTTGCTCCTTTGCTTCCTGGGCTCCTTGACTTGCCCTACTGGATTTCTTGCTTTGTAGCCATTGTGTTCACAGTGTTTTTTCTGGGCTACTCGCAGCCAGAGGCTGCCATGTGTGTGTGTGTGTGCGTGTGTGTGTGCGTGTGTGTGTGTAAGCACTTTGCTCCACAACTTGTATATATAAAGTGGGAGCATTTGAGGGGAAAGTTGGAGCATTAAAGGGGAGTTTGGACTCTCCGATGGCTGTGTGGCCTTCATGCCTTGTCATCACAGCCATCTTAAATTTGAACCAGTTGCCAAGCCTCCGAATTTTGATCCCATGACCATGGGGATGTTGCAGTGGTCATAAATGTGAAAAACAATCACTTTTTTTCAGTGCCATCATAACTTTGAACAGTCACTAAATGAACTGTTGTAAGTCGAGGACTGCCTGTACAAAATGACTGTTCATAGCTACAATGGGGATGAAAAAAGTAACTTTGCAACCAGTTCGCACGCTTACGACCTTCACATGGCATGTCTGTAAAGCAAAGGAAAACTGAAGTAAGATTAAAAGTACAGTTGTGGTTTCATTTAGAGACTGTTTTGTTTAACAACTGAGTTAATGATCTCTGCTGTGGTTGCCAAAATAGATTTTTTTTCTCCCATTTTTTTCCCTGTTTCACTTACATTCTTTTCCAGCTTCTCTATAATTAATCACGAATAATCTCTTTAAGTTTGGATAACCTCCAAATACATGATAATATCCAAATGGCTAATGTTTTTTATTCTACAGTCAATTGTTCTTTGGGGAAAAAGCATGATAATTTTGATTTATATCATTTATAGTTAATCTAGCAGCCTCTCAGATGATTGCAATTTATATGCATTTTAAGTGATAAAATGCCATCCAAAAATTTATCACCTGTGTGTAAAATAATGTTATAACTGGCATTTTGATCCAGGCATTTTTTTTGTTATTTTCTGTATAAGTGTTTCAATTCGTAATGGGAAAATGAAGGGACGGAGAACATAACTTGATTCATTCCTTTTGTCACTATATTACATTTGAATTTGCCGTATTAGCTCTTTGTATTTGTTACCAAAGGTTAATTAATTTTTAAAATATTTTGATCAAATTAGGGACTGTAACTTGACTTTGCTAGACATCACTCACAGTGGTGGGATTCAATTCTTTTTACTATAGTGGGTATGGCTTGGTGGGCATGGCGGGGGAAGGTTACTGCAAAATCCCCATTCCCTCCCCACCCCTTTAATTTGCTTTCCAGCTCCGTTCTCCTGTGCAGGGCAACCAAAGAAGATCCAACCAATCACCTGGGACTCGGAGGCAGAAAATAGATGGGGGCAGGGGCAGTCAGATATGTTATTTGCCGGTTCTCTGAACGATTAACATTTCCACTACCAGTTCTCCAGAACTGGTCAGAACCTGCTGAATACCAACTCTGATCATTCATGAATCCCCAATCAAATGAATCATAACAAATCCTATGTTATAATTCCGACTAATGAACCCAAGCAAATCAGAACTCTGAGACTAGAATCTTCCTCAGAGATCTTCTTTATTTAGTATACATCACATTGGTACTGCTTGAAAGGAAAACCAATTCTAAATCTTTCCTGTGGTTTTAATATAATTAAACTAGGAAATAACCGCATTCAAGTCACCGGTCACGTTGTCCAATATGGTTAAGTAGCGGACTCTTCAGGCACTCCTTCCCTGACTTTATCCATTGCCAGTAGAGATGACCTTGGTTCTCATGAGAAAACTCTCTGTTGTGTCTAGTAAGGCATTCCAACCTCCTTCCCCACTTTCCCCTATGTGGGGCAACTGAGGAACAGAAAAATTGCTGCTGCCAGGTTTGGTCTGAAGTTGACGTCCTGTTTAACATATGTAATATCCAGCAGTTCTCTTTTAATAGGTTCCACGTTGGTCTGTTTGGATGAATCTAGTTTTCCAGTTTTTTGTGGTAGAATGTAGCCTGAATTCCCATCAGGGCAGGGGCTGCATTCCTGAGGATAAAGTTGAGACAGTTTGGTTGGAAGAAAGATAGCTAAGAAGGCTCATCCCTGGCAGTTCTCAAAGTATATCTATATATTTTTTAATTGTTTGTCAAACATATATAAGATAACAAGTATAAGTATGGCTTCCCTGAGGCCCAGTCAGGGGTGGTATTCAGGGGGCTGGGGGAGGGAGAAGTGGCCTGAGAGCAGAGCTGAACCTTCCTTAGGATTGAAGCTTCTATTTTTCAGTGCAGGCTCAGGCAGCAGATTGCAGATAGGTAGATCTGGAAGTGAAGCTGTGATTCTGCAAGCAGCTGAATCTGCTTGCCTGCTTTGCTGTGCCTGATTTGGGGTAAAAGTTGCTCTTTTTAAAAAAATAAAAAATTCAATCTTTACATATATATTTACAATATTTACATACAAGCCACGTCCAGCCAGTCACATGACCACCAAGCCACACCCACAAATTAGGCTTTGCCCACAGAACCGGTTGTTAAGAAATGTGAATCCCACCTCAGGTGTCTTATATTAGTGCTATTCATGCTATTAAAAAGTAGCCAAAACAAACAGTGCATAAGAAAAAACATTACTATGGTTGTTGTTTTTTCTGTCCCTTTTCTCTGGAACATAAACTCTTTCTCCCACCCCTTAATTTCTTATTCTTTCAAAATAAGTAGGGTGTCAATAACCACAAAAAAATTGCCCAGGAGGTAACTTTAAAAACACACACACACATCAGGAAAATGTAACGTACACATGTGCTAACTGAGAGGAACTTTAAAGATTTTGGTTATTCTTTTTCCGGTTAGCTGAAAAATTCAGAGAAATTGTTTGTTTTCAATTTCCCCTTAATACGGATTCAACCCATATGTGTACAGAGACGTAATGACCAAAGGTTATTTAAGAAACTACATTGAAATTCTGGAGTCATGTTTTTTTTCACCCCCGCAACAATATTATAATCTTGATATTTACACCTAAAACTGAGTTATGAAATGGTCGGATTCAGTAAATCATCATTAAGATTATTACTTTTTAAATGAAAATGAGTATTCCGGTAGAAAGAGAAGGAAGTTGAACCACTGCACAACTGATTCTTCTAATGACAAACCATAATAGCTGAAGTTTGTCATTAGAGTTATGTAATATTAACCGCTTTTTTCTGCATCTATGACATCCATCCATCCACCCATCCATCCATCCATCTATCTATCTATCATCTATCTATCATCTCTATCTATCTGTCTGTCTGTATTTCTGTCTATATCTTTCCATCATCTACCTATCTACCTACCTACCATCTCTCTCTCTCTCTCTCTCCTTATCATCTGTCATCTATCTATCCATCCACCTATCTGCCTGCCTGCGTCATCATTATCTATCAATCTGTTTGCCTGTCTCTCTCTCACATCATCATCATCATCATCATCATCATCATCATCATCTATCTATTTATCATCTATCATTTTATCTATATGTCTGTCTGTCTGATTCATTACATTTCTTATCCCAAAGTTAGTTAGAATCAGAATAGAGCTGGAAGGGACCTTGGAGGTCTTCTAGTCCAGCTGCCTGCTCAAACAGGAGACCCTATACCATTTCAGATAGTGGCTGTCCAGTATCTTCTTAAAAATTTGTTTATACAAAGTTTTAATAAACTAGTAGTAAAAATAATAATTATAATAACATCCATAATTAAAATACTAAAATTTGCTTATTATAGTAAAAATTCTTCCATCATTTACTTATATACTGTATTTCAGTAATCTTTCTTCCTCTAATTTCTACCTCTTTTATTCAACCATTGGGATAAAACATATCCCATGTTAGCAAATATTCTGTTTCTTCCTCATCTTTTGTTATTAAAGTCAATCTGTCCATCTCTACACAGTCTAATATATTTCTAATTATATTGTCATTTGTAGACATGTCCTTTTTTTTCCAATGCTGTGCCAATACAATTCTCACTGCTGTCAACACATGTAGTCCCTTTGTTGTAATTTTTCTGGTGGTATACCTAACAAAAATATTTCTGGTTTTAAGTCTATGTGTTGCTTTATCATTTTCTCTAACCACCTGGTTGAAACACCCACAATTTCTGGAGGCAACTTCTGTTCCACTGGTTGATTGTCCTCACTGTTAGGAAATTTCTCCTTAATCCCAGGTTGCTTCTCTGCTTGATTAATTTCCATCCATTATTAGTATGTTCATTATTATTACAGTTAGTTGCATACAGGTGTTTAGATTGAATTTGGCATTTTTGTCCATGTACTGAGTTATTCCCAGGGGTGAATCCGTACCAAACCAGTAGCTAATTTTATGGCCAGTTCAGTGAACCGGCAAATTCCACCCCTGCCTGGCCCCACCCACCCTGCCCCTCCCCTCCCAGGAGTTCCCATGCAGCCCATTTTGGATCCCAGGTAAGTACAGGATTTGTGAGGAGGTTCAGGGAGGGTGAAAAATGGGCCTCCTGGAGCTTCAAGGAAAGCCTTTGGAGCAGCAGTCACCAACTGGTGGGCTGCAATGAAATGTCACCCCCAGAGCACCCCCCAAAGCAATCAATCCAGGCTGCACAGGAACACAAGGCTGCGCCACCCATATGGCCCACGGGAACCCGTCCCCACCCACTCACTCCTTACCCGGCAAACTTGTCTGCTAAATTGCTATTTTTCCTTTTTTTTCCCCCAACCATCATCTGTTCTGCTGCACTGGGAGATTTAGATTAGCTAGGAAGCAGCAAATTGGATTTCTTGCTTTCTAGCTAGTCTTTAGATATTCAGCTCTGCTTTTAAGCACAGCCGAACCTCCCTTAGGACTGAAGGTTCTATTATTCAGTGCAGACTCACGGCAAGCAAATTTTATGTGACAGACTCAGGTAATCGATGGCAGATAGATAGATCACTGAATGATTCTGTGAGAACTCAATCTGCCTTCCTGCTTTGCCTGATTTTGGATAAAAGTTTCTCTTTTTTTATAAAAAAATCAATATTTACATATATGATGTGTTGTGAGTTAATTTTGTGAGTTTGCTTGCTAGCAAATTTTATGAGTTTGCTTGCAAGCAAATTTTATGTGACAGACTGAGCTAGCCAATGGCAGATAAATAGATCTCTGAATCAATCTGTGATTCTGTGAGCAACTCAATCTGCCTGCTTTGCCTGATTTTGGGTAAAAGTTGCTCTTTTTTAATAAAAAATTCAATGTTTATATAAATATTTATACATACAAGCCACGCCCAGCCAGTCACATGACCACCAAATTAGGCCACACCCACAGAACTGGTTAGTGGTCCCTGGGATTTATAAATATGAGTTTGTTGATCCCTGAAGTCCAAAAGATTGACGATCCCTGCTTTGTAGGTTGGGAGGGTAAAAAACGGGCCTGTTTCTGGCCTCCAGAGAGCCTCCAGAGCCCGGGGAGGCTGTTTCCCCTCCTCCTGAAGGCTCGAGGAAAGCCTCTGGAGCCCGGGGATGCCCCCCCGCCATGGTGCAGGAGGTCAACTAGGCCACACCCACCATGGCCATGCCCACCCAGCAACGAGGAAGAGAACCGGTTGCTAAAATTTTTGAAGCCCATCCCTGGTTATTCCCAAGGATAGGCAGATGTTGTTATTGTTGTTTCATGGTGTTAAAGGTATTGTCACAGGAACCAAACTGTTCCAAGTAAACCTGCCTTTTTTGATTGACCAGTTTGCTGATTTTTTTTTTTTTTGAATGGTGATGATGTTCAAGTGATAATCCAGATGTTTTGGGATTGAACCCTAAGTGCCTATGGCTATTGGCTTTCTTTTGCCACAATGGCTTTACTATTATTTGAAGTCTTTATAAATTGTGAATGTTTTTCTAGTTCTTTCTCTTCTAGCCTGCTGTTTCCAAGCACTCCACGCGTTATGTGGCAAGTATATTAATGTAAATTATGTGTACCGTATATAACATAAATGATGCATACTATTTTTTTTTTAAAAAAAAGAATATGGCCACCTCATTTGAAAACAAGAAAATACATCCTTTCTGCCCATCTACTGCTTTAAGAGTTACAATTTTTTAAAAAATAAAACCTTTTTACAGATTCAGTTGATCCTACTAACCATTAACGTTGTCTCTAACTGAAAAATCTGGAGACCTGTAAAAAACACATTATATCCATACAGGTTTTGACACATTCATTAACAATTTTAGTTCCTAAGTATCAAAGCCAGGAAGAGTGCAATCCTATGCAGAATTTTTATTTATTTCCTAGCTCCGTTAATAAATATATTTGTAGTATGTGTAAGTCATGTTAACACTCTACCATTAAGTTCCATGTATTTTCATTCATATTTTAAAATCTGTACTTTAAACGTTCCTAATTCTGTTGGACAATATTTTTTTTACATAATTTTAAATCTACCTCAGTTCTCAGGGGCACTGTATCTTGTTAACTAAATCCCCTTCGTACTTTATTACGCAATTTAATTTTTCATGTCTTTCATTTATTAGCAGTAAAATGATCTCTGGAAAAAATAATTAGATTAAATGTCTAAAATAAGTGCAAAGTATAAAAATGACAGTAAAATGAAATAGGTTCTCTATTTGCTTAAGTAAAATAAAACCAGATACTTAATTATAATGATCTTCAAGGAAATGGTTTTAATAGCCACAATTTTGAACATTAAATATAAAGAAGTTATTTTCTTCTTATTTTCTGCTCCTGATTTTGGCATAGATGAACAATTCCTACTGCGATGATTGGTTAGATTAATTACATATTTCCTGGGATTTTTTTTATAACCTAGAAATGTTAATTCCAAATATGGAAAACTTCATAAAAATCTGATGATATTTTCCTGGTATTCTGTAGGATTTGGGAGAGGATACCATTTTAGCAGTTCCTCAACATCTTTTCCCCAAGTGAGGGAAGATTGGGGTTCACCAAAAGAATGCCAATGAAAGACTCAACATCTTGGATAGACCTAAAATGGATGCTACACTGAACATCCTGAAATTAATGGTGTCAAATGCAAAAAAAACAAAAACCAGTTTGCCCATTTTCAGTTCTGCATAAATCTAGCTTTCTTCTTCACCCATGAAATTTCCCTGAGGCATTTGGTAGCCACATCCTTGTTCATAAAATAGAGTTTTGTTCTCATGTACGGAGGAATATTTATATTACCTACTTAGGGTAATGAAACCTATGTAAGAAAACAAGCAAGTTCAGAGAGCACCAAGGAGCCCTAATTTCAATCCTGAGCCATAAATATTCTCATATATACATACATATATATATTATATACATATGCATTTATGTACACACACACATATATGTATATATGTACACACACACACACGCATACATACACTATTTCCCTAAAAATATGTCTGAGTGTTATTTTTTGCTCCAAAAGATACATTAGGGCTTATTTTCCAATTTAGGTCTTATTTTGGAAGAAATACGGCACTAAATGCATCCATTTAGCTGATGGTCTTAACTGGGGCTTATTTCTGGGGTAGGACTTATATTATGAGCATCCTGAAAAATCATACTGTGGCTTATTTTCCAGTTGAGTTGTATTTTAGGGAAAATAGTATATATCAAATTTCCATTAGGTATATCATTGCCCCTAACCAACCAGCCAATCAATCATACAAACAGTTCCAAGAAAGAAAAAAAATAAGAAAACGAGATAAAATGGAAGACATTTGCATGCATTGCATTGTCTTATTTTAGCTTTTGCTGAGTAATAATTGTTCTAAGAAGAAATTGGTATCTTGTACCAGCATGTTACTTTTAAGTAAGCCCCAGGATGAAAAAATTGCCGCAGCTGAGATGAAATTCGAGCCTCTTCACTTCATATTTTGTGCTCTATTTTCAAACATTTTAAATGAAGATTAGTTCCTTAAATTCACTCTGGCACCACATGCCATCAAACCTTATCCCCAGTCACTTAGATCTCTAATTAACTTATACTCTACAGACCTATTTCTTCAGCTTACATTTCTTTCAAGGCCTCTGATGTGCTGAGTTACACTGGAAAGAAACAATAAGATTTAGGGGAAGAATTAATTTAAGAAAGTCAGGCACAGATAAGGGAAAATGAGAAAAAGCAGCTTAGTATTTTGTCTTGTAAATGGTTTTGCTCTGTTAGACTAAGAATCCATTTATTCAAGAAGGAGAGGGGCTGTTAATGAAATAGATGATGAATACACAGAGCGATTACGGTAATGAATTTTAGCCCTCACTTTTCAGTGATATTTTATTTATGAGGTACTTGATTATTCAGATAAAGACAAGAAGTTTATGGCAGTAGATTATGTCTTGTTTTCATAAACATATTCAGTAGTTTAATAAACATATTTTTTTCACTTTAAAAATGAGCAAAATTTATGAGATATTATCTTAGGGTTAATGAAGTCTAACATTAAGGAAATATTACCCTATAATACCACAGCTTTCAGAACTAGAGATGTAATTGCTTGATATTTTTTTTCCTTACTTCTCCATTTTCCTAAAGGCTATATTTATATATTGCACGTTTTATGCCATTAATCCTATTTTTTACAAGTCCCTCTTAAGCCAATTCCGTGAAAATTATACGTGGAAGTTTATCGTTCTGTCATTTTGTTTTACTAAGAGGTTTAATAAATACTTAACAATTGAAGGAAAGAATGGCCTAACAGTTTATAGGCAGATGCAGTGCTTGGATAAATAGTTTTAATGCCAGAGAGATGATTGATGTTTGCAGAAGCTTGTCAACATTAAGCAGGGATATTTTGAGTTACATTTTTTTATGCAGGTTGAGGGAGAGCACAGCAAATAAAATCAGAAATAAGGAGCTGCGGGTTGGGCTGTCAGGATTTGGATAATTAACGGTGGTTATCCGATGGACATCCTGAAAATGGTAGGATTGAAAGCGATCTCTGTGGAAGTGAGGCACCTTGGAGGTGCATTGTATTGCGTCTGATGAAAGGGGAGGGAAGGAAAAGAAAGGAGGACAATACGCCGTGTAACAGATTTAATTTGCAGGGAAAATTTGTCCTTAATGCAGAATGCCATCTTTACCGAGAAGTGCACGGTTTCCAGATTGAGCGGATAGCGGATCAGCAAGGAGGAGAGGCAGCTGTCAAATAAGGCGTCCTCTTCATGGATGAACCCCGCAAACAGTTCTGCTCTGTGGCAATACCATAATGAACAATACAAGATCAGAGGAATCCCGAGCAAATTATGCAGCCCTCAAGGCTGAAACTGGCACGCCTTGTTCGCCGGCGATTCGTTCGGTGAGACGAGTGTCCCTTTTTTTAAAAAAAAACAAAACGCTTTCAAGATAATTTAGCTGTATTTTTTAAAACATAAATGGCAAATTTGCTTCGTCGGAGAATCATTTTCCCAATATTGAACTTCTGCCTGGTTCAGGTGAGAGACATTTGAGGGAATACACAAAAGAATTGTGGGAAGTTACAAAGGGACAAGCAGGTAGGTTTACATTTCCCAGATTAATTCACTTGATGAAAAGCTGCTGCTTCTGATGTGTCATATATCAAAGGTAGGGCATCAGTAATCTTTGCTCAAGGGCACAGCTAACAGACAGATAGACATGTGAATGAGATGGGGGGGAAACCCGCAGTTCATCCTTTTCTGCTAACACCACAGCGGAGATAAAGGAAGATTTATGAGTCATTTTGGACCACATACCAGCCAGCAGCACACCGTATTTTTCACATGAATCCCAAAATTGGTGGTGGAAGGCAATCAGGTTGTCACAATGTCCATCAGATGCTTTTACAAAGAAATTGGCTCCTTTGGACTTTCTCCTGCGTACTTGGCTTTTTTTTTTTAATCTGCTGTCAAGAGCGTGCATGTTTGCAATAAATTTAATCTGAAAAACAACTAAACACTGCTGCATTCACTTATGCTCGCAGCAGGCTGCTCTTGAGTTACAAAGAATCATAAGGACGAGGACAGCACTGGCTAGAAGTATTTTAGCAAGGTATGTGCAAAAGGAAGAGTAGATTATCGTGGTCTGCAGTAGGTCTTACATACAAGCCCTTGCTTAACTCAAAGTACACCTGTGAATTGTAACTCCAATATTGCATTACATTAATTGGGGGAGGGGAGAATTGTCATGGGGGTGATTCCAGAAATTGAATTAAAAGAGGCAGAGCTCTTTGGAGTTTTCTAAAAAAAATAAAAAAACCCACCCCATTTTGTTCAGTTAAAGGACACAGTATCAGCCATGTTTTAAGAAAACAGTCAAAGATCTTCAGTTTTCCAGCTTCAAGCCTCACAATTTCACAATAGCAAAGCAAACCAATGGCCACTTTTCGTTCAAGTTAGATTTCAAAGGTAGATGGGTAACTTTTTCAATCTATGGCCTATTCTGCAAGTAAAGATAGATAGGTAGGTAGGTAAGCAGGCAGGCAGGCATACCGTGTTTCTCCAAAAATAAGACCCTGTCTTATATTTTTTTTTTGCCACCAAAATGTCAGATAGATAGATAGATAGATAGATAGATAGATAGATAGATAGATAGATAGATAGATAGATAGATAAGAGCTAGCTAGATAAGAGCTAGCTAGATGAGATACACAGAGATCGATATGCCATACGCGTCTGTCAGGTGCAAACAGACAAATCTACACGTGCAGAGTTCCCTTATTATAGTTTGCCTATAATACAGATCTAATATAATTCCTGTAAAGGAATTATATGTAAAGGAATGTCTCCAGTCTCTCAGCCTACTCTCGGGAACAAATGGATAAAGCTCCACGGATTAGGGAGAGTTACCCTTGGCCCTTTTGCAGTTGCACGGTGACTCCAGACTAGATCTACATTTGATCCCTCCACCCTGCTAGTCTTCCCAATATCTTCCCGAGTTGTGGTCTTACCACCCAGGCTCCCCACCACCACCTTTAAATTTTAATTGCAATAAAGAGCATCAGACATTAATTTCTAGAATGCTGCTAATAATTCAGATGGGCGAAATGTTTTATTCCACGGCACGTTGCCATAGTTATAAAGAGAATTTGCAAACATTACTCAGATACATTTTTCAGGTTTATCATTTTTAATTTCAGTAACTATGCTGAAAATAGTCTATGCAATCAGCCGAGTATTTTCTGAGTTAGACCAGCAATAAGTTTTGCCTGGCAGGATAGCTGTCAGCTGCCAGAAAGCATTCTCTAAAAAATGGGAGGCGAAGACAAAAAAAAAAACCAATTAAATTGATAACTACTATTCAAAATTAATTGCCAGTAAAATAAGGCATTCCATATATCAAATTAATTGATCCCTGTCTACATATAGATATACAAGCTTACACATCCTACCTCCTATGTGCAATGACAAGAGATAAGGAAAAACCTAAGATGAGGATGAGCTACCATGTTTCCCTGAAAATAAGACCCAATTGGAACATAAGCCCTAGCATGATTTTTCCAAGGTATTCTTAATATACATCCTACCCCTCAAATAAGCCCCAATTAAGATCATCAGCCAGCCAGACACATTTTAGTACCGTATTTCCCCCAAAATGAAATCTAACCAGAAAATAAGCCCTAATGCGTCTTTTGGAGCAAAAATTAATATAAGACCCAGTCATATTTTCAGGGAAACACAGTAAATGTTAGCTGATTAAAGAAGGCCTGGTCAGGAAACAGTCCCTGAAAGAAATACCAGAACTAACTTTATTGGTACAAGCTAAAATAACAGTGTCCTTCTCTCCACCCACTAAAGGGTAGCAGTAGGAGAACTAGAAGGATCTTCATTTAATGACTAGAGAGAGATTTTCCCATAGAAACAGACACTTCTGCACCCAGAGAATCTAACAGACTGATTCAATCAAGAAAAGGCAGCGCTATGAATTTGTTTGGAAATCCCAGTGATAACGTGAAGTTACTAACCTACGCAGATAATCCTCGACATACAACTGAAAGATATGCATGTAAATTGGGTCCGTCAAGTGACCGACCAGTGGTGGGATTCCAAAAAATTTACTACCAGTTCTGTCGGTGTGGCTTGGTAAGCATGGCGTGGCTTGGGGCGCATGGCAGTGGACGGATACTGTAAAATATCCATTTCCTCCCCACTCCTGGGGAAAGGTTACTGCAAAATCCCATTCCCTCTCCATCCCACTACCCTGCTTTCCAGCTCCATTCTCCTGTGCAGGCAACCAAAGAAGACCCAACTGATCAGCTGGGTCTCAGGAGGCAGAGAATAGATGGGGGCGGGGTCAATGAGAAGTGGTATTTGCTGGTTCTCCAAACTACTCAAAATGTCCTCTACCATTTCTCCAGAACTAGTCAGAACCTGCTGAATACCACCTCTGTGACCAACCCAATTTTATGGTCTCTTTTCTGGAGGTCATTAAGAGAAATTGAATGTCTTCATCATAAAATTAAATAAATAAAAAAATAAATCGTGTATCCATTAAATCGGACCCAGTCCCTGGGCTGCGGAAGTGGTAGGCGAGCACCTGTATCAGCTAAATGCATTGTTTCTGATGATATACTTGTACCCATTGCAGTTGGGTGGTTATAACAAATTTAAAATTATTATGGTTGGTGCACAGTGAGCCAGATGTGCAGGTTCGATGAAGCATTTTTATCCACTGATCAAATCATTCTCAAGCCCTGGAATCAACAGACATCGAGGCTTTACGGTGTTAGGAGTATCATCACAGGTTGTAAGCTGCCTTTTGCAATTGACTGATAGTGAATTTGTCAATGCCAAAGGCATTCCAGTGGGGCTCCAGATGTTTGGGGATTGCTCCCAATGAATTGGTACTATCTTTACTTTCTTTTGCCCCAGTCATGGTACTTCTTTGTATCATGTGATTTTTCTCCATTTCTTTCTCTTCACTTCTGTTGTCTCCAGGTTACTGCCACGTCCATTATCCAGATTTTTTTGGGGGTGGGTGTTTCTTATTGACAAGTGGTAAGTCTGGAGTGCTGTATGGGAAATGGTTGCCTGTTTTAATTAGAAAGTCCCAGATCACTTTTACCTCTTCAGTTTCTTTTACTATGTCTATCTTCGGATCCTACCAGTTGTTACTTTCTTGCTTACTTACTTGCCTGTGGTGGTAAGCTATACGGTTTCAGTGTTTTATTAGAAGCAGGTATTTTTCCATGAGTCCTTACTATTTCATGTGCTTGTGATAAAATGTTTAAAGTAGATGTCCCCTGGAGTAGTTTAATGGTTGGGCAGTTATTTGGGCTGTTCTCTCCCCTAAAAATGGAGGTATGCAGTGGCTCAGTGGCTAAGACAGAAAAATCGGAAGTTTGGCGGTTCGAATCTCTAGCACTGCGTAATGTAGTGAGCTCCCGTTACTTGTCCCAGCTTCTACCAACCTAGCAGTTCGAAAGCACATTAAAAAATACAAGTAGAAAAATAGGGACCACCTTCGGTGGGAAGGTTAACAGTGTTCCATGCACCTTCAGCATTTAGTCATATCAGCCACATGACCACCGAGACATCTTCGAACAGTGCTGGCTGTTTGGCTTTGTAACGGAGATGAGCACCACCCCTCGAGCCAGAAAGAACTAGCATGTATTATGTATGAGGGGAACCTCTATCTTTACCTTACTCCTCTAAAAAAAAATTAAGCTAGAGACTTCAAATATATTGCAAGTCTTGTGATCTTTCAGAATCAACGGCAAGACTTTTCCCGGTATAAATATGAGACCTCCCTTAATTTTACCGCCTATTATAAATATTCAACTATAGCATTTTCATTTTGTAACCTAGGAGAGCTTGCAAGATTGCTGGTCCAAAGATACAAATTGCTTCCTAGTTGAAAAGTGTGCTTTGCAGAAGGATGGCTAATTAACATATTAACAGAGTTGGAAGGGACCTTGGAGGTCATCTAGTCCAACCCCCTGCCCAAGCATTTTCTGCACTTGTGTTGCAGGAGTCTGAGACTGGACAACCATTTTTCTGAAATGATATAGATCTTCCTGCCTGAGCAAAAAGGGTTAGATTAGAAGATCTCCAAGGTGCCTTCCAACTCTATTATTCTGTTACTCTGTTATTCTAAGCGTGATTCAATGTCTGAAATAACTTCATATTTCTGATGTAAATCTAACACGTAATTTAATTCAGTTTGGGAGCCGTTTTTGGGTCATGATCCCATACGGCCTTGTACAATGTCCAAACTCTGAGTTTCTCTTTACCTAAAAATCTGAATATTCTAGATTTCAATGATCCATTAGATGAAAATAGATTTCCAGTGGCTGGGGTAGAATTTACTATAAATCTCATTTTACAATTTTTCTTATGTGGATTGCTACTGTTGATATTCCCGTATTATTTTCATTTTAATGGTCTGCACTTTTCCAAATGGTATAACATATCCAGAATTTCAAACTTAACAGATGAAAAACCGAAAGAAAAATGTAACCTAATTCTTTGAGGTTTGTAAGTTTCCTTTGCTCATTTCTGTGTTTATTTTTCTTTATTATTATTATTATTCTTTTTTCTTGCTTGTCTCTTTTTTTTCTTTTTTCAAAAAGGCTGCATAAAAATTTAAAAAATGTGGACCTTGGTATGTTCCCATATATTCAATTTTCTTTTTCAAGAAGCTTGACTGATCCGATGTGCCAGTTCTGATGAATATCAGGGGAAAAATTTGACCTATATAGAAATGAGTGAGGCAACCTATTTGTTCTTTGTATGGCTTCCTCATCACTATAAGCATACTTGGCCAAAATCTAATGAATTAAAAAAAGTGCAGATAACAAAAAATAATGATTTCACAATGTGTTTTACCCACACATTTTTCAAAGTGTAACAGTTTTTGGCTTCCTATTATGGTTAATATTTATTTCCTAGCACAGATTTGTTTCAGCTCAAAATACAGATTGGACAATATGGCAGTTGGATGTTGCATGCTGCAAAAATTGAATAAAAAGAACTGGCTGTGATTTTCCAAGTGGGTTTGCAATGTAGAAGAAAGTGCTCTAAATCACAGAATTATAAAGTGGGATTATCCCTTAATTGCAGGAAGTTGTCCGATGCACAAAAGGACTATCTGCCTGAGAAAATTGCTATCCTTGCACAGATCTGTTGTAACAGCTGGACAATTTCTATTTAAGCGATTTTTACAGTAATAAACTTAATAATTTCTCTAGACACAACCGTGGTAGCCATTATTTTAGCATTTTAAAATGTTTGCTTTCTATATTTGGGTGTCATGATATAGCCAAATGTTCTCACTGTGACGAACTTTTAATATTTTTAAAGAATGCATATAAACAACTGGCAATTTTAGCCTTCTAGTTTATTTTATTTTTTTCTCACTCAGTTACATTTCTTTGCATCTCATGAGTCGTGAAGAACTTGCGTTTTCCCCTCTTTTGAGCAACATCTGAAATCGAACAACAAAATCCATATATTATTCCGGCAAATACTTACTAATAGAAAATCCTTTATAATTTTTTTTGTTTTTGGTCCTCTGCTGTTCTGGTGCTATCACTCAGCCTAGTGGGAATAAGGAGTCAAGTCTTTGTGGAGCAATCTATAAAATAACACTGAGTACAAGAAAACACATTTGATTGTTTCTCAGATCACATATCTAGGTGTAGTTGTAATGTGGAATGAGATGTTTATTAAATTGGCCGGCAGGTTGGAATCAAAGATCTCACCAAACACAGAAGGACTCCTTCCTTTTATGGAAAGAGTGTATGTTTTTTTAAAAAGATTTTGTTATCCTGCCTTTATTATTTATTTATTTTATTTATTGATTAAATATACTTGCTTCCCGTTTCACCACAATGATAAATTATGAGTAACTCAAGGTAGCAAGCACTAATACACTTTCCTTCTCCTGTTTTCTCAACAACTGCAATTGTGGGAGGTTGCTGAGAAAAGATTGACTGACCCAAAGTCATCCAGCTGATTTTCATGTTTAAGACGGTACTACAATCTCCTGGTGATTGGCCCAAAGGCATCCAGATAGCTTTATTCTTAAAGGGGATGGGGGCAGAAATAGAACTCACAATATCCTGGTGATTGGTCAAAATCACTGGCTTTCATGCCTAAGATGGTACTAGAACTCACAATCTCCTGGTGATTGGCCCAAAGTCACCTGCCGGCTTTCATGTCTATGTGTGACCAACAGTAAGTTCTACATCAGGGGCGTCAAACTGGATTTCTTTGAGGGCCACGTCAGCGTTGTAGTTCTCCTCCGTGGGCCAGTGGGGGGGACAGGATGGATGCCTCCTGTAGCACCCTGCCAGCCAAAAACAGACCATGGGGGGGCCTCATGTGACCCCTTGTGGCCTCTTTTCAGCCTCCACAGCCTCCTGCAACACTATGCTAGCCAAAAACAGGCCACGGGGGAGCCTCACGTGTCCCCCTGCAGCCCATTTTCAGCCGGCAGAGTGCTGCAGGAGGCCGTGGAGGCCAAAAATGGCCCATTTGGACCAACAGAGGCCCCGCGGGCTGGTCCTATGATATTTCTAGGATGGCCTCATGGACCGGATCTAAGCACCCCGCGAGCCTTGAGTCTGACAACCCTGTTTTACATGACCTAGGAAAGATAGTTCTTCCTTGGGAAAAGGGCCTGCAAGTGCTTCTCTTAGAGTCCTTTCTGGGTGTTTTTGGAGAGTCTCTGTCATGCCCCTGTTGGAGTCTGACTCCAAGGGAGAGATGGAACAGTTGACAGGGAGTGGGAGTGTGGCTCCGGTGGTTGTGGAGGAAACTGGGGAAGGGTACAGTCCAGCTGGCCATTTAGAGGAAGACCCAGGCCCAGGCCCTCTTCACCCTAGGACATGCAGGGCGGAGCAGATAAGGGAGAAACGTGAGTGGCATCAACTATGGGGGAGGAAAAGGCTCTGATCCCCTTCCTGGGCTGCAGCTGGGAGGACTGTTTAAAAGGACAAACTGCGCATGGCAAAGTTGCTGGAAGCAAAGTGTGCATTCTTGTCAGAGTAGTAATTCCTTCAATGTGGTTTGTGTTGGGTTTTTTATTTTGAATTAACTTTACTTTGGGTGCGGACTGCATTTACTCCCTCCATAAACTGTTTTCTTTAAGAGTTTGATATCCAACCGAAGATAATTGGACGTTGGGGCCAAGTTGGAGGCATTAAAAGGACTTCCTTCTATTTTTCTGACTTGGTTATTTTTGTGTCATGCCCGGGTTATCACAGTCTCCCAACTTTCTACAACTCTTGTGTTTTTATTTACAGAAGAAGGAAGTTGATGAAATGTGCCTCCCTCCCCGCACTTTATCTGTTGCCAGCATAGCCTCTTATTCCAGTCCTTATTTCTGTCTTTAAAAAACAGAATTAAAATTCCTAATTTTTTATTTGCTTCCTTTCTCTAAAGCAAGATACACAGGGTGAGCAGCAGGAGAATATGAATGGCCGAAGTCTTATTGATTAGGAGCAACTGTATTTAATATTCATGCACTGGCAGGCATTATCTACAATATGTGACAATAGCCTATGGCTTAGACACTTTGAATAGACAAGTCAAGAAAAAAATATAAAGTTATATATTAAACAATAGCTAAATAGCATCTATATAATCAAGGACGGTACACAGATGGAAGCTTATCAGAGAGAGATCCAATCTAGAACTAAGGAGAAATTTCCTGACAGTGAGAACAATTAATCAGCTCACTTCCAGAAGCTGTGGGAACTCCATCACTGAAGGTTTTTGAATAAGAGATTGGACAGGCATTTCTCCAGAATGGTATTTGGAAAGAAATAGCCATCTGGTTCAGTTCCAAGCCAGGAGAAAGACACTGGAAACATGGAGGCTGATTGGAAAGATGGTTTATTGATGAAGCAGAACCACATGGATTTGTGGTTCTGGACAGCTAACAAAATGGAATTGAGAGTGGGTTGTTGTTTTTATGCTTTCAACCAAGCACTTTAGCTTCCTATTCCTGTGCAAGAACATGTAGGTTTATAATTGGCTCTATAGGCAAAAGAGGATATGCAAATCCTACGTATTTGTCTGAGCTAAGCTTGGTTGAAGTTTGGACTCTCTGAGGGTGGTGTAATGAAGGGGCTTGTGATCTGAAAGGGTGTTGGGCAATTCCTATTGGGGCGTAATGTTTTGGATCCTGAGTGAGGGGCTTGCTTCTAATCCTACCCTTCTGCCTTTGTTCAGATTTTGCTGCAGGGAGTTTCAAAATATCCTGTCTTGAATGGTTTACCAAATCTGCATTTCTAAAAGATGGCCTCCTCAGTTTCTGCTTGGAGGCAGGGAGACTGGGGCTACTTCCTGTCTCAAAAAACAAAACACACACACACACAACATTGCCATGTTTCTCAATTTCTCATTTAGGGAAATATAATATTCTGCCTTTTTAATATTTCTCATTTTTTTTCATTGTTGGGAGGGAGGACTGACTTTCTGCAGTTTAATATCTCCTGCTTGAGCAGGTGATTGGACAACAAGACCTCAAAGGTTTCTTTGCACTCTGTATTCCAGGGGTGTCAAACTCAATTTCATTGAGGGCTGCATCAGGGTTGTGTTTGACCTCAGAGGGCTGGGGTAGGTATGGCTGGAGTGGGCATGGCCAGCATGATTTCACTTGTGTCGGGGGCACCTGTAGTGGCCTGAGCTTTCTGCCAGTGAAAATGGGCTTCCGAGCTCCGTTTTCGGCTGGGATGGCCTCCTGCAACCCTCTCCCAGCAAAAATGGAGCTCAGGAGGTCCACACCCAGCCCTTGTGAGCTTCATTTTTGCTCACAGAGGCACTGTGGGGCTGTGCTTCATTGTTTCCAGGGCGGGCCCACAGGCCAGATCTAAGCATCCACAGGCCGAATCCAAGCCTTGAGTTTGGCACCCCTGCTATATTCCATATTCCGTATTCTGCATATTTCTGCATGTCTCCCTCAGATGAGCCGACAGGAGAAGACTGTGGCTTGTTACCTGGCTTGTTGATTCCCATTTGATCCACACAATTAATAAGATACAGTCCTAAAATGTGATGTAGTTTGTTTATTTATTTATTTTATTTTGTCAATTGCTTACAAGATAATAGGTATAAGTAAAAACATAGTTGTGAATACATGGATACATATAAGAAAAAATAAAAGAAACAATAGGACAGGGATGGTAGGCACGTTGGTGCGCTTATGCACACCCCCTACAGACCTCTTAGGAAAGGGGTGAGGTCAATAGTAGAAAGTCTAAGATTAAAGTTTTTGGGGTTTGGGGAAGAAACCACAGTGTTAGGTAGAGTATTCCAGACATCGACCACTCTGCTGCTGAAGTCGTATTTCCTGCAATCAAGTTTGGTACGATTAACCTTGAGTTTGTATCTATTGTTTGCTCTTGTGTTGTTATGGTTGAAGATGAAGTATTCATTGACAGGTAGGACATTGCAATGTATGCTTTTATATACTATACTTAGATCGGACCGAAGGCGGCATAGTTCTAGGTTTTCTAGGTCTAGAATTTCAAGTCTGGTGGCATAAGGTATTCTGCAATGAGTAGAGGAGTGCAGAGTTTTAACTTGGACATTATTTTCACATCTGCTATTGTTTTCAAAACATGCAGTATCAAAATGATGTCAGATACTTTGTTAAGTATATTTAATTAGAAGATACTCCTTAGTTGAAAGCAGACATGCTAAGCCCAATGCAGAAAATATTCCCCCAATAACATCACAACAGACATACAATGTATTCTGGTCTAATGATAGACTCTTTTCTTGATAAAGATTAACTTACAGAACTATGATATACTGTTATATGATAACTGCATTAGGATAGCATCAAGTATCTGTGAGCATTGTGAAAGAATGTGTGAATTCACAGTGCCTTTGATAAATCTACCAGTTTCATCATGTAGGATTTAGTAGATAATTTAGAAGATCTGGAAGAGGTGTGCTATATTTGCAAGCCACATTTTAATTTAGGTCAGTGGTGAGCTGCAAATTTTTTAACAACCGTTTCTCTGGCTGAATAGGCATGACTGGGTGTTGTTGGACTGGGTGTCATGTGACTGGGTGGATGACATCACTCATCACACCCAGTCCCACCTCCCAGCCACTCACCTCAAAGGCAGAGGTAGGATTCAGCCGGCTGGGCCATTTTGGGCCATTTTTAGGCCATTTCAGGTATTTGGGGGGTCTTTTTCCGGTCATTTTTCATCCAAAAACAGTCGAAAATAGCCCAAAAAACAAGTGGAGGCGGGTTAGGCAGTGGTCTGATTTGCCAGTTCTCTGAACCACGCAGAATCGGAACAAGGGGTTCGGGCGAACCCATCCGATCCTGCAGCACCCCACTTCTGATTTAGATGCCTAGTTGCTTTTTGTTATTTTTTTTTTCTAATCAGCCCAAAAGGATAAAGTTTGCTTACTGGATTTCAAATGTGCAACTGACCTTAAAATCCACCAGGTAAACCAGAGGTCTCCAACCTTGGCAACTTTTGACACTTGTGGACTTGAACTCCCAGAATTCCTGAGCTAACATGACTGGAGGAGGAATTCTGGGAGTTCAAGTCCACAAATCTTAAACTTGCCAAGTTTGAAGACCCCTGGTGTAAACCGTAGTAAAATGCATGAATGATTAGCACCAGGGGAAAAAAAAAGTTGACTTAGATCAGTGTTTTCCAGCCTTGGCAACTTTAGGATGTGTGGACTTCTCCCAGAATTCCCATGCTGACTAGGGGATTCTGGGAGTGGAAGTCCACGCATCTTAAAAGTTGCCAAGCCTGAAAAACAGAGTCTTTGTTTATAGCCTCCAATACATATATCCATGTTAGCAACAGATGTTTCTTCCTGAGAGGCCAGTCAGAGATTGGCTTGCCTTACAAAGAAAGGCCCTTCCTCCTCCAGCCATTTCCCTAATTTCATTTGGCAAAGACTTCAAAAGGATGGAGCTCTGAGGATATGCCAGTGAATCATAAACTGTAAACGCAGAGCGTGGTAAGTTCCAGCCTGTCAGAAGATTGCTTGGTTTGGGCTCAGTGCCCAAGTCTTTGTGTCCCGCCTGGTAGGAGAAGGAATCCAACCGGTGAGTCCAGTTTCCTGGCCTTCCATGCAACTTGATAAAAAAAATCTATTTCCTACATGCAAAGGCTTTGATGCAAACGATAAAGGACTTGGTGTGGATCAAACACATTCATTTTCCACGTAAAACTAAGCCGAATGGATCCTAACTGGCCCTTGGACCCATGAGAAATGAGAAATAACTCCGCCTCCATCCTCAACCAGTGAAGGGAACAGAGCCGATGTATTTTAAGAGTTCCATAGCTGTTTCCTTTCATCCATTCCTGAAGTTCTCCAGATATTTCCCTTCATTGCACCTCCCTCTCCTCCTTTCACTTTTTTTCCTTTTAATAAAGCAAAAAAGTTGAAAGCGACTGGGCCGGATCAGCTTAAAGCCACAAATATATCGGCTTTGATTTTTGTAGGTGATAAGGCAAATATAACTTATGGCATTTCGTCTTGCTGTCAACGCAGATCTCCTTAGAGTTGGAAAAGGCATCCGTTGGCTTGGGATGTCTTCATTCTCTTCTACCGCATTCAGGGATGTGAGGTGTGATGCTATAGAGCAGGGGTCTCCAATCTTGGCAACTTTAAGACGTGTGGACTTCAACTCCTAGAATTCCTCCTTTGCTCTGCTCTGCTCTGCTCTGCTTTGGTTTGGTTTGCTTTGCTGGCTGAGGAATTCTGAGAGTTGAAGTCCACAAGTCTTAAAGTTGCCAAGGTTGGAGACCCCTGCTATAGAGCACTGCACACCAGAACAACTAGACACAAGGACAGTTTTTCCCCACATGCCATCACTCCGCTAAACAATTCCCACAACACTGTCCAACTATTTATTAAGTCTGCATTACTATTACTATTAATCCTCCCATCCTTCCTTTTACCCATCTCCTCCCACTTGTGACTGTATGACTGTAACTTTGTTGCTTGTATACTTATGATTTATATTGACTGTTTCCTAGTATGATTTGATTGCTTATTGTACCCTCTGACTATTATTAAGTGTTGTCCCTGATGATTCTTGACTCTTGACGAATCTATTTTTTCTTTTATGTACACTGAGAGTGTTTGCAGCAAAGACAAATTCCTTATGTGTCCAATCACATTTGGCCAATAAAGAATTCTATTCTGTCCTGTTCTGTTCTGTTCTGTTCTGTTCTGTTCTATTCTATTCTATTCCATTCCATTCCATTCCATTCCATTCCATTCCATTCCATTCTTCCTTTTCTTCTGAGTGATCCCATCTGAACGCAGGGTGAAGGTTGAGAGGAGGACACCGTTGAAAAAGAAGGTCAAGGAGATACAACCAGCAGATGGTCTCCAACGAGGCCCTTCAAAACAAGAGCATTTGGCCGCGAGATCTCTTGACCGCACTTGTTGCGATCTTTATAGCCTGAGCCAGTTGTGTTGGGTTTTTCTCTTTTCATTTCGGGGCCCCCAGAGTCACAGCATACCTGCTGTTGTGATCAAGCCACTTGCCAACCATGGCATCTGTTCGGTGCAGACATCAAGCATTTGACTGTCAATATCTTTGCCTTGAAATGAATGGAGAAGTATTTGTCACTCAGCAACAATAATTCTTCAAATAAAAGGTTAGCCAGGCAGAACCCTTAATCAACCAGTCCCTCTTTCCTGTCAGCTATGCCTTTTAAATAGCAGTGATGAAGGCTGGCTGTCAGCGCATGAGTTGATGAGTAAAGGTGATTGATCTGCATAAATCATTTTCTTTTTAACATTGTCAGTGAAGAGTAAATTAGTGGGATTCTTGTCGCGGAGGTTATTAAGCATGTTGAAATTAATGTACAATATTTGAGGTGTATTCCAAACTTATGCAGTTGGGGCTGAGAATGTGAAAATTACATGGGATCTTAGCACACATTGTTCTGCTAATGAAGTCTTTTTATCACGGTTACTATTACCATTATGCATGCAAAACTTAAAGGAGGAACACATAACGTATTTTTACGAGCGGTGGAAGAAATGAAGTTTAGAGGAATTAGGCCCTGGCAAGTATAATTTAACGTAATCATCAGAAGCTTGTGATAAATGCCAGGCACATGTTTTAAGAATGCAATTTCGAACTGCTGTAATAGATGCATATGCTTAGCTTTAAAAGCAAACCTTGTGTGCCTTAGTGTTGTGGTTTACCGGCAGCCTGTGCAGACGGCAGCAGAATTGGACAGTGGGAAGAATGGGGACCAGTCTGGGAGTCTGGAGAGGACTCGGACGAGGGTCCTGTGTCCGATGCAGAGATGGGGTCAGGATCATCTGGGAGTTGTGTGCTGCCTCCAGAGCCTCCGGAGTCTGGCAGCAGCGAGGCAGAAGAACAATAGGAGCCTGTTCCCAGTGCATGTGTGCACAGAGCTACTAGAAGGCAAGAGCAGCTGAGACAAAAGGGGCGACTTGGAAGTAAGGCTTGGAAGTGATTGCCCCTCCCCTAAGGTATAAAAGACAGGCAAAGGTAAAGAAACCTTTGCAGGAAGCAAAGTCATTGGCTCTGTTCGGATTAAATGTTGAAGCTCTGTGCGGACTTTGTATTTCAGTTATTTTTTTACAGTTACTTTGGCACTTTAGTTATTGGCAGCAATTCAAAGGAGAGAAAGGTGAGTACTTATCTCGAGAGACTGTTTGGGACTCATTACCGGCTGGGAATGAACATAATTCCCAGCACTGAAATAAAACAAGAGTTGTTTTAAATAAGCGTGTGCTTAATTATGGTCTCGGGGAGCCTTAGTCAGAGCACTTAGTTCCTTAATGTTACCTCTTGCAACCCTGTTTTTTTAGTGCCATAGTTTTGTCAACCGCCAAGCCATTGTTTTCTTTCTATTTAGGTGGCACGTTTGCTTCTAAAGAGCTATTTCTTTCTGACCATCTCTGTCATTCAATCTATCAGAATAGAGTTGGACCCTGTTCAAGCAGGAAGCCCTATGCAATTTCAGACAAACGACTGCCCCGTCTCTTTTTGAAAGCTTCCGGTGATGAAGCACTCACAACTTCTGGAGGCAATTCATTCCACTGGTTGATTGTTCTTACTGTCAGGATGTTTCTCCTTAGTTCCAGGTTGCTTCTCTCTTTGGTTAGTTTCCATCTGTTGTTTCTTGTCTTGGTGCTTTGGAAAGTGAGCTTATCTCCTCATCTTTGTGGCAAATATCAAATGTTGGAACACTGCTCTCATGTCATTCCCTAGTCCTTCTTTTCTCTAGACTAGCCATACCCAATTCCTGCAACCGTTCTTCATATGTTTTTATCTCCAAGCCTTTAATCATCTTAGTTGCTCTTCTTTGCACTTTTTACAAAGTCTCAACATCTTTTTTTGTAATGGGCTGACCAAAACTGGGTGAACAATCTTTTAAAATCTCTTGATCGGAATCTGGATTTTTTTAAAAAAAGAATTTTGAAGAGGTTTTTCATGGCTCTTCTTTATAAAAACCTGTAGCCACAGAGGGGGTTTAGAAGGTAAATGTTGGCATGAATGAGGATATCCCCAACTTCAGATTTTTTTCATGAAAAAAACCTTGTGTTTCATCTACTTCATTTGTGTGAACCATTTCAAACCCGGGATTCAAACCATCTAAGCTCTTGGGAGATCATCTGGGATCCAGGATAAGTAAATCAAGGAAAGGTGAAGCATTGACAACAGATTATCTTGGGACAATTTTATCCAATGAAGCTTGGAAGATGTCACATAGTTCTCCTCCAACAAAACCAATTAATATTTAAAAATGACCATGCTAGTTAAGCTCTTTTGATACGGAAAATGTCCAGGGTTGGGATTCTACCAGTTTGCACTTATTCGCTAGAACCGGTTGTTAACATTCTAAGCAGCCCGGAGAACCGGTTGTTAGAAGAAATTACTGGCCTAATCCTGTAAGGAAGGCAGGAAGGAAACATTCTGGGGTTGCTTACAGAAACTGCCTCTCCGTTAACCCTTATTACATTCTTGACAGGACTAGACTTCCTGTCTCAGGAACATCTCTGGAGTTTTTTTCCCGCTCTGCTGGTAGTTTGCTTGTGTGTAGTGACCATTTAAAGTTACAATGGCACTGAAAAAAGTGACTTATGACCCTTTTTCACACTTACGACGGTTGCAGCATCTCCACAGTCATGAGAGGCCAGGCGAGGAGATGTGTGCCTCGATGTGAGTGATATTGAGTTAGCCACGCCCACCCAGTCACGTGACCACCAAACCATGCCCACCAACTTAGCCACGCCCGCAGAACCGGTTGTTAAAAAATTTGTATCCCACCCCTGAAAATGTCCCTCTTAATTCATTGGAATATCACAAAATCTGTATTAGGAGCTCTTTGCTTCCCTCTCTGTCTTATTTCGGTCCTAATTCTTTCTTCCTCCCCTCACTCAAGGAAGGACCCAGAAAGTGCAACACCTCTAAAGAATTGTCTGGATAAAATTGCAAAACATGACAGAATGGACCTTTATTCCTGGATCAATATACTTACTCCTCTTCACTATTAGACTGTGTAATGGCTTTTAATTTCTTTTGAACCTAGGGACAGGAGTCTCCCCTAATATCCAACATGTCATTATTCCTAGAAAGGGGGACAAATTAAGCTATAATTTGTCGTTGAAAACCTTTTTATTTCATCAAGCCAGTCTGGCCTAGAGTTTTTAGGGGATTTTTAATTCGGTTTCGTCTGGTTTTAGCTTTTAGCCTTCTATTTTTTAGCTCTCAGCCTTTTATATTTGGTCTTTTAATAGTTTTTAATTTTGCACTGTTTTTTGTATTTTAATGCGGCTGTACACCGCCCTGAGTCCTGTTAGGGAAATAGGGTGGTATATAAGTTTAATAAATAATAATAATATAAGAAGACACCTTTTGCTAACAAAAAGCAGAGAAGAGTTGATTCAGGAGGACATTACGTAGATGGCTTCAGGGGTGGGCTCTAAAAATTTTAATAAGGGGTTATCTGCCCGGTTGCTAGATGGGCATGGCCATAGTGGGTATGGCCTAATTGGCCCCCTCTACCACAGCGGGGTGGGTGTTTCTTCCCTCCCCTGGCTCCGGAGGCTTTCCTTGAGCCACCTGGAGAGTGAAAATGGCCTCCCCAGGCTCCAGAGGTTCTCTGGAAGCCAGAAACGGGCTCATTTCCAGCCTTCCCAAACTTCTGGGAGGCCTGTTTTTCGCCCTCCCTGAACCTCTGCATGCACCATGCACTTACCTGCATCCAAAATGGGTCACGTGGGGACTCCTGGGATGGGTGGGGTGGAGTTGGCGGAGCCAGCTAGGAGTAGGGTTTGGGGGTTCTCTGAACAGCACAGAATCTTAGCTAGAAGCTCTCCCGACCCCCTATGAACCCTCAGCAGACCACCCCCGGATGGCTTCCTCTCCTGCACTCTACGCAGGGAGGTCTTCCCCTACACGGGTGTCCTTCATTCATCACCCAGAATTTACTAAACGGTTAGATTAGACCCATTTGTCTGGAGGGCACCAGAGTTGAAGAAGATAAAAATAGACACCAAAAGCAGCTGGAAATAGTCAGGAAAACACCCATCACACAAACAGCATCCAAGATACCACCAAAAGTAGTCAAGGGCAAAGAATTAGGACCACACTTTATAAATGGCAGTTCTGCTGATTTATTGCTCAAACCTATACATAAGAATCTAGTCAACTAATATAGTAGTCAGCACTAAATTGGCACTAGATAAGATTTAATGGAATTCAAGAGAGGCTGGTCTTGAAGCATTTGTGGACACGTAGTGATTCTAGGCTGATTGCTCTCTTGACTCCAACGCCAAGCTTTGCCTCTTCTTCTCCTATGCTTATCCTGTGTAATGTTAGGCCAGCCTACTGAATCAATACTTGCCAAGACTTTAGTAGAAGCCCAAAATGTTAATAATAAAAACAAACAAATCAAAGAATTGCCTTGTGCACTATTTGTAAGAATTTATTTGCTGTCATTTCTTTGACTTGAACTTCAAATATTTGTTTGACAAAAAAAAATACAGAAAACTAATATTGTATACTTTCAAAAGATCAGTGGGAAACAAATGTAGACTATAAGAGACTAAGATTTCTTAGGTAATTTATATGAAATGATATATATCTAATACACTAGGATATTATGTTACAAATTGTTAAATGGAGCCAATCCTTCATCATGCAGAAGTACAAAAAGCAAATTTTGGCTTTATCTTGTGTTTGTAACATTACTATTGATTTGCTGAATTTTTAACGGCACATGCAGAAGGTGCATAAAATGCTTTTTCTGATAATTCTTTATTGACTGTCTGAACTGTTCCTTTAGTAAAATATTCTTGGCCTGTATTCCAATCAGAAATCTTTCCTCCCAACCTGAAATATAGAACAAACTCTGTAAAAAGTTGCTAATTCATACATATAATTTTTTAAATAAATGTTTCCCTTTGTTCCTTATTTTTAAGGGACAAAAATTTCGACTTCATACCTAATTAAGCAGAGTTTACCTTATTAGAATAATTTTATAATATTTTTAAATTTAACATGCTTAGCATTACATTCCCCTTCTGTTTAAAATTCCAGCATGTTTTACTTTTTGTTTCAATTGGGTTGCCATAATATAAGTGAAGCAAGATAATCAGATAAAGCCTGTGTTATATTTATAGCAAAGTGGATTTTTTTCCCTATTCCACTTTATAGTTAAATGTATTAATTAATAAACCTGCATTAATTCAACCCACAAAATCTAGAGCTTGTTAGTAAAAGTTTACACATAGAGTCAGACCCTTCACAGTTGTACAGATGTATGTTTAAGTATTAATTAAGAGCATGCAAATAATTTAGCCTCAAAGGAAAACGCTGCTATTCCTTCCTGCATCCCTCCTGCCCTTCTTCTCTTGGGATGGCTTCTCCTTTCATATCGTTTTTCAGAATCAAAGCATTGCAGTCTTCACTTAGAAGACATAGCCTCTCCATGGACATACCAAGAGGGCAACACTTTCAATCCACCCTTTCATTTTGTACGAAAACATCTGCTGATTCTCAAATTTCTTTCTTACATTGTGATGGAGGACAGAACCAACTGTTAGTTTGTTATTTCCTATAAGCGTATGTGAAAGGGGTGCGATGGCTCAGTGGTTAAAAATGCTGAGCTTGTCAGCTGACAGCTTGGGTTTGAGACCCGACCGCCATGCCATGGGGTAAACTCCCGTTACTTGCTCCAGCTCCTGTCCCGCTCTTAACAGTTCGAAAGCATGCAAATGTGAGTAGATAAATAGGTACCACTTCAGTGGGAAGGTAACAAGAGTTCCATGTGCCTCGGTGTATAGTTCTGCTGGCCACATGACCACAGAAATGTCTTCAGAAATGACATTGGCTCCCTCAGCTAATAGCAGTAGCACATAGATATACTGTATATATACCCCATTGTGCTTTACAGCAGCCTCTGAATGGCTTACAATGTCAGCAATCTTGCCCTCAACAATCTGGGTCCTTAATTTACCAATCCTGGAAAGATGGAAGGCTTACTCAACCTTGATCTTCATCAGAATTGAACTCCAGGCTGTGGGCAGAGTCAGCCTGCAGTACAGCATTCTTACTACTGTGCTACCAGGGCTTGGCTAAGAGATGGAGGTGTGCACTACCCACCAGAGTCAGACAGGAGAAACCTTAACCTTTATGCCATACGTAAATTTTCTTATTACTCAGGATTAAATAGGAATTTGATTCTTCTGAAAGGAAAAAGATATCCCTAAAAAAAAAAAGACCCCCAGCATGAAACCAAATCTTTTGGCACTGTTCCCTGAAATATGTGGCTTCATGCTCAGAGTTGCTCACGGAAGAGAGTTAGGATTCTCTTGGTGTGTAACCTACACCACAAGATCCTTGATCACAATTCAACAGTCATTTTTCTTCAGTGTAGTTCTTTCGTTGTCTTTCAGTTCCCTCTTGTCTAGCAACCACAGATCCACACCTTAATTCTGTCAGGTCAAAGATATACCGGCCTTTGCAGCATGCTTGTGCCTCATGTCATGTCCCAGTGTTGTACATCTTGTTTCAGGGATATTCTCCTGTAATGTTCTGTGACCTTTTTCATTGAGTGCAGCACACAGAGAAGCTACTCAGGGAGGAGAAATTGAGCTGTGTTATCTCTCCCCAAGGGCCTCACGTTCCCTTCTACCATTCGTTTGAAAGCTATCATTTTCTTGATTTTTGTAGCTGAAAACCACCATTGATTTGCTGGGATGTTGGATCTAAGAGTCTTCCCATTGACATGGCTATTGACGGTTTTCAGTATATTCTGCATCTCATTATCACTCTCGGCTAAACGATACACCTTGTGGAGTTGAGGGACAGCGCCGTCGATAGCTCTTCCCATCTTTAGCAGTCCCTATTGAGCGTGGTGTCAAAGCAAGGTGATTTATGCGATTAGAAACAAAATTTTCAGTTGGGCTGCTGCATAATTAAGCCACGGCAAGAATGACTGGTGACAAAACTAGGTCTGCCTAAAGTCATTGGCCAATCAGGAAAGATGGCTTGAGTAAGTAGCTGAGACATTGAAGAATCTCTTCTGGCAACTTCCACTTTGCCATTCCCTAGGATTTGATTCTCACCTTGTTGCTAAGGAGGGTTGATTTTTCATTCCAGCATTTCCCAGCTTTGGTTCCTTCCTGAGTGTCTTAAAAGCAGCATCTCCTGATGCAGTTATGCAGATGGGGTTTCTGTGTATTGTGGCAGAGTTGGCAGCAGATTCAGACAGTCAGGAGGTTGGGGAGGAACATGGGCCAGTCCTGGAGTCTGGGGAAAGCTCTGACGAGGGCTCTGCATCAGAGGCAGAGATGGGGCCAGGGCCGTCCGGCAGTTATCAGCTGCCTTTGGAGTTGGAGATCAGTGAGGCAGAAGAACAGCTGGAGCTTGTTCCCACTGTGAGTATGTGCAGAGCTGCCAGAAGAAGGGAACAGCTAAGGAACAAGGGTTGATTCGGGAGTAAAGGCACAGGTGGATGGTGAATGGCCCCTTCCAGAGGGAATAAAAGAGGAGCAAAAGGGGAGTGGGGTTTTGCAGGAGACAGTTCATTTGAAGATCTGTTCCTGCATTCTTGCCTAGTGTTATCTGCTACAGTGAGGCCTCTGAAAGATATTAGCCTGGCACCTCTCCAAGTCTGATAAAGGTCTGTAATTGTGAACTATCTTGAAAGACTGTTGGCTGGGACTTTGCTGGACAGGAAATCACTATAAACTAAATAAAAGGGTTTATTGGGACGAGGAATTGGCTTTGTGCTGTTAGGGAAGCCTAGGTCAGAACATTGTGTCAACCCTAAATTGAACCTGGCTGAGGCCATCTCAGAGGCTTCAGAGTTGCCACACAGCAGAGAGGGACAGTAAAGAGCTGGATGGGGTTTTGTGGCCAAAACAATAAAGATTTCCTGTGGGACCCATGGACATTCTCACAGGTGGCTAGCTAGAGGAGGAGTGAAGTAATCAAGCAACTGGCCAGTAACTGGATTGGACAGCGTGACCAGTGACTTGGGAGAAAAGGGAAATTTTTATTTTTAATTAGGCGAAAGACACAGAAACTTTTAGAGTCAGCTTTCACCCATTGTGCCAATATGATGTGTCCAATAAACCTGTTCTTTGAGGAGTCTGCCTGCTTCAGAGTTCTGATTTCTATGGGTGCATTAGTTGGAATGCTGACATTCTGATCTTGTAAATTTAGCCACACACACACACACACACACACAAAAACCCACTGGGTGTGGAACTCTGCCTGTGCAAAGTTTCCACACTGAGAAATTCTGCGGTCCCACCAAGTTGGTCTCTGAGATCAATTACAATAATTAATATGTCCCCCACAAGTCAGTAAATGCACCGTGTTTCCTTCTGTACCGTGATAGTTGGTAATGCAGTTTCCAGATACTACCCGGCAAAAGAGGAACAATGAAGTGGGAATTGTAGAAGATAAAAGATGCAATTTCTTGCAATCAGTCTCAATCTCAGGTAGTGCAGGGGTGGACTGCTACCGCTTCGCACCGGTTTGGGTGAACTGGATGTTAATTTTATATCTGGTTCAGCGAACTGGTAGTTGCAATGACCGGCTGGCCCTGTCTGCCCCACCGCTCCCCACCCAAGAATCTTCACACAGTCCATTTTGGATCCCAGGGCCCGCAGGGAGGCTCAGGGAGGGTGAAAACAGCCCCCTCCCACCATAATGCAGGAAGTCAACTAGGCCACACCCACCATGGCCATACCCATCTAGCAATCGGGCAGAGAACCGGTTGTTAAATTTTTTGAAGCCCACTCCTGAGATAGTGTCATGGATCTGCCCCCGGGCTCCTCTCCAGACATAAGTTCAGAGGAGGTGGGTAAGTTGGCAGAGGAAGGCACGGAGCTAAATGTTGGTCAGGATTGGGAATCAGAGCGTGCTAGCTGGATGGAGCACTCTCAGGTGGTTCAGTGGAGGAGCCACAGGGTTGCATCTAAGGGAGAGGAGCCACAGCTGAAGCAAGTTGGCCAAGAGGCTCCAGGCAAGGATGAGAAGCAGCTGCCACTTGTTAGCAATGAGGAGGAGATGGAGTCCATACCTCCTCCTGATCTAAGGACAGGTAAACCAGAGAGGAGAGAGGTACAATGTCGGTCAGAAAACCAAGCTTAGAGAGCACAAAGGACCTCTCATCCATCCATCATCTATGTATCTATATCTGTCTGTCTATCTATCTTATCATCCAGCTATCATCTATCTATCCATCCATTATCTACCTACCTACCTACCTACTTACCTACCTATCTTTTTAATTAACTATCTGCCATTTCTAAAACCTTTTCAACCAAGTAGTGCTGAAATAGAATATACTATAGTACTTTGTATTAGTTTTTAGATCTAGATTTCTAATTCAACTAAGTTGCAGCCTTTTGTATTAAACAAAAAAAATCATATACATCCCTGAGTCAAAGATAAAAAATAAATAAATCAGAGCAAGGGGTGAAGTTGGACAAATGTTCAGAATAGAATAGAATAGAATAGAATAGAATAGAATAGAATAGAATACTTTATTGGCCAAGTGTGATTGGACACACAAGGAATTTGTCTTGGTGTAAATACTCTCAGTATACATAAAGAAGGAACATTCGTTAAGAATCAAGAATCATAATGTACAACACTTAATGATAGTCATAGGGTACAATCAACATCATATCATACTAAGAAACAGAGGATACAAGCAACAAAGTTATAGTCACAAGTGGGAGGGGATGGGTGAAAAGGAGTGATGAGAAGATTAACAGTAATAGTAGTGTACACTTTGTAAAGAGTTGAACAGTGTTGAGGGAATTATTTGTTTAGCAGAGAGATGGCTTTCGGGAAAAAAACTGTTCTTGTGTCTAGTTGTTCTGGTGTGCAGTGCTCTATAGCGTCGTTTTGAGGGAAGGAGTTAAAACAGTTTATGTCCAGATGTGAGAGGTCTGTAAATATTTTCACAGCCCTCTTTTTGACTTGTGCAGTATACAGGTTCTCAATTGAAGGCAGGTGGGTGGTCATTGTTTTTTCTGCAGTAATATCATACTTAAAAAGTCCTTGGAAGCACAATAGAAAATGACCAAATTAGAATGTCTGCAGCACATGGTCTTCAAAGTGCTTCTTGCTACTCTAGGTTGGATGCCTGTAGAAAGGAGTAGAGCTTCAACTGCATGGTTGCAACCATCTTATTTTTTTTTAAAAAAAACCTTGTCCTATGGACATTGCTGCAGGATTGTGATTCTTACACCAGCTGGCCTAGCTGGGCCCAGGCCGACTTTGCGTTGAGTGTGTAGGTGGATGTGAAAAAGAGATTGGCTTAAGTAAAACCATGCTCTGAGTTTATGAGAGAGGTAAGAACCAAACTATAAATTTCTGGATTTATCTCTTCCTCTTTGCTCAATCAGTTTTCAGTTGACGATAGCTATGGATTTCTTTCAGTTGAAGATAGCAATGGATGCCTAAGGCATATACAGTTGATCTCTTCTGACACCTTCAAGATTTATAACTTTAGTTTCAAAACTGGTAGATCCGATTGGCCAGAAGCAGAAGAAAAGATATGAACATTCATGTGGGAGAATGTTGATGATTGTCATGACACCTTCAGTTCTGAAGCTAATCTTTAACATCAATCATTTCTCCACTGGTGTTTTGATCACCATTAATTATCCTTGCCAGATTTAATTTTTATTATGAAATTGTTCTACATCAAGTTATTCTAGTTTTATTTCCCATGGGTCTCCTCCTCTGCTTTGGTGCTACGATGACATCATACACATTAACACATTGTTGGACAAATTATACACACTACGTGGTGATATTATGGCATGAGGGGTGTCACTTGTTCCCCTTCTCTACCCATGAATCCCCAAGTTTCTTTATGAATGAATGAATGACCCCCAAGAACGACAATTCAGGGTGAAAAGATTGACTTTAATTCTTACATATGTTTTCCATCTTCACTTTTCCAGAGTGATGTCTAGGTTACAAATAGGAGGATTACCTGGGAAAATACACTCAATCTAATATGAAATAAACAAAGTGTTAGAAAGTTATGACATTTATGTAGTTGCTTACCAAGCACATCTAAATTATATTAAAGTAACCAAAATATCTTTTAGAATCCCCAAGGCATGTCACAACTTTTGAGCACCTCTAATGTTTGGAAATTGAAAGTTGAAAAGCTTGACACACCCTGAAATATAGTCTGCTCAATAATACGTCTTTATAGTCTTAGCAATAATGGCTACATAATTATTTCAAAAGATGCCTCTTTTTTCAGCTCAAGATCTTCTCTTTTCTCTAAAATGAAGCATTATCAGTTCCCAATTAGTAAGAGTGACATTAATGTCATAGGACAAAAGAACTCTTGATGTATAACAGAACAACTTCCCTACTTGACTTAATCAAGACTTTTAGTGAATGTCATTTTAAAACTTTTGATTCCCCCCCCTCTTTCTTTTGATTTTAATATGACTGAAATGAAGTGCACGATTTAGAGATTTTATTATTAATTAGCTGGATACCCGTGCTTCATGATGAAACTTTGTGATCGGTCTATGCAGGAGAAATTTGGTTCACAATCTGTTGGCTCAGTGGTTGTTGGTGATTGAAACACATAAGGGAATATCGCTCCCGCCATCTTGAGTCTGGAAGCAGTTCCATAGGTGGAAGGCACAGACATTTTGAGGAAGTACCAACATTTGGTACTGTAAGGAGCCCCAGGCCGCTCCTGAGTGAAGGAGTGGAACGTCTGCTGGTTTGAACTGAGGTAACAGAATGTGAGGCAACTGGAAGATGGAGCAGAGTTCTTTTCAGGTGGGGAGGGGGAGTAGAACTCCTTAGCATCAGAGCGTGTTAATTGCTGTATTAAGAAATAGTAATGATCTGATGGTCATTTAGAAGAATCTTTTCTTAGTGAGCAGCTAGAAGCCAAGAGGAACATATGTGTGTGTGTATGTATGTATGTGTATAAAGACGTGCTGATGTTAAATTGAACAGAACATCCTAGGACAGGTCATAACCTAGATATTGTGAGAGAATGAAAAAAGACCAACCTCCTTAAGTCATGAAAAGGGTGGATATACTGTGGAAGAATTCAGAAGTTTCAGCCAAAGCTGTGTTATCTCAGTGACTCACATACATACTGCTGAAGGTTTCAGTTTGCATGGCCAACTCGCCACAGGAAAACTTGTTGCGGGACAAGAGTTACACTAATACCAAAGAAATGGTGGAATAGAATTGCGATGACCTGGGGCATGGCATGAAAGCAACACAGCCAGAGAACAGGTCTAACTCCCCTTTATTGCTTCAACTGCACCCCCAAATGTTCCCACATTCACTACAAGTCCTGGAGCAAAGCTCTCACACACATCTTCAGAAGCCTTTGACTGCGAGTAGTCCAGTAAACCAGGTTAGCTCAAACATTAACCAGAGCCAGAAGTTCAGTGTAGCAGGCAAACTAGCAAGCCCCACAAGATAGAATACAGCAATCTCCAGGCATTGGCAAGTGCACACAAGTCTCCACAGTTGAATCTATGGAGACTTGTGCACTTTTTCCTGACAAATGCCCTTCCCACCGGCACCTCCTTTCATCTTTGTCCCCAGGTGTACCTTGTGAAAGGGGATGGGGCACTCTTCTACCTCATAGCTGACTCAGTATGCGTTGGTCTCGCTTTCTCTCTTCCCTCCGTGCTCTCAGATCAGGAGGGGGTAGTCCTTGCTCTTTTCCTGAGCTCTGTCTCTCCTGCTTCTCCCTGTCCGCAGGGCTTACTAATTTAGAAAAGCCTTGCCTGCATGGACTCTCTGCCCTTCCCCAGTTCCTCCAAGGCCAACGGAGCCGCCCTCTCCATCTCTATCAGCTCTTGTTCCAGCTCATCTTCCCCCACAGATTCAGATTCCAACAGGCACATGACAAGAATCATTAAAGAAAGGATGCAAATGGAAGGACAGAATGAAGATGTGAATGGCAAAAATTAAAATATTTTTTTAAATTTATTTTAAAGAATTAAATAGAGTTGTTAAATTGTCCTGCAGCAAGTTGTTCCGCAGTGAGTTGGCCATGGTTAGTTGGCTGTGAGGAGTTGGCTGTGGCAAATTGTCCCATTCCCCTGCAGGGTTAGCAACTCATCAAGTACTGAATGCAAAGGGGTGGTAGGGTGTGTGTAGGTAGAGAGTCCTTTATTGTGTATCCCTTTTCTGTGTGTGACTCTGCCTATCCTTTGTCTCAGAGATTCTTAATCTGATATATGGGTAGTCCTCGACATGATCACATTGGAACCCCAGATTTCTGTTGTTCAGTGAGATAGCTGTTAAGCGAGTTTTGCCCCACTGTGCGACCTTTCTTGCCACAGTTGCTAAATGAATCACTGCAGTTGATGAGTTAGTAACCTGGTTGTTAAGTGAACCTGGCTTCCCCATTTGCTTGTCAGGAGGTCTCAAAAGGCAATCACGTGATCTTGGGACACAGCAAAGGTCATAAATATGAAGCAGTTGCCAAGCATCTGAATTTTGATCACGTGACCATGGGGGGGGGTGCTGCAAAGGTCGTAATTTTTGGTCATAAAGTCACATTTTTCAGTGCTGTTGTAACTTTGAATGGTCACTAAACAAACTTTTGTAAATCAAGGACCGCCTGTAATTTCCTTCTGCATCCTTTCCCTGATATGCACAGCAGAGGTGGATTCAAAAATGTTTACTACCGGTTCTGTGGGTGTGGCTTGGTGGTGGCAGCATGGCTTGGTGGGCACTTGGTGGGCATGGCAGGGGAAGGATACTGTAAAATCCCCATTTCCTCTCCACTCCAGGGGAAGGTTACTGCAAAATCCCCATTCCCTCCCCACCCCACTAACCTGCTTTCCAACTCCGTTCTCCTGTGCAGGGCAATCAAAGAAGATCCAGCCGATCATCTGGGACTCAATGGAAGGCAGAGAAGAGATAGGGTTGGCAGGGCCAGTCAGAGGTGGGATTTGCTGATTCTCCGAACTACTCAAAATTTCTACTACCGGTTCTCCAGAACCAGTCAGAGCCTGCTGAATATCACTTCTGATGCACAGATGGAGAACATAGCCTTTGACCTTTGTTCTGTCAGGAAGTAGTTAGACTACTATAGACTTTGCCCAGGTTTATAATGTATTTTTTGCTCATAAACTTCTTTTCCATCAGAGTTATAAAATTTGCTTCCTTAATTTTCGTTCAGGAGCATTTTTTCGGTCTTCCGCAGAGAATGCTTCAAGCTCCAACATGTGGTGCATGCATAAGTGATCGATCGCAATGGCCTTGTTCTTCTATTTCACTAAGTTAAAACATACCACCTATAATGGTGTAATTTTACTTACTTGTGTGACACAGCTCTTATAAGGTAAAATTAGTGGGAAGAATTAGGTGTGGCTAGTGGAGGAAATTTAATTAATTTAATTAATGTATTTGTATTTATTTAATTAATCAGGCTTACCAATAAAAACTGTAGTTTGTTCAGCGTATAGTGATATAACCCTTTGCGATGTAATAGAACATACATTCAATTTATAATAATTGTTCACATTAGATTATTATAAACAGAATGGACTTTGCTTTACTTTTACCTGTCCCTTTCTGATAGCATATATATATATATATATATATATATATATATATATATATATATATATATATTAGTGAGAGATGTTTCATTTTAGAATCATTTTTTTTTAATTTAGAATTTTTTTTTTAATATACCCTTTTGAGTCACATTTGCAGAATTGATAATATCTAGCATTTTAGTATTTTTAACTATCTTGGAAACTGTATCGTATTGTGTGTTAATGATGCCTCACAGTAGCTTGCAGGGCAAAAAAATTATAGTACGTGGTAGGAATTACAAAAAACAAAAACTGGACTTCAGAAATCCACTCACAGTCCTTCTGCATGATGCTTTGCACAAGCCTAGGGTGAATGCAACTCTCTTCTAAATATGTGGTCTAAGAATCTTGGGAGTTGTCTGAATACATCTGGAAGCACCAAATGGTGGGAGGCTTTGCACCTTCTATGTAGGACTCAGGATGATCCCAGAGTTGGGTACAAATTCTTTGTCAAATTTGCAGACAGAGAAGTTGAATGGATCCTCAGAAGAGCTTTTCCAGTATTTTCAATATTTTTTTTTTAAAAAGAATAGAATCAAATCAAATTCTTTATAAACCATGGTGGCGCTGTTGTCAGAGTGCAGTACTGCAGGCAACTTCTGCTGACTGCCGGCTGACTGTAGTTCGGCAATTGGAATCTCACCAGGCTCAAGGTTGACTCAGCCTTCCATCCTTCCGAGGTTGGTCAAATGAGGACCCAGATTGTTGGGGGCAAGAGGCTGACTCTGTAAACCACTTATAGAGGGCTGGAAAGCACTGTGAAGCGGTATATACCTCTAAGTGCTATTGCTATTGCTATCATAGCTCCACTGTGTAAATCCAAATATCACTGACTCAGTCCCACGAGCCCCGTAGTCACTAATTTCATGAAGTTTCATCAAAATCAGTGGGACTGAAGTGAACTATCCTGCTGCAAACATTAACGTATCACATATAGTTATATTTTCCAAACTGTCAGCATAATTGCCCTTTAAATATGTTCTAACTGAAATACACCTTGCAATTTTTTTTAAAAAAGGCAGACAGTACTCCCTCCGGGTTCAGTTCTTTGCTCGATAACAGAATCATTTTCTCCCAATATTTTAAATGTTCCGCAATTTTAAAAACATACGTATTTGGGTTTCCAGCTCATCTTCTTGCACCAGAACTCTTTCAGATACATTTAAATGTCATTTGCTGGGCAGAAGAAATGAAAAAGAGAGAGATAAGAACCCTTGTTCTCCAATCGATAACGTTCTCTCCGTTAATCAATGCAACACTGATTGATTTAAGTATAACAACAAATGATCGCTTATAGTGATATGAATGAACCTGGCATGTTCACGAAAAGGAAATCTAAAGCTTTAGCTTCCGATTTCAATTGAGACCTATTTCACGTTAGAGTAATGTGCAAAAAAATGCCAAGCCTGCTTGGATTTGGGTTGAGCACGAAGTGCAAATATGCACAAGTTCCTATGATACGGTTATGGCTAATATCCATGAGTTGGTCTGGAACTGTGATTTGTTGCCATCTTGCTGATGGCTTGGCGGGAGCTGAAGTCCACATATTTTCAGGCTGCCAAGTAACTGCTTTATATAGGAATAGAATAGAATAGAATAGAATAGAAGAGAAGAGAAGAGAAGAGAAGAGAAGAGAAGAGAAGAGAAGAGAAGAGAAGAGAAGAGAAGAGAAATTCTTTATTGGCCAAGTGTGATTTGGACACACAAGGAATTTGTCTTTGGTACATAAGCTCTCAATGTACATAAGAGATGTAAGTGATAATTCATGATCATAATCATCATAAAAATACATTCATCATAAATCATAAGATAGAACACATCGTGATAGTCATAGGATACTAAATAAGCAATCAAAATCGTACAAGGAAACTAAATAAAACAACATAAATTGTAAGATACAAGCAACAAGGATATAGTCATAAGTAGAAAAGGAGCTAGGTAATAGGAAGGCTGAGAATAATAATAGTAATACAGCCTTACTAAATAGTTTGATAGTGTTGTGGGAATTAGTTGTTTAGCATAAGGATGGCATGGAGGGAAAAACTGTCGTTGTGTCTAGTTGTTCTGGTGTGCAATGCTCTATAGCGTCGTTTTGAAGATAGAAGTTGAAACAATTTATGTCCAGGATGTGAGGGGTCTGTAAATATTTTCACAGCCCTCTGTGCTGTGAAAATAGGTTGTGGGTTTTTCATCTCTGCAAGTTTTTAAGAAGAGGATGGATGGTTGTGAGGGAAGCCAGTTAAGAAGGAAACCGGTTAAACCATCCAGCCTCTTCTTAAAAACTTGCAGAGATGAAGAACCCACAACCTATCCAGCACCCTTGTGCTATTCTTCTTGTCAAGTGTCTAAATGTAACACCCCCTTGGTATTAAATGACCTTCTTAACCTCCATTCCTGAGAGCAAGCCACACTGCTTCTAAAACCACATTCCCCCCTTTTAATTTTCTCCAATTAAGTTGGCCCTGTTTTATATTATCTCAAGAAATCTACTCCTGCATTTCCCCCTTGATAATAATGAAGTTCAACTGCTTTGTGCTACATATGCTGGTGTGTACGGATAAGAATAATAAAACCCATCCTAAAACAGATGGACAGAAATGTAAGCCTGTTGCAGTTAGCATGGTTTATAGTGTAATTTAGTGGTTTTTCATCACTAGTATAATTTAGAATTTTCCTCCTTTTATGAGTTTCATTAAATATACCTCATGTTTTAATCTATCCATCAGGAAATCTTCCAGAGTGAGAAGTTTGGAATTTTTGTCACAGTTTTTTTTCTCTGGGATTTCTTTAAACATTTCCCAGCCAAATGACCACACCTCTAAATGAATGAATGAAATCTTTATTGGCCAAGTGTGATTAGACACACAAGGAATTTGTCTTGGTGCATAATCCTTGTGTGTCTAATTAATATTAAATATTAATCTGATGCTGCTTAGCTTTTTCAAGACCATCCAAGGTAGTCTAGATCAGCGGTCGCCAAGAAAATTTTGGTGGGCCGCAGAGAAATCTCACCTCCAGAGCAATCCCCCAAAGCAATTAATCCAGGCTGTGCAGAAACACAAGGCTGTGTCGCCCACATGGCCTACGGGAACCCTCCCCGCCCACTCGCTCCTTACCCGGTAAACTTGCCTGCTAAATTTCTATTTTTCCTTTTTCCGACCATCAACTGTTCTGCTGTGTTGGGAGATTTAGATTAGCTAGGAAGCAGAAAATGGTTGGATTTCTTGCTTTCTAGCTAGTCTTTAGATCTTTGGCTCTGCTTTTAAGTACAGCCGAACCTCCCTTAGGACTGAAGGTTTGCTTGCAAGCAAATTCAATGCAGACTCACGGCAAGCAAATTTGAGAGTCTGAGCTAGCCAATGGCAGATAGATAGATCACTGAATGATTCTGTCAGCAACTCAATCTGCCTGCTTTGCCTGATTTTGGGTAAAATTTGCTCTTTTTTTAATAAAAAAATCAATATTTACATGCATGGTGTGTTGTGAATTAATTTTGTGAGTTTGCTTGTTAGCAAATTTTATGAGTTTGCTTGCAAGCAAATTTTATGTGACAGACTGAGCTAGCCGATGACAGATAGATAGATTCCTGAATGAATCTGTGATTCTGCCTGCCCGCTTTGCCTGATTTTGGGTAAAAGTTCCTCTTTTTTAAAATAAAAAATTCAATATTTACATGCATGGTATGTTGTGAGTTAATTTTGTGAGTTTGCTTGCTAGCAAATTTTATGTGACAGACTGAGCTAGCCAATGGCAGATAGATAGATTCCTGAATGAATCTGTGATTCTGTCAGCTACTCAATCTGCCTGCCTGCTTTGCCTGATTTTGGGTAAAAGTTGCTCTTTTTTATAAAAAAATCAATATTGATATAAATATTTATAATATTTACATACAAGCCATGCCCAGCCAGTCACATGACCACCAAGCCAAACCTACAAATTAGGCCATGCCCACAGAACCAGTTAGTGATCCCTGGGATCTAAACGTATGTGTTTGGTGGTCCCTGAGGTCCAAAAGGTTGGCGACCCCTGGTCTAGATCAGTGCTGGCTAACCTTTTAGGGCTCCTGTACAAAAAAATTGTGCTCACGCTTGCATGCTTGCGCTCATGTGCCAGCACCCAGAAGGCAATGCATGCGCCTCCATGCCCCCTGTGCATGCATGCACAACCTCCCTTACCTGTGCTGTGCCTCCCAGATGATTTTCGGCCTGTTTGAGGCCTTTTTCGGCCTGCCAGAGGCTTGAGGGGAGCCTCTGCAACCTTTGCAGGGCAAAAAATAGGACCGTTTTGTCACTTCCTGTATTTCCGGAAATACCAGAAATGATGAAATGGGCCTATTTTTTGGCTTCCAGAGGCTGCGGAGGCTTCCCTCAAGCCTCTAGCAGACTGAAAAAGGCCTCAAATGGGCCGAAAATCAGCCGGGAGGAGTGCACATGCACAGTGAGGTAAGTTTGCCTGGGGCTCGTGTGCCCGCACAAATGTCCCTGCATGCCACCTGTGCCACGTGTGCCATAGGTTCGCCATCACAGGTCTAGATGCTACCAAAAACCTGAGTACCATTGTTGGGAAATGAGATCAGTAATAAAGTCATCAACATAAACCATACAGTGAATGATTGAGAGAACTGGGTATGTCTAGTGAAACAAAGAGAAAGACTAGGGGTGATGTCATAGCAGTCTTCCAATACTTAAGGGGCTTTCATGAAGAAAAGGCGGTCAATCAAAAACACCTCAGGGCATTAAAAAGAGACCCAACCTAGAAGTAAGGAGAAATTTCCAGTCAGTGAGAACAACTAATCAGTGGAACAGTTTACCTCCAGAAGTTGTGGGTGTTCCATCACTCAAAGTTTTAAAGAAGAGATTGGACAGCCATTGACTCAAAATGGTGTGGAGTCTTTTGTTTCATTCTGGAAGACCATCCACCCTATTATGCTATGTTCCAAGCTTTGGTGCAATTAATGAGAGGTTTACTTCTGGACTCTTACAAAACTGCTTTCATTAATTTCATAATAAAATTTTGCAAAGAAAATTGATTGGCGAATTTCATCATCCCGGTTACCGAAATACCTTCTCCTTAAATTGGGAGAAATGTGTTGCAAAAGTTAAGATCAAAATTCTGAGGAAACCAGCTAGGTATTTAGCATAGAGTGGTTTCTCAACAGCGAGTATATCTTTTTCCTGTTAGTCTGGTTTACAAACTTCCCCCTCACCCCAAATAAGAAATGTTTATAGCAGTTAGAAAAACCCAATATTTTAAAATGTGATTTTTAAAATGTGGTAATTTCTTTTCTTTTGTGTGGATAATGTGATTTGGGGCTATATTTGAAAACCCATTCTTGTAAATGCAATTCACAATTTGAGTAGAAAATTACATTTTGTGTTTCGGTAATGATCCCATGAGTTTATTTTTTGCATAACTCCTTTTATTTTGCAATACAAATCGGTTTAACTGAATACAAAATGCATTTTCAGCTAAAAAATGCAAATTGATTTCCTTAAAAAATAATTCCTCAGTGGCCTGAATTATGTCCTGAAGTATGAGAATTGCTGGAATTCTTTTTTTTTTTAAGTGATAATTTGTATTTTTGCTACTATTCACTTTTCTATTGGTAATACAAATATTTTAGTATAATGGCAAATTCTCATTTAGCATGGATGCAGCCTGCATTTCTTGGCACTGCTGCAAGAAATCTATTTAGAATAGAAAATAGAATAGAATAGAATAGAATAAAATAACAGAGTTGGACCTTGGAGGTCTTCAAGTACCATCCCCCTGCGTAGTCAGGAAATCCTACACCATTTCAGATGAATGTTTATCCTTTTGGTTATATTTCTTCAAGATCTCAAGATATGAGGAATCAGAACCAGAGAAATCTGAACATTGTAAAGTCCAGCGTTTCTATCCTTTTTATGCTTTTTTTTTAAACAACAAACCCACTGACAATTCCCCTTCTCCACCCCCAATAAATGTTCTACTCTTATTGGTAAAATCATTTCAGTTTGCAGGAGTTGCTTTCTAAGTCTTTGTATGGCTGTGCTTTAAATAGAATGAAATGCCCTACGTCTGGACATTTTTCCTATGTTATGGCATGCCAAAGAATCCTTGAATCTGAGCCCATTTGCATCTGTTTGGGGTAATTCCCGGCATACGTTCCCAAAATGTAAGTTATCCGTCTCTTTCCCAAGGAGCAGCATTTGCTGGAAACAGTTGCCGATTTGAACCTTGATTGAATTTGTTCTACCACTCTGAGGCTTCATTTGAGGTTTGAAATATGTACATCTTTGGTTTTCCAGCTGTTTTAGCATTCTCAACCAACAGATTAAGCCCTACCAGTTTCAGGACCAGTAAATACACACCAGCCATTTCAGAAAAATATATATATATATATGCTGCGTTGTTTCTATTCTAGCAAGATGAACGAAGCTGAGGAATGGCATGGGACACCCCATCACAGCCAAATCATCTCTGGCCAGCTCGCCACAAGACAATTTGCAGGACAATTAGCCCTCAGCCAGGACAATTCAACAGTTGCATTTAATGATTTAACAATAATTAAACACTATCGAAGAAAGGGTGAAATAGAATGATTAAATAAAGGAGGGACCAAATGAAATAGTGAATGGCAAAAATCGAAATATATTTTTTTGTTTATTTTAGATAATTAAATTGAATTCTCCTGCAGTGAGTTGTCCCATGGCAACATTTGCAGGAATTGGGTCTGGCTGGTCTAAAGAAAAGAAGAATTAGGGGTGACATGGCAGCAGTATTCCACTATTTGAGGGGCTGCCACAAAGAAGAAGGAGGTCAACTTATTTTGCCAAAGCACCAGAAGGCAAGGCAAGAAACGATGGTTGGAAACTAATCAAGGAGAGAAGCAACCTGGAATTAAGAAGAAATTTCGTAACAGTGAGGACAATTAACCAGTGGAATAGTTTTGCCGTCAGAAATCATGGGCACTCCATCACTGGAGGCTTTCAAGAAGAGACTGGACAGCCACATGTCTGAGATGGTATAGAGGTTCTCCTGCTTCAGCAAGAGGCTGGACTAAAAGACTTCCAAGATCCCTTCCAGCTTCTCTTCTCTTCTCTTCTCTTCTCTTCTCTTCTCTTCTCTTCTCTTCTCTTCTCTTCTCTTCTCTTCTCTTCTCTTCTCTTCTCTTCTCTTCTCTTCTCTTCCCTTCCCTTCCCTTCCCTTCCCTTCCCTTCCCTTCCACTCCACTCCACTCCACTCCACTCCACTCCACTCCACTCCACTCCACTCTATTCTATTCTATTCTATTCTATTCTATTCTATTCTATTCTATTCTATTCTATTCAGCATGTTCTACTAAAAGCAGGAAGGGAACTATGTTTTACCTTGTGTCTTATCTTTTGAGAAAGATTTTTACCCCAATGGTCTTGAAATTCCAAGGCAGATAGCAATAGCACTTAGACTTATATACTGCTTTATAGTGCTTTACAACCCTCTCTAAGTGGCTTACAGACTCAGCCTCTTGCCCCCAACAATCTGGGTCCTCGTTTTACCCACCTCGGAAAGATGGAAGGCTGAGTCAACCTTGAGCCTGGTGAGATTCGATCTGCCAAATTGCAGGCAGACGGCAGTCAGCAGAAATAGATTGCAGTACTGCACTCTAACCACTGCACCACCAAGGCTCACTGTGGAGATGGAAAAAGGGCAAAAGAAAAGCTATATATTTATCAAAACAAAATCAAACCCTGTCTGTGGAGAATCTCAGTCCTCCAGGCCATGGTTGTCCCAAAAGTGCTTTTTCAAGAGGCAAACTGAACTTCCTTGTTTTTCTTTGAAGACATTTCACTTCTCATCCAAGAAGCTTTTTCAGTTCTGAAGAAGAATTGAACTGAGAACTGAAGAAGCTTCTTGGATGAGAAGCAAAACATCTTCAAAGAAAAACCAGAAAGTCCAATTGCCTCTTGAAAAAAGCAACTTTGGGACAAAAGAAAACCCTATTTTTATTTCCTATTTTGCCATGAAGAAGGAGAAAACATTATTCAATGGACCCTGGTTGTTTTGTTCCATGGAAACATTTCAGGGTTTTTTTTTTTTGTATTTTTTGGCCAAATAACTGAGACAATGAGGCTAACATAGGATCTCGGCTAATCAGTTATGCCTTAGGCATGTTCTGTCGCTTCTGATTCTGCAATACTGTGACGGCCAACCATACAAGCAAAACGTAATATAATCACTGCGATAATGTACATGGTGTACTTCAAAGGCTTTAAAGTGTGAATAAATGCAAAGTTATTGTTAATTAGATTCATTTTCCATGAACGAAAAATTGCCCCCATGGAAGAATAAAAGACCCAGCAAAGTAATTAAAAGCAGAATTAGAACAGACTACTGCAACAGTGAAATTACATTTATTCTGGAATATAATAACAGAATTCTTAAACCGTGCAAAAGGCTTCACTGGAAACGGGCACTCTGCTTTTTAGTATGCTGTCTAACTCCTTTTGTGCTACTTAACAGCACAAAAGCAGAAGGAGCAAAACCTTCCTTTTATGGGTGAATCAAGCAAACCTACAAATAAATACATATCTTGGATCTATTTCAAAATCAATTCATTGATTTGCTTTAATCCAGTCTGTGTCAAAGAAGCTTATTAAATATATTAAATATATAGGAAGGGTATCTTTTGAAGTCTAAGCATCTAAGAACTGGTTTGATTATGTTCTATTTCTTGTGTTTGCATTATATTAAATTCCAATTTGACATGCTCACTCTCTCCCAGATTCCTGAAACTTTAACAGGAATGTGGCTCTATTACTTCTTCACTTTTAATAAGAATTTGATCCAGTATAGCTTCCCTCTCGTTCCCTCCTTTACCTTTTGGGTGACAAAGTTGTCAGCTAGGGTCTCCTGCTTGAGCAGGGGTTGGACTAGAAGATCCCCAAGGTCCCTTCCAGCTCTATTCTGATTGATCTAGGTTGGTCAGGAACCTGTTCAATCTCCCATTTGATACAGAGTTTGTCTTCCAGTTGATGTCGGGGTAGGTTATTAAATTCCCCCATTATTACTGTGGTGTGTCTCCTACAAATACTTTCTAACTGGTTAGCAAAAAGTTCATCTATTTCTTCTGCTTGGTTGGCCCCGCCCACCTGCCCTGCCCTTTTCCATCCTATATTCCAATATTTGCATGACAGAGCAGATTGCCATGCCTCAGCTGAGCTAAAAAAAACCCAGCTCACTTCACTGAGGGTGGTCTTTGAGTGCTGTGCGTGTGCGCGAAGCGATCTTTGAGTGTGCACAGAACTGGTAGCGTGCAATTTGGAATCCCACCACCAGTACACACCTAGAGGAAATTTCATTCTTTTTTTCCTTTTATAGCGACCCATATAGATTCTAGGAGGCTTTCATATCTTGAGAAGTCTAACTTTATTTATTTTTTAAATTTTTTTAATTTTTTTATTTTTATTTAGTTTGATTTGTCAATCGCCTACAAGATAATAGGTATAAGTATATACATAGTTATGAATACATGAAATGGGTACATATAAGAAAAATAAAAGAAACAATAGGACAGGGACGGTAGGCAGGTTGGTGCACTTATGCACGCCCCTTAAATATCCAGTGTCATGCCCCTGTCGGAATCTGACTCAGAGGGAGAAGCCGGACAGCTGACAGGGAGTGGGAGTGTGGCTCCATTGGCTGTGGAAGAAATTGGGGAAGGGCAAAGTCCAGCTGGGCAGAGCAGGAGAGAGGGAATTCAGAGGAAGGCCCAGGCCCACCCTCTCTTCATCCTAGGGCACAGAGAGAGGAACGGAGAAGGGAGCAATGTGAGTTGCATGGCTTACGGGGGAGGAAAGGGCCCTGATTCCCTTCATTAGGTGCAGCTGGGAATGCAGTGTATAAATGAGGAAGCTATGCACAGCAAGATGTTGGGAGCAAACGTGAAATTATCTTGTATCATTGTGGCTTATCTGGGTTTCTGGTGTCTTCCCAACTGTGTGAGTTTTGCCATGTTTTCAAGTCTGCAATTCCTTCTCCTGCCCTTTCAAGTTAATTATTTCAGCTTGGTTTGTTTGGATTTTAAGTTACAGTTTGTATGCACCTTGTTTTGGACTGAATTTTCTAAGTTAAAGGCTGTTCCTGGGAGAGTTTTTCTCCAGCCGAAGGTAACCTGGACATTGGCAGCAAAGTTAGAGATAATAAAGGGACTCTTATTGCTTATCTGATTGTGTTGCCTTTGTGCCACGCCCCTTTGGGTCATCACATCCAGGCAGAAATCTTTAAATGTTTCTTATGTTGAGATTCATAGGGCTTAATCTATGCAGTTAAAGTGCTAGGTAGCATTTTCTTTCTTTCTTTCTGTTTCTCGCTCACCCCCCTAAAGTTACAACAGAAGTTTTTCTGTTTCTTTTTTTAAATAAATGCTGGGCCTATCTTTCACTTGGCCTTCTTCTTCTTTTTTTTAAACAAAATGAAAAATACGTAGCCCCGTTGTCATTTGTTAAAGTGTAGCAGAAAGAGCGAAACAGGCCAGTGGATGCTTCATCAAGAACACTCATTCAGAATGATGAATGTGGCTAAACACACATTTGTTCGTAAAACTTGCAGAGTGGATGAGCATCATTAAGCATGAGAAATAGGTGCAGCGAGACTGGAGCAAACAGATGTTGCGAATTTTCGCAGGCATCCTTCATCCACTAGTCCATCATTAATATAGTTGAAGGTGATCCTTTCTTTTATTTAATAAGCCACAGAGAAAGAGCATGCGCTGTCTGGGGTGTATGATTTTCAACCCGGGGGGTGGGGCGGGGGGAGATGCATGAAAATGTCAAAATGTGCACTACTTTCTTCAGAAAAGTGGGAATCTTCAAATTTGTATGTAGGTGGAAAACAACTTTGGTTAGTTATAGTTCCAGTGTTTCTTCTAACCTACCTTCCTTTTCCTCCCTCCCTCTTTCCTTTCCTTTCTTTTCCTTTCCTTTCCTTTTTCAACCCTCCTGCTTTCCCTCTTCCTTTTTTCTCTCCCTCCCTCCCTCTTTCCTTCCTTCCCTCCTTCTCTTTTCTTTCTTTTCCTTTTTCACTTCTCCCTCCTTCCCTCTTCTTTTTCCCCTTCCTTCCTTCCTTCCTTCCTTCCTTCCTTCCTTCCTTCCTTCCTTCCTTTCTTCCTTCCCTCCCTCCTTTCCTTTCTTTTCTTTCTTCAACCCTCCTGCCTTCTCTCTTCTTTTTCTCCTCCCTCCCTCCTTCCTTCCTTTTCCTTTTTCAATCCTCCCTCTTTCCCTCCTCTTTTTCCCCTTCCTTCCTTTCATTCTTCCTTCCTCTGTTGTTCCCTTCCTGCATATATATTTACATGGCACCTTATAACACAAATCAAACTAGGAAAATTCATATGAATATACAGAATTGCTCTCTTAAAAATCAAAGACGGAACTACCCTATAGCTACCCTAATCATGAAACAAAAGTCTTGAGTTTTCAGTCAGAGCAATATCCACATTTTTACCTAGAATCTCTGCCCTTCTGATTTAGTGTAGGAGAAAGATCTGCAATTCGGGGAATCAGAGGGAAAAAATTCCTTTGCTGGTTGATTAACACTAATGTCTAGAGGATGGCTATCTACATTAGGCCAACGGGAAAAAAACCATCTTGAGATTTCCAGGAGCTGCAATGAATTCCTTAGAAATGATCCCTCACCCAAACAACTTTAAAAATAGAACAGGCATATATAGAACAATATAATTCTAGTTTCTGATATATGATGCTTAAGGACACAACATCTAAACTGAAAGAATTCTTTTTTAGTTCCTCACTTGGAACATCCTTTGTTTCCATTGCATGTATTTACTGGAAGAAATTTAGCTGCAAAAAAGCTCACTTGCTTTCAGAGGACCTAAACATGTTCATACACATATCCTTTCATGAATGGTGCACCCTCCTCCAAATTTGATACTTACTCCCTAAAAGGTTTGCTTGGCTTGTGTTACAAGGGCACAATTTGGATCAACACAAAGGTCACGCTAGGCTTTGTATAGCAAGCCTGGGGTCAAACTTCAAAAGTTGATGGAACAAAACACAATTTGGAAGGAGTTTCAAGACCTTCCTTTCTAGTTTCGAAGGTCCTGTTGATAAATCCCAACCCTGGGGGAAAATATCTAGGACTCTCCGAGGGGCTGCGTGTGGCCTCTGATCAAATTTCCGTATATATTTGTGCAAAGGTAGTCTTCGCTTAATGACCATGTAGAAAGTTAGCACCAGAGGTGGTATTCAGCAGGTTCTGACCAGTTCTGGAGAACCGGTAGCAGAAATTTTGAATAGTTTGGGGAACCGGCAAATCCCACCTCTGACTGGCCCCATCCCCATTCATTCTCTGCCTCCTGAGTCCCAGCTGATTGGCTGGGTCTCCTTTGGTTGCCCTGCACAGGAGAACGGAGCTGGAAAGCAGGTTAGTGGGGTGGGGAGGGAATGGGATTTTGCAGTATCCTTCCCCTGCCACACCCACCAAGCCACGCCACCAAACCATGCCCACAGAACCGGTAGTAAAATAAATTGAATCCCACCATTGGTTAGCACCTACCCCTCTCCTAGAAGAATGAAATATTGTAGGAAATATTAAAAAGGCAGAATATTATATTTGCCCTAAAAGAGAAATAGAAATCTTAAGGGAGACAGAAACTCAGAGCTTCAGCTCCCTGCCACCAGCAGATATTTGGTGCCCATTAAGAAGGACTGGGCCAGCCTATCTACAAGACAAAATACCTTCAGCTCCAGGGTGATGGGATTAAAACACGACCCTTATAGGATTATCTAGCAGCAGGGCTCACTGCACTACAAATTCACTTGGGAACATGGCATCACCCAGCAAGGTTCAACCAAACTTATCTCAGACAAACTCCTAGGATTTGCACATAGCCCCATAGGAATCTCACAGCAGCCAATAGAATACATGCCCTTGCCACAGGAACAGGAAGCTCAAGTTCCAATCCCAAGAGAGGCTGTAAATAACCCTCTCTCTCCACTCCATGTGGTCAGCTACCCAGAATCACATATGCTTGGTGGTTCTGCTTTACCAATAAACCATCTTTCCGATCAGCCTCCATGCTAGTGATGGGCTGCAACCAGTTTAAGAAATGTGCAGTGTTCAAAATACAGCAATTTGAAGCTCAACTGCTTACCTCGGTAAGTAGAACAGCTGAGGTGTGGAAATCAGCTGTACTACATGAATCAGCTGAGTTAGAAAGAAGGAAATTAGGGCAGGATAGGGTGGGGGGGGCAGCTGATGGTCGGAACAACTGGTTCAGTAGAACCGGTCAGAACCAGCATCAGCCCACGTTTCCATGTTTCCAGTATCTTTTTCCCCACTTGGAATTTAACCAGGTGGATATTTCTTCCCACAACCACAATTGCAAACAGAATCTCAAGTCTTTAAGTGGCTTATTATGTTCTGATGGGGATCTACAATATGACCATCATAGCTTGCTTATCAAAATTGTGGGCTGAATTACAGTGGCAGATTGAGGGTTACCTGCCAATGGAATATCTAGGAAGGACCTGATATTATCCTGACTTTGCTCACACACACAAAAAAAAAACAGGGAATATTTAACCCCAAAAGTTGCTTTGATCGGTGGTGGATGTTATATCAACCACAAGGCCAAACCTAACCGGCTGTATTAAATGTTGCAACATTCAGATTAGAGAAAACAGAAGGTTGCATAAAACTAAACAAACCAAGCTGGTGTTTTACTTGAAAGGAGGAAGGAAGGAAGGAAGGAAGGAAGGAAGGAAGGAAGGAAGGAAGGAAGGAAGGAAGGAAGGAAGGAAGTAGTGAATCAAATCTTTTTATTGCAAAGGTGGTAGCATTGGCGAGTACAATCCATCCTCTCTGCTTTTCCCAGTGCACATGGGCTGCACACAAGACATTATTTCTCCCTCTAAGCAAGAATGATAAAAAAAACAAAACACTGAAAGACCTTCTGTTTTTTCCAGATTGCAGGTAGTTTTTGACTTATGACCCTGGAAAAAAAGTAACTTATGACTTGGTCCTCAAACATACGCCGTCCCCATGGCCATGTCATTAAAATTCAGGTGTTTGGCAACTGGCATGTCCTATTTATGACAATCCCCGGACTCAGGTGATCGGCTGTCTTGACTTATGACCACCACGGAGCCCAAAATTGATGTCATTAAGGGAGACAGTTGGTAAGGGAGTCTTGCCCGACTTGACGACCATTTCTTGCCACTGTTGTTAAGCGAATCACTGCAGTCAATAAGTGGGTAACCCAGTTGTTAAGTGAATCTGGCTTCTCCATGGATTTTGCTCCATGAAGGTTACCAAAGGGGAATCACATGACCTTAGGACACACATGAATTACACTCAGGAGGTTAAAAGTAACCTAGCTATTGGGAGGCCCAGAGAGTAATAGAATGGTGATAATAATACTTCTTCCTCTCCCTCTCCCTCTCCTTCTCCTTTTCCTCCCTCTCCCTCTCCTTCTCTTTCTCCCACTCCTTCTCCCTCTCATTCTACCAGGCCTCCTTCCCCTCCCCCTCTCTCTCCTTCCCCTCCCTCTACTACTTCTTCCCCTTCCCCTTCCTCTCTTTCTCCTTTTCCTCCTTCTCCTCCCTCTCCCACTCCTTCTCCTCCTCCTTCCCCTTCCTCTCCCTCCTCTTCTCCTTTTCCTCCCTCTCCTCTTTTCCTCCCTCTCTGTCTACCACTTCCTCACTTTCTCCTTCTCCTCCCTCTCCCTCTACCACTCCTTCTCCTTCACCTCCTTTTCCTCCCTCTCCTTCTCCCTCTCCTTCTCCTTCATCTCCCTCTCCTTCTCCTTCCCCTTCCTCTCCCTCCTCTTCTCCTTTTCCTCCCTCTCCTCTTTTCCTCCCTCTCTGTCTACCACTTCCTCACTTTCTCCTTCTCCTCCCTCTCCCTCTACCACTCCTTCTTCTTCACCTCCTTTTCCTCCCTCTCCTTCTCCCTCTCCTTCTCCTTCATCTCCCTCTCCTTCTCCTTTCCCTTCCACCTCTCACCCTCTTCTTCCTCCTCCTCCTCCTCCTCCTCCTCATTTCTCCTTGTTGTTCTTCTGCATTTTTTTCTCTTCATCCTTCCTTGTTCCGAAAACAGCAGCCTGTGTTTTCGATTGGTCTCTTGTCTCACCTGGCGTTGTGCAGGACCCCCCGTTGAGAAGCCTTCCTCCAAGGGGTCTCGGAGTTCCCGGCCTTCATACCTAGGAAAATATACCACGCACCTGGCAGTTACGGGGTTTTGATTTATACACACATTCTGGGGATTTCCCCCTCCCTTCTTCAGCATCCTCTCAGGGTATTTGGGAGACTATTATGTTAAATTGTGCTCTCTATACCATCAGCTTTTGTCTTGGCTAAAGCTGCCAGTTTTTATAAACAACTAAAGACAGAAAGGGTTTACTAAGAATAATGTTGAAGCCCCAAAGAATCCTACAGCCTATAAATCTTAATAGAAGGTCTAAGATTCCAACGGGCTCTGTATGTCTCTTTTACCCAGCCTCACTCCATCTTAGCTCCCCTGTGATGGCTACAATTTTCTTGAAACAAGAGGCACAGTGACTTGAATTTACTCCTGGTGCTATTTGCCTACAAACAGGAATACATACATATAACCTATGCAAATCAATAAAAAAACATGTCAAGACCCCTTAGATCGCTGTACTCTGCTAAAACGCAATTTATCACACTGCAAATGAGAGTAAGAGACCAGGTTACAAATGGCGTCTGATCGTTTAACTAGCACCTGTTGTGCATTTGAAAACTACATTTTTTTTCTTCTTTGACGTACAGTAAATTGCATTTTCATATATATGGGATGGAAGTATCTGGGGATGTACATACGCTGGTGTTTATGAATGTTATGAGCAAAGGATGTTTTATAGAGCTGCTGGTTTTAAGCTCTGGAATTAAAAGAAAATATATCTGCTTATTCATTGGGCACAACAGGTAAGGGCACAATGTGCTTCTGAGAGTCTATTTATATTCTTTTCCTTAAGACCAGTTGGGGGATTATTTTTTGGCATTGATTTGAAAAACCAAAAAACCAAAAGAAAACCCCAAACACTCATACATTTAGAAAAAGGAACTGCTAACCCAGTGATACTTGAAATAAAATAATAGTTTTGCATTACTTACCTCAGCAATGTGCAGATGTGGTCTCAGGGAAAGTACAGATTCATGTCTAGGTTTCACGTTACAATTAATTGTACTGTGGTCTCAAATAACCTTTAACAGTTGTATTCCAACTTGAGGTTCCTCTGCTGCCTCTTGTGAAGCCAATATGTGAAATAAATAGTTGGTTTAAGAAAAAAGGTAGCTTATCTCTCAAAGCAAATACCCCTGTTTGTATTGTATCTAGTAATTGTGTGGCATTGAGATAATGGTTGTGAACTGCATACATACATACTGTCAACTAAAAAATACTCCTTTGGTCTTTTTAGTTGCCAGCAGAAAGGGAGTGGGGAAAGCAGTGCATTCCTGCAATGCCTCAGATAATCGCCTTGGCAGCCCAAAGCTGTCCATGCGCAAGAATATTACTGGAGAGAATGATACATACATACATACTGTCATGCCCCTGATACAATCTGACTCCAAGGGAGAGGAGGAACAGCCGACAGGGAGTGAGAGTGTGGCTCCGGAGGTTGTGGAGGAGGCTGGGGAAGGACACTGGCTGGTTGGTCATTCAGAGGAAGACCTAGGCCCATTCCCTCTTCATCCTAGGGCACGCAGGGAGGAACAGATAAGGGAGAAATGTGAATGGTGTGGTCTACGGGGGAGGAAAGGGCCCTGATCCCCTCATGGGCTGCATCTGAGAGGATTGTTTAAAAGGACAAACTGTGCATGGCCCAGTGCTGGAAGCAAAGTGTGAATATTCTAGTCTGTCAGTTCTTATCTGAGTTCTGGCATCCTTCCCAGTGTGTGTGTTTTGATATCTGTGGACGCCTTCAAGCCCTTATCCTGCCTTGTCTCATTAATTGCTTCAGTGTGGTTTGTGTTGTTTTTTCTATTTGTAATTTATATGTATTTTGAGTTTGAACGGAATTTCTTCCTTTTTGCAACTGTTTGTGGGGGAGTTTTTTTCTCGAGTCAATGATAATTGGACCTTTGAAGCCAAGTTGAAGGAATTAAAGGGACTTCATCTATTTTTGTGACTTTGTTGTTTTTGTATCCCACTATGGGTCATCACACATATATACATACATACATACATACATCTGTTGAGAGCAGTAGTCACATGAAGCATGTTTAGATACAGGAACCCAACTGTATCCAACAGAATATTTATGAGGGACCCTTGGCACTCTCTGAGCTTAGTTGTTTTTTTTTGCAGACATTTCACTACCCCACAAGGTAACATCATCAGTGCTAGAAAACAGTGCAGTTTGCTGTCAGTTTATATTCTGTGTCTTTGACCGTTTCTTGATTGGGGTGTTGTTTACTTGATTGTTGGTCTGCTGTTAACCTTGAAGTTGTTCTATGCTGATCTGGGTGTTGATTACTTGGGGGTGTGTGGAAGTGCTTCGGTGTCTTTCTTCGTTTTTTGCCTTGTCTCTTTTACAGTCTGTAGATGTCGTTTTGGGATGTGGTGGCTCAGTGGCTAAGATGCTGAACTTGTCGATCAGAAAGGTTGGGAGCTTGGCAGTTCAAATCCCTAGCTCCGCGTAATGGTATGAGCTCCCGTTACTTGTCCCAACTTCTGCCAACCTAGCAGTTCGAAAGCACGTAAAAATGCAAGTAGAAAAATAGGGACCCCTTTGGTGGGAAGGGAACAGCATTCTGTGCCCCTTCGGCGTTTGGTTATGCCGGCCACATGACCACAGAGACATCTTCAGACAGCGCTGGCTCTCTGGCTTTGCAACGGAGATGAGCACTGCCCCCTAGAGCCGGGAATGACTAGCACATATATGCGAAGGGAACCTTTACCTTTATCTTTAGATGTTGTTTATGTTTATGTGTCTGTTGATGGCTAATTTGTCAGAGTGCCAGGCTTCTGGAAATTCCCTAGAGTTTTTGCACTTGCTTTGATCTAGGATGGTCACAATTTCCCAATTCAAACGATGTCCATAGCTTGTGAAATTAAAGACTTCTCATCATGTCTTCTGACTTGCTAGTTGTTGTTCATGGATGCCCTCTGCCAATCTTCTGTCTATTTGTCCTACATAGTGGCCGTTGTAGTCATTGCACTGTGTGTTGAATGTTTTTGATCTACCACATTTTCATTTGAATCTGAAAGGTCTTTGGCGATAATTTCTTTAGAAACCTATGATGAGAAACTCTGCATTTTAAGTAATTTTTACTCTTTCTGCTTAAAGGTTGCAATAGAGGAGGGGATAAGGGGATGGAAGGAGAACTCATCAATTTTTTTGCAGATGACATCAAGCTGGGGGAATAGGCAACACCCCAGAAGATAGGCTCAAAATCCAGAAGGTCCACTTTCATAGATGTGAACACTAGGCTCTTTCAAATTCAATTCAGTGGTAAGAAAGGTAAAGTCTTACACTTAGGCAAGAAAAACAAAATGCACAGGTACAGTATATGTGTTACCTTACTCAATAGTAGTAACTGTGAGAAGGATCTTGGAGTCCTAGTAGACAATCATTTAAATATGAGCCAGCTGTGTGCAAAAGCTGACCGAAAAACCAATACAGTTCTAGGCTGCATAAACAGAGGGATAGAATCAAGTTCATGTGAAGTGTTAATAGCACTTTATAAGGCCTTGGTAAGGCCACACTTGGAATACTGAATTCAGTTTTGGTTGCCACGATGTAAAAAAACCGCTGAGACTCTAGAAAGAGTGCAATGAAGAGCAACAAAGATGATTAGGGGACTGGAAACTAAAGAGTATGATGAACAGTTGCAGGAACTGGGCTTGGCTAGTCTAGTGAAGAAAAGAACCAGGGAAGACAGGATAGCAATCTTCCAATATTTAGCGGGTTGTCACAGAGAAGAAGGGGTTCATCCAGAGGTGGGATTCTATCAGTTCACACCTATTTGTTAGAACCAGTTGTTAAAATTCTAAGCAGTTCGGAGAACTGGTTGTTAGAAGAAATTACTGGCCTAATCCTGTAAGGAAGACAGGAAGGAAACATTCTGGTGTTGCTTACAGAAACTGCCTCTCCATTAACGCTTATTACATTCTTGGCAGGACTAGACTTCCTGTCTCTGGAACTTCTCTGGAGTTTTTCCCCCTCATTTGCTGGTACTTTGTTTGTGTGGAGTGACCATTCAAAGTTACAATGGCACTGAAAAAAGTGACTTATGGCTGTTTTTCACATTTACGACTGTTTTTCACACGACTGTTGCAGCATCTTCACAGTCATGAGAGGCCAGGCGAGGAGATACATGCCTCAATGTGAGTGATGTTCAGTTGGCCATGCCCAGCCAGTCACATGACCATCAAGCCACACCCACCAGCTAAGCCACACCCATAGAACCGGCTGTTAAAATTTTTTAATCCCACCCCTGGGTTCATCTATTCTCCAAAGCACCTGAAGTCAGGACAAGAAGCAATGAATGGAAACTAATCAAGGAGAGAACCTAGAACAAAGGAGGAATTTCCTGACAGAACAATTAATTAGTGGAACAACCTCCAGAAGTTATGGGTGCTCCATTGCTGGAGGTTTTTATGGACAGCCATTTGTCCAGAAAGATATAGCAATAACACTTAGACTTATATATAGCTTCACGGTGCTTTACAGCTCTCTCTAAGCACTTTACAGAGTCAGCATATTGCCCCCAACAATCTGGGTCCTCATTTTACCGACCTTGGAAGGAAGGACAGAAGGCTGAGGCAAATCTAGGGCCGGTGAGGATCGAACTGTTGGCAGTCAGCAGAATTAGCCTGCAATACTGCATTGTAGCCACTGTGCCACCACAGCTCCTGCTGCAAGGTCCCTTCCAGCCATCTATTTTGGGACGTTCTTAATTGCTATTGCTCCTCATGAACACAAATGACACCTTAACTGTACATGGAAGAAGAGGGGGAAAAAAAAGAACATCAGTAATTTTATGCAAGATTAGGTGCCACGAGGAAAGGCTACATAATCAGTACATTCAGAGAAACTGTAAATCTCAGCAACAAGATACCCTGAATTTGAGGGCCGCATCAAATCCCAGAAAAAATGTGAGCAGCATTAAATATAATGGAATAAATTTATTGACCATGACTATTGTTATTGTTAGAATATAAAGGTGAAGTATAAGTGAATTTTATTTTAGTCTTGAGTGTCAACACAGATCTCGGTAAGAGGGAATGTGACTTAATAGCAATAAATTGGTACCGGCTTGAAGGTAGACAGGTTCTCAGAATGTATTTGAGGTTTGTTTTTAATAGTAATGAAATGTAAATTGGGATATGGTGCAGAAAAGTATGCCAAGGAATGGGTTTTATTTCGGCTCATTAGTATGATGAACATGCCTTGTTTATGCGAATAAAACTCTTATGAATGTTAATCCAAATGGGTACTTAATCAGCTTAATATGTCCGTAATTATTATTTGGCAAGAACACCACTAGCTTCATCCTATAAAACATGTCCTTTTATTTAGGTATAGATGTTTGAACCCCATCCGATAGTTTCTTAGATCAGTGCTTTAGAATAGACTAGAACAGAATAGAATAGAATAGAATAGAATAGAATAGAATAGAATAGAACAGAACAGAAAATATGGAATGGAATGGAATGGAATGGAATGGAATGGAATGGACTGGACTAGACTAGACTAGACTAGAATAGAATAGAATAGAATAGAATAGAATAGAAAATATGGAATGGAATAAAATGGAAAGGAATGGAATAGAATAGAATAGAATAGAATAGAAAGAATAGAAAAGAAAAGAAAAAAGAAAATAAGGAATGGAATTGAATGGAATAGAATAGAATAGAATAGAATAGAATAGAAATAGAATAGAATTCTTTATTGGCCGAGTGTGATTGGACACACTAGGAATTTGTCTTCAGTGCATAAAAACTGTAAGTGATAAATCATGATCATGATCATCATAAAAATACACTCATCATAAATCGTAAGATACAACACTTACTGATAGAATCAATATAAATTGTACTAGGAAACTAAATTAAACAATATAAATTGTAAAGATACAAGCAACAAAGTTGTAGTCATAAGCAAAAAGGAGATAGGTAATAGGAAAGATGAGAAGAAGAATATTAATATACAGCCTTACTAAACAGTTGGACAGTGTTGAGGGAATGAGTTGTTTAGCAAAGTGATGGTGTTGGGGAAAATACTGTCCTTGTGTCTAGTTGTTCTGGTATGCAGTGCTCTATAGTGTCGTTTTGAGAGTAGAAGTTGAAACAGTTTATGTCCGGGATGTGAGGGGTCTATAAATATTTTCACAGCCCTCTTTTTGACTTATGCAGTATACAGGTCCTCCATGGAAGGCAGGTTGGTAGTAATTGTTTTTTCTGCAGTCCTAATTACTCTCTGAAGTCTGTGTCTGTCCTGTTGGGTTGCAGAACCAAACCAGACAGTGATAGAGGTGCAAATGACAGACTCAATGATTCCTCTGTGGAACTGAATCAGCAGCTCCTTGGGCACTTTGAGCTTTCTGAGTTGGCGCGGGAAGAACATCCTTTCTTGTGCTTTTTTGATGAGTTCAATTAAAAAAACATACAGATAGTCCTCAACTTACGATCACAATTGAGGCCAGAATTTATGTTGCTCACGAGATGGTTGTTAAGGGAATTTTGCCCCATTTTACGACCTTTCTTGCCACCATGGTTAAGTGAATCCCTGCAGATGTGAAGTTAGTAACATGGTTGTTAAGTGAATTTGGCTTCCCCGTTGACTTTGCTTGCCAGATGGTTCACAAAGGTGACTCCCGGGGGCACTGTGACCGTCATAAATAGGAACCAGTTGCCATGAATTTTGATCATGTCATCATAGGGATGCTGCAGCAGTCTAAAGTGTGAAGTTTAAGTGTGAAACATGGTCATAAGTCACTGTTTTCAGTGCCGTGGTAACTTCAAACGGTCATTAAATGAACAGTTTTAAGGCAAGGTATTTTTTTTTCTTTCGTTTTTTAGCCAACGTTATAGCTCTTACACTGTGAATAACCAGCATTACTTGGTTTAGCACTGTTGATGATATGGTATTGTGGGTTCAAGTTCCTCAGCTGAAGCTTCAGGTTTGGGGTTAGGAATTGGCCTCTTTCTCAAGGTGGCCCTTGGGCGATCTCCGCTTGGTCTGGAGCGCGGAGAAGTTTAGAAAATGTTCCGTAGGAGGAGTCTCTTTCAAGGCAAATCAATTCCACATCTCATCCCAGATACATCCCAGATCAGATCCTAAGTCGATTTTGCCTGGCATCCTAAACCTTGGGAGACAGGAGACTTCAGGATAGAGAGTGCCCAGGTGTGTCCAGGGAGTTAACAGAGGTGGCTACTTCTCAGGCAGTTTTATTGCTCCATCTGTGATTGCTGTTTGATCCTTCCTTCCTTCTCTTTCTTTCTTTTGTTCTGTCTTTCTTTCCAATCTCTCTCTTCCTCCCTCCCATCCATCCATCCTTCCATCCTTTCTCTGCTTTACTCCTTCCTTCCTTCCTTCCTTCCTCCCTCCCTCCCTCCCTCTCTCTTTTTCTTTCTTTCTTCCCAGTCACCCTCTTCCTCCCTCCCTCCCTCCCTGCCATCCATCCATCCATCCATCCATCCATCCATCCTTCCTCTGCTTTACTCCTTCCTTCCTTCCTTCCTTTCCAATATCCCTTCCTCCCTCCCTCCGTCCCATCCTCCCTCCCTCCCTCCCTCCCTCCCTCTCTGTCTCTTTCCATCCTTCCCTCCTCCCTCCCCCTCTCTCTTTTTCATGAAAATCTACTTTCTGCAATCTTTAAATGTCTCTGCAGAAGTTGCTGGTTTTTTGCTTCATTCTTGTTTTAGGGGCCCAGAGTGAGCATTGATTGGCTGAGATTCTCTTTTGCGTATTGGCCCAGGAAGGACACATTTTGATTGGTCCCTGCTTTGCCAGACAGCTCTCTTAGAAAGGATCACTCCATTGGGAGATTTGGGTGGGAGAAAGCCTTGTCTGTAGAGATACCCTAATATGATTGGATTCAGATAACTCTTTCCTCAATAAACTGTAATGCAAAACTCGTGTGGAAATCAAGTATAGTAAGTGGATAAGAAATATATTAACAGGAACAAGTAAAGCATTAATTAATGTTTGTTTTTAAATCACCACAGTGATTTAAGCACATAAATGGCCTTTCCTGCTTCCTCAGCCCATTTTCTAGGCAACTGTTTATCTGTTACCAAATGCACCATCCAATCACATTCAGGGAATATTTTTGGTCTGCCCTCATAGAAAATAAAAGGAAAACAATGAAAAATGAATTTGAAAATGTTCTCTTTGCTGTATCGGTTTTTTTACTGTGCTCATAGCCTGCTTTGTTCAAGAGTAATTAACTAATGCTGCCTTCATTTATAATGCTAAGAAAATGCTACGAATTACTGAGAGATTTGCCCCCTTCTTTTCTTTCTCCCCCCCCCCCTCTTTCTTTTTCCTTGAAGGCCCCAAACTATTCTTACTTCTTGTTCTGAAGATAAATTAGTGTCTTCTAAATAATGCAGTGAACCCTAATTCTCTTTGATTAGTATCGAGTTAGATGATAGCGACCCATTGAAATTGGTCATCAGCATAAATAATGAGTGAATGAACTGATAAAATGCAAAGTCGCCAGCCATCATAAATCAAATGAAATCCACTTTCTCTGGAAGTCACTGAAATTAGAAGTCCATGCTCCTATTAATTATTTTGCCTTCTGAAGACGACAGTGTTATAAATCAGCCTTGAAAGGCACTCCAGTTGCACAGCTGAAGGAATAAGCAGGCCTGCAAACCATTTTGTATACTCACCTAATTGTTTCTTAAGTAACCCACCTTTTTATAGTCGGGCTGTAGAACAGCTAAGAGGACAGTCCAATTGGGCAGCTTCATAAAAACTGGGATGATCACCAGCGTGGCTTTTAGGGGGTCAGCATATCTACCCTTTGATTGAGGAATACAGTAGAACCTCTGGTCACGACCAAAATTCATTCCATAACTTGGGCGATTTCTTCGTCTTCTAATATTTCATCTTCATGAATTTCTGGGTCAGGAGCCGTGTTTGATTGCCACCCGAGTATGACCAGATTCAAAAATTTTGTGAATTTTTTGCTTGGAACCTGATTTGGTCTATTTCTATTATTTCTATTCTCTACTGTACTCTACTGTACTCTAGTACACTCCATTCCACTCTACTCCACTCTTTTCCTATTCCTATTCCTATTCCATGCTCCATGCTCCATGCTCCATGCTCCATGCTCCATGCTCCATGCTCCATTCCATTCCATTGACTCTTCTGTTCTGTTCTGTTCTGTTCTATTCTATTCTATTCTATTCTATTCTATTCTATTCTATTCTATTCTATTCTACTCTACTCTACTCTACTCCACTCTACTCCACTCCACTCCACTCCACTCCACTCCATTCCATTCCATTCCCATTCCCATTCTTCTATTCTATTCTGTTCCGTTCCATTCCATTCCATTCCCATTCCCATTCCCATTCCCATTCCCATTCCCATTCTCCTATTCTATTCTATTCTATTCTATTCTATTCTATTCTATTCTATTCTATTCTATTCCCATTCCCATTCCCATTCTTCTATTCTATTCTATTCTATTCTATTCTATTCTATTCTATTCTATTCTATTCTATTCTATTCTATTCTATTCTGCTTATGATGAGAACATGACAGAAGATAAGTAGACCTATATAGGCTGTCCACATAATTTTAAGTAAATCTTCTATGGGGGTATGGCAGTGGCCTCCTAACTGGATGGCCAATGAGTCTCTGGCATTACTTCATGCAGATCTTCTAGGGAACCAGACAACACCCAATCTTGCACAATATGTTGAACGGTTAATAATATGAGTATCCCTCTCTATGATCTCTCTTTTTCCCGCCGTTCAGTAGTTACCACTATGATGGATGTTTTTGTATCAGCCTCAGAAAGCAGCATAAATGCCATTTTGTTGGAATCTCAGATCATCCGTTTTGGTGCCGAAATAAATTACGCTGCTCCCATAGTTAAGCAACCATCTTCAGAGGATCTACTGCCTTTCAAAAAGCTAATTACTTTAGCATAAACGATCAAATAGTAAGTCGTGTATGTCAGTTGGAGACACAAAACAGGTTAATAGGTTTACAGTAGAAGTTCCTTCCAAAGAGCGCATCTGTGCTTTCTTAGGCCAGTGGTGAATGATCTGTGTGATCCATACATTTTGTCCTGCCCCTCCAAAAAAATAAAATAGACCCCAATGTTGAAAGGGGTCTTCTGATTTTTAAGAAAGACAAAGAGCACAAGAAGCCGCTCCCCACCTTCTTTTAAATATTCTTGATTGGGTTGGAAAGATGCTACTTGCTTCCCTAGCACACAACTCTGCCTATCAATTACATAAATGATTTATGGCACTTGTTCCCAATTCACGATGGGGGAATGGGCTAATTTATTTATTTATTGAATTTATATTCCCGCCTATTCTCCCGTGGCGACCCAAGGCGGCTTACGGAATATAAAAACCGCATTGAAAACAATAAAAACTAGCAAAAAGAATCAAATAAATTAATATAGTGCAATATAATAAAATCAACCCCCTCACCTCAAACCCCCTGTCCCGGGGACAACACATCACACGAGCCATTTGATGGGCTCCATCCTGCTCTGGGTTCCCCAGGCCTGCTGGCAGAACCAAGTCTTCAGTGCCTTCCAGAACAGTATTAGGGAGCCATTCTAATCTCTGGAGGGGTTGATGTCCCAGAGAAAGGGAGCCACTATGGAGAAGGCCCTTCTTCTGGATCCCACCAGGTGTATCTCCCTCAGGAATGGGACCCACAACATGCCTTGCCTCCCTGCTCTAGTGGGTCAGATAGATGTGACCAGCAAGAAAGGGACCCTGAGATAAGCTGGTCCCAAGCCATGAAGGGCTTTAAAGGTGACAACCAGCACACCTTGAACCAGCACATTTTGATAGAAGGACACCATTTCACCTTGATTTCAGATTAACCTTCTTCTCAAATTCCCAGCAATAATCAAAGGGGCTGCTTTATTCCCCAAACCTTTCCACATAATGGATAAAGAGGTCAGGATTGGAAGGAAGGAAGGACGGAAGGAAAGAGAGAGAGAAAGATAGAAAGAAAAAGGAAGGAAGATAAAAAGGAAGAAAGAAGAAAAGGAAGGAACAAAGGATGGATGGATGGATGGAAGGAGGGAGCAAGGAGGGAGGGAGAGAAAGAAAAGAAAGAAAGAAAGAAAGAAAGAAAGAAAGAAAGAAAGAAAGAAAGAAAGAAAGAAAGAAAGAAAGAAAGAAAGAAAGAAAGAAAGAAAGAAAGAAAAGAGGCACTCCACACAAACTCAACCAACTGAGTGGGAGAATTACATTTTGTACTTCAACAAGGACAATGAAAAACAACCTGCTCTAATCAAATCTTGGGGTTTGTTCTTCTTGGGTTTATGATTATCCATGCAATTTGACACTTAGCAAAAAAGAAAAGAAAAGAAAAAAGGTGAGGAGAGCGATTGATTTTCATGTTTCTGAAGTCCACTTTATGGCACCATGGGTGTTCACTGCAATATTGATTATGTAATAGATGAGAGAACAAGCTAGCCGTAGGAAGAAGAAAGCATGTAAATCAAGATGCTGGGGTATGGCTTTGCAAACAATGGAAGATGGGGGGAAGTGGTCCATTTTTGAGGATCTGATTTCTTATTTTTCTTTTGGATGTCGGTCACAACAAGGGATGACTCTGCTGCAATATTGGACTGAAATGTTTAAAATTAGATCAGATTGTAATGTAGCTTTGAAGATGGATTTTGATGATGGAATTCCAGCCCACGTAGGGTTTTTGGTAAACTAAGAGAATTCTCTGAATAGAATAGAATAGAATAGAATAGAATGGAATGGAATGGAATGGAATGGAATGGAATGGAATGGAATGGAATAGCTCAGCGCAGCGCAGCATAGAATAGAATAGAACAGAACAGAATAGCATATCATAGAATAGCATAGCATAGCATAGCATAGCATAGCATAGCATAGAATAGCATAGCATAGAATAGAATAGAATTCTTTATTGGCCAAGTGTGATTGGACACACAAGGAATTTTTCTTTAGGTGCAAATGCTCTCAGTGTGCATAAAAGAAAAGATACATTCGTCAAGAGTCCAGAATCATCAGGTGCAACACTTAATGATAGCCATAGGGTACAATAAGCAGGCAAATCATATTAGGAAAAGGTCAATATACATCATAAGGATACAAGTGACAAAGTTTCAGTCATACTGTCACAAGTGGGAGGGGGTGGATGATAGGGAGCGATGAGAAGATTAATAGTAATAGTAGTGCAGACTTTGTAAATAGTAGGACAGTGTTGAGGGAATTATTTGTTTAGCAGAGTGATGGCATTTGGGGAAAAACTGTCCTTGTGCAGCGCTCTATAGCGTCGTTTTGAGGGAAGGAGTTGAAACAGTTTATATGTCCAGGATGTGAGGGGTCTGTAGATATTTTCACAGCCCTCTTTTTGACTCGTGCAGTATACAAGTCCTCGATGGAAGGCAGGTTGCTAGTAATTGTTTTTTTTACTATTTTAACCAATTCCAGTTGCAACAGCTGTTCTAATCCTGTACTGCCTGTGTTGCAACAATCCAAATATCAAACCCACACTCACATGTGAGAGAACACACTGTTATTATTAGTAATATAATTAGAGAAGCATAACACTCAGAAGGTAAATCATGAAAAACATTTTAAATAAGCTAATGGAGGAACTCTAGGGGGCTTTTGGTCTCCAATCTGCATAAGGTTAGTAAATTTCCTATTAGATCAGAGCAAATCATTTCTGTCATCGCAAGAGGAAAATGGTGGATATTTGGGTTTTTATCTATCTATTTATATCTATCTTCTACCATATATCTATCTGTCCATGTATCATCTATCTATGTCATCTATCATTTATCTGTCATCTATTTATCTATCTATATCTATCTACCTACCTACCTACCTACCTACCTACCTACCTACCTACCTATCTACCTATATCTATTTATCTATCCATCCATCCATCCATCTGCCCATCTGTCTTTCTATTCCATCCATCATATCATCCATCCATCCTGGAATCCTAGTGCAAGTCTCCGGCGACAAATAAGAATTAAAAATGTAATTCATTTGGGGCATGCTACAATATTTTATCCAAATGCTTTTGTTGATTGGAGAGGGGGGAATTAATACCTTTGGGGTGGGGAAAAGGGATCCTTTATTCAATTTGATTGGAATGCTTCCCAAAGAAATTCCGATCCCTCACTACTTTTAAACAAACTTTTCACTCATTTATGCCTCCTTCCCCTGCCAAAGTTGCAGCCTCTGGAATACATTTGCAGATAGCATTCTTTATTGTGTAATGCAGGAGTGTCAAACTCAATTTAATTGAGGGCCGCATCATGGTTGTGTTTTACCTCAGGGAGGCTGGAGTGGGCATGGCCAGCATGACATCACTCATGTCGGAGGTGCCTGTGGTGGCCAGCAAAAACAGGTTCCCGAGCTCCGTTTCCATTGACAGAGGCACTTCAGGCCAGTCCTTCACTATTTCCAGGGTGGCCCCATGGGCCAGATCTAAGCATCCCATGAGCTGCATCCAACCCCCAGGCCTTGAGTTTGACACCCCTGGTATAATGTGCATAATATAATGTGTGTGTTTATCTGTAAAATTTCAATGATGCCCATTGTGCAGCAAACTGAGGTAGAAAGTCGTTTGCACAAACTGAATGTCAGAGTTAGTATATTTTGTTTCATTATTTTTTTCCTTTAAATCTTGCATATGCATGTATATCTGTATATATGCAGCATACAAAGACAGCTCTGTCCTGCGGTATTGATTTATTATAGATTCTCTGGCATTTTAGTATGGTCGTTATGTTATATTTATGGGATGAATGTTGGATTCCCTCATTATGTTATCCTCATTTATTTTACATACTTTTATGACTGGCTGCGTTCAGCTTTACATTTAAAGCTTTATTGCAGCTGCCAGAATGGAAGATGGGGAGAAGAATATGGTTATGGGTGGGAAATTTACATGTTTACTGTGGCAATCATGATTTATTTAATCTTTACATATAAATATAGGCTGGGATTATTATTTTTCACAAGTACAATATATTTTTAATATTGAAGTCTGATCTTACCTTATTTGGGGAGGGGGGGAGAGTGTTGTCAGGTGCCAAAGACCAGGACCATCCAATTAATCTGATTTATTATGAATCATGCCCATGCACAAGAATCTACTCAACTAATGGTTTGCACTATTTTGGCGCTTGAAAAGGATCAGTGGAATTCAGGAGGCTGTCAGGGTTCCAACGGATGCCCTAATTAAACCAAGAACCTCGAGCCAAAGAAATCCAGTTATTTATTAGGATCATATCCTAAAGAAGTCAGCTCTGCCTCACATAATTTATGGTCCACCAATGACCCTGTTTTCCCCCTCCCCCCAGGGTGTGTCATAAATCACATTCTCCAACAGAGCACTTTTGTGGGCTATACAGATCATGCCTCTCTGGTTGGTCCCGGTAGCCTGGGATACAGCCTTGAAGAAGGTATGCGTGGAATGTGCTTCTGGTTGTGGCTTCTGTGCAGCTCCCTCAGTTTTGCCCTCTCTTGCCTATGGCAACTCAAGAACAGGCCAGGATTGCTTTACGAGTTGACAGAGGGGTTGGACTTAGTCCGTTTGTGACTATATAGTGACGCTAAGCTGATTCCTCTTTTGACTGCCCCCATTTTCTGCCACTCCTTCCCCTACATTTTTTTTAAGCAAATCTGTTATGAAGCTCTGTTTTTTAAAAGATGGGTCTCCTTACAATGCTTAATGATGATATCTTAATTGGAAGCACCCCCTGTGGAGTTGAAACAGGCTAGTGTAAGAGAAGGTTTCTATGTAGTCTATCTGTGATGGACAAGATGGAAGACAGATTGTGAAACAGCATTATTTTTGTTAGGCAGTGGGAATAGCTTCTGACTTCCTGCTGGCTTTCCCATTGACTTTACTTAGGATAAGCCAGCAGGGAGCCTAGGAAGATACAACTGTGTAACCATAACTAACTGTAACAACGCTGCAGAGGTCACCAGTTTGCAACAGTCTGAAGATCCTTGAAATTTCAACTGCACGGGAATAATGGGTTCCAAATTTTGTATGCATTCTTTAATTGAGGACATCTGAAGTACCTCGATTTGCATTGCGATGCACCATTTTGGCTACAAACAGACCAAAAATAGAGAAGATGGCAAAAATAGAGAACAGACCAAAAATAGAGAAGATGGCACAGTTTTTAGTAGCATAGAGAATGCGGTCCAGAAGTGAAAATGGCTCATTTCAGAGACTTTCAAATTGAAAAGTAGCATATTTTTCTCCATATTTGGTGCTTAATATTACTCTGCTTTGAAGGCTCTTCTGTTTTGAAATTGATTCTATTTAGCTTGATTTGAAAATGCCGTCCAATGTTAATGACTAAATTCTTCCAGACAGGGGCACAAGCATCTGCTAATCAATGCTCAGTGTTGAATATTAAACTGAACAGCCCATGGGGCATGTCCAGTATTCCTTCCCTTACCAGAACTAGCTTGCTTCACAGCGATGCACATCTCATTTGGAAATATAGGATTCATCCTTCACCAAAATTGGGCGAGGGGTAAACCTAGATTGGTTTATGGAAAGAGGTTTCACAGCCTGCATTTTTTAAAAGGCTGATGTGGAGTTTGAGTTTGAAAAATTTGGCTGCTGACCTTGAGCTGAATATAAAGTAGAAGGATACCAAGACCTAGATGTGTGTGTGTGTGTGTGAGAGAGAGAGAGAGAGAGAGAGAGGGAGAGAGAAATTTTTTTATATTGTTTGGGGAAAAAGTTGGCTGATGAATCAGTGAACAAAAGTAGAAATTTTAGGCCTTCCTTCCTTCCTTCCTTCCTTCCTTCCTTCCTTCCTTCCTTCCTTCCTTCCTTCCTTCCTTCCTTCCTTCCTTCCTTCCATTTTTGACTTATGAAAAAAACTTTATTTCAAAGTAGGAGATCGCAGAAAAACAATCTAATCTATAGAATTTTGTGAAAGCAAAATTGTTTAGGGAGATGTAAGGCAATGTTACAAGTAGAAATTACAAAAGAAATTATAATAGGATTTTTTTACCTTTACTACTATATATATATATGTTATATGTAGATAGATGATAGATAGATAGATGGATGGATGGATGGATGGATGGATGGATGGATGGATGGATGGATGGGTGGATGGATGGAGAGATGGATGAAGAGATAGAGAGATAGATAGGAATCTGGAAGGATAGATTACAGATAATCAGAGTTGGAAGGGACCTTGTAGGTCATCTAGTCCACCACCACCATCCCCGCCCATGCAGGAGGGTCTACACCATTTCTGACCAATAGCAATCCAATCTCTTCTTGAAAGTCTCAAGTGATAAAGCTCCCACAATTTCCGAAGACAAGCTGTTCCATTTGTTGATTGTTCTAGATGGATGGATGGATGGATGGATGGATGTTTGGACTATTTTAGATCTATGCAATGGATGTTTCAGCACTAGTACTTTCTTGACATGTAACACATCTGCTTATATTTCTTAATTAATTGGTGAAAAAAAATTGCTTTGAAGCACTTTTACACACTGTATATCCCAATTCTCTTTGATTTCTGCTCTTAAATGAAAATGCACCCTTCTTCTGCAGCAGAGGGGGGATCCTAAGGTAGTGTAGATACAATTCGAGTACCCTTCTTTAGCCTTTCAGGCTAAATATCACACGAGTATTATAGTGCTGCGGATAATATTCATTTATAAATATATGTTTCACTTTTTGTAGATGCTGATTGACCTTCCGAGGCACTTTTATTCAGAGGAAAACCATGTCACATGTTTTTGTTTTTTTTAATTAGGTGTGGAAAAAAATTAAGTGTGACAAGTGGCGTCTGAAATAATAGGCTTTCTGTCAGAGTCATTGGATTTATCTTGTCACATACTTTTTGCTTCCATAAGTGGAGATATTTCATTTTTCTACTAGGCAAAATTGGCTTGAGTTGAGAGGAAATGACATTTCTGTACGTGTGTGTTCCTGTGTTTCTAAATTAAATAAATTAAACATGTTATGGTAACTTTCCCATTATAATACCACATTTTAGATTCTCTTCATAGTGACTGAGTGGAAATAAGGGCAGACAAAAGATTTTTTCCCACAATGCATAATGAACATGGAATCTACTGCTAATTTCTGTGAGACATAAATATCAAACCCTGAAGAAAAGGGTTTCTTCCTCTTCCTCCTCCTCCTTTCCTCCTCCTCCTCGTCTTCTTCTCCTCTTCCTTCTCTTTTTCCTCCTCCTCTTCTCCCTCCTCTCTTTCTCCTCTTCCTCTTCCTCCTCCTCCTTTCCTCCTCCTCGTCTTCTTCTCCTCTTCCTTCTCTTTTTCCTCCTCCTCTTCTCCCTCCTCTCTTTCTCCTCTTCCTCTACCTCCTCCTCCTCTTCCTCCTCCTCCTCCTCCTCCTCCTCGTCTTCTTGTCCTCTTCCTTCTCTTTCTCCTCCTTCTCTTCTCCCCACTTCTCTTTCTCCTCTTCCTCCTCCTCCTCCCTTTGACAAATAATCCTGAAGTGTACAGTGTAGCCTTTAAATACAGGGTTGGGTGGCCCTTAATGGGACAAAGAAAATATATATCCAGTCTAATTCTGTTGACACATACAACACATGAAAGGATTTCTAGCTCACGTCCAAGCACTTTAAGAAGGCATCCCCTTTCCAAGGCTAATGCAGTTGCTTTGAAGGCTGTCCTCAGTGGTTGGGCTTCCTGAGTAGTTCTGGGCTGCATGGAGGTGTAGATAGATGGGTCAGCCTTCAAAGCATCAAGGGAAGTTTGGTTCAATTTATATGCCTGCCCATCTCAAATTTATGACTCTAAGTAGCTAGCAACTGTTTTGAAACTTCATCAAACACATCACAGTTAAAAAAAGAACCTTTGAAAGGATCCATATTTTACAAAAATATTATTTATAATTTTTGCCTTTCTATCAAGTATTTGACTGCATGTCTGAGGTTCTGGTTATGAGGAATGAAGTCAGGTTTCACAGCACTAATCAATTACTATTTTAGTTGGTGATTTATCACCAACTAACTCGATACCTGGGTTTTGCTACAAAACTATGTGGTCAGGCTTAATGTTTGGGGAGGAAAATAAGGGGGGGAAATTTTCTGCCTCTGCCTACCAGCATCCATCGGTATTCATCTGGCTAGTGTCCGGTCAGTGTGTGAGAGAGTTGAGGGCTGTTTGGAAACTGAAAGAGTATTTGCTGTGTGAGCAAGGAGACAGCAAGGAGCCTGGGCATGGCTTAGCTCAACTGTTCTGTACTAAAGGTGCTTGGTACTGTGAAACTGAAACTGAAACTCCTCTCCTCTGCTTGTGTTTTGCATTTGGAAGAGATTTCTTTTCAGGTGGGGAGGGGGAGTAGAACTCCTTAGCATCAGAACGTGTTAATAATAATAATATTATAGGAAATACTCTAAATGTTCTGATGGTCATTTCAAAAAAAACTTTTTTAGTGAACACCTAGAAGTCAAGAGGAACATACATGCGAAATTTCACGTTTGTAGGCTTTACAGTTCTAAAGATTTTGTGATGATGTGTGAGTGGTATTTCACACAGATAGATAGATAGATAGATAGATAGATAGATAGATAGATAGATAGATAGATAGATAGATAGATAGATAGATAGATAGATAGATAGATTTATTTATTCGATTTGTATACCTCTCCCAAAAAGGGACTCGGGGCGGTGAACAGCCACAGTAAAAACATACAAATAGAAAAGTTAAAAAAAGTTTAAAAATTAAATACATGGCTAAGACCAGTAAAACCCATAAAAAATTAAAATCGAATTTGAAACCCTACTCATAACGTTATGCCAGACTGGCCTGTTGGAAAAGGTGGGTCTTAAGTGCTCGTCGGAAGGCCCGTAGGTCATGGCCCGCATCTCCGCCGGTAGTTCATTCCAAAGGGAGGGTGCTCCCACAGAGAAGGCCCGCACCCTCGGGTCCGCCAACCGACATCGACCAGCCGGCGGCACCCCGAGGAGGCCAACCCTGTGGGAAGCGCACGGGCCGGTGGGAGGCCGATGGTGGCAGCAGGCGGTCCCACAAGTACCCGGGTCCCAAGCCATGGAGCGCTTTAAAGATGGTCACTAGCACCTTGAATCGCACCTAGATAGATAGATAGATAGATAGATAGATAGATAGATAGATAGATAGATAGATAGATAGATCAACAGTCCCCTAAATTTAATAGCAGGAATAACAACAACAGCAACAATGGCTTGAAACAACAATAAAAAGAGCTTGTGAATTCAAGTAGTTGAGGATACATGCAGCGTGGGAGATCCCTTATCCGAGGTGATGATGGTTTGTGGGATACCGTGTGTTGTGTTGTGCTCTGAATTTAACTATTAAGCTGTGCTTAAAATTAATTCTGTGTGCCGTTTCCAGGGGAGAAAGGGAGGGCAGAGACGTCAATAAATCTAGCCTGGTTTGAAGCAAATGTCACTAAATCTTAGTCCTGCGACTGTTCCCTGCTAGTGTCAAGAGCTGCTCAGCAAGACGGATTGGAGGAAGGATGAGGAACGTAGGATATTAAACCCACAGCCCTGATAAGTTTTAGTTAAGAGGCAGGGAGAGGTGTCCTTGCTGTGACATTCAGCGGCTGATATTTGTTTCCCTTTAAATAATACGGGCCGTATATCTGTGGAGAATGATGGCTAGGTGTTGGGTGACATTGCCTGCCCACCAAGGTTACTGGCTGCAGGACAAGCCATATTCTCTTTTCTCTCTCTCTTTTCCCCCCCCTCTCACACCCTGTCAATAAATATCCACTTGTCTGAGAAAGCCAGATACAGATTTTACAGCTGACACCCAGGCGTCTTCATTTCCAGAAGCAATGAGTTTCAACACATGTGAATGTTGAAGTGTGTTTGGGCGGCTGGGGGTAGATGGGAAATTACAGGAATATATCTTTTCACCTGTCTTGTCAAAGAAAGCCGTTATCCATTTGAGACAACAAAAGCTCAAGGTCTGGAGACCAAAGCCACCACCGGGCTGTCGCCTCTCTCCCTCTTCCTCTCTCTCTCTCTCATTCTCTCTCCCGCAAATGAGTCTGTCGCCATTTCCTGGCCATTTGTTACCAGCTGGTTATTAATGCCTTCGCTTCATTCTGATGACTCTGGTTCAAATGTGGGCTTCTTTAGAAATGATCCATAGCAGGGTTTACAGCTGGTTGTTTTTCAGTGCCAAAAACCCAAGGCTCCCCAACAGATCTGAGACTCCAAAATAATAATAATTTAAAAAAAAAAAAAAAACACTACATGGTTTTTCTGGCATTTCGCTTCTAAATCAGACCACATAGATGGCTTACAATCATAGTTTGCAGTTTCACTGTTTCCCTCTCTCTCCCTCTGTCCCTCTCCCTTTCTCTAACTCTCTCTCTCCCTCCCTTTCTCCCCTCCCCTCCCCTCTCTCCCTCTCCCCTGTCCCTTTCTCTAACTCTCCCTCCTTCCTCCCCTTCCCCTCCCTCTCTCCCTTTCTCTCCCTCTCCCTCTCCCCCTCCCTCCTTCTCTCCCTCTCTCCTCCCTCTCTCTCCTCCCCCTCCCCTCTCTCCCTCTCCCCTCTCCCTTTCTCTAGCTCTCCCTCCTTCCTCCCCTTCCCCTCCCTTTCTCCCTTTCTCACCCTCTCCCTCTCTCCCCATCCCCTTCCCTCTTTCACTTTCCCTCCCTCCTTCCCCCTCGTCCCTCCCCCTCCCCTCTTTCCCTCTCCCCTCTCCCTTTCTCTAGCTCTATCTCTCCCTCCTTCTTCCCATCCCCTTCCCCCTCTCCCCCTCCCTCTCTCCCTTTCTCTCCCTCTCCCTCCCTTTCTCTCTCATTCACACACTGTGTTGGTATATGGAAAATCCCTGTTTAAATCACATCTCCTTTACCTAAGAACTACCCTTCTGTCATAAAATTAGTTTTACCTGTAAAAATGCTGCAAGTGTCAGTACTGTTGCTTTTTTAATGCCAAGACTATTTGGGGAATCCCAGAATGCTGGTCTTGGAAAATTCAATGTCCATGCCCGTTCTAATTTGATTGAGTCATTTTGGAACTTAAAACAGAGGATCTTAGAGTTAGGAAGGATCTTGGAGGACGTCTAGTCTAATCAGGAGCGGGATTCAATTTTTTAAACAACTGGTTCTGTGGGCCTGGCTTAGTTGGTGGGCTTGGTGGTCATGTGACTGGGTGGATGTGGCTTGGTGGTCATGTTATTGGCTGGGCGTGGCAAACTCAATATCATCGAGGCTCGCATCTCTTCACCTGGCTTCTCATGACTGTGGGGATGCTGCAACAGTCGTAAGTGTGAAAAATGGTAATAAGTCACTTTTTTCAGTGCCATTGTAACTTTGAATGGGCCCTCCACACAAGCAAAGTACCAGCAAAGGAGGGGGAAAAAACTCCAGAGACGTTCCTGAGACAGGAAATCCAGTCCTGCCAAGAATATAATAAGGGTTAATAGAGAGGCAGTTTCTGTAAGCAACACCAGAATGTTTCCTTCCTGTCTTCCTTACAGGATTAGGCCAGTAATTTCTTCTAACAACCAGTTCTCCGAACTGCTTAGAATGTTAACAACTAGTTCTAGCGAATAGGTGTGAATTGGTAGAATCCTACCCCTGAGTCTAACCCCTATGAGACGCCATATCATTTCAACAAATGGTTGTCCAGTCTCTTCTTGAAAATCTCCAGTGATGGAGCACCCACAGCTTTGGGAGGTAAGCAGTTCTACTCACTAATCGTTCTCACTGTCAGGAAATTTCTCCTTAATTCCACATCGGATCTCTCTTCAATGATCCACCCATTACTTCTTGTCCTGGCCTCAGGTGCTTTGGAGAATTGTTTGCCTACTCTTCTCTGCGACAGCCCCTCAAGTACTAGAAGACTGCTATTGTGTCACCCTTAATTCTTCTCTTTGTTAAGAGTAGACATATCTAGTTCCCTTAGCCATTCTTCTTAGTTTCCACTGATCACTTATAATGTTGAACTTGTTACATAAGTTAGCAACTTGTATGTAGAGATTTGGCTTCACTACAAGTTGAATTACAACATAATTGATCCTGGTTGCTTTCAGAAAAGCTATGGTAGGTCCGACTTGGTCAATACTTGAATGGGGATTATCAGGAAAAATCAGAGTTCTAGGTAGGGCGATGGCAAATGATTTTAGTATTGTTGCTAAGATAACTAAATGTGTCCATGAAAGCCATCTGGAGATGAGCTTACTCCAAGCTGACAAGTACGATAGGGATACTATGATTTGAATAGTAATAGATCACTATTTCATGAAATTTAGTCTTAGATCAGGGCTGTCAAACTCAATTTCATTGAGGGCCACATCAGGGTTGTGTTTCAGGGGGCCATGGTGGGTGTGGCCATGGTGGATGTAGCCAGCATGATGTCACTCATGTCAGGGGGCACCTGTGGTGGCCCGGTCGCTCTACCAGCAAAAGGGGCTCCCGAGCTCCATTTTAGGCTGCAATGACATCCTGCAATCTTCTGCCAGAGAAAATGGGTTCCCGAGCTCCGTTTTCAGCTGCAATGGCATCCTGCAATCCTCTGCCAGTGAAAACGGAGCTCAGGAACCCCCCTCGAGCTCCATTTTTGCTGGCAAAGGCCCTAAAGGCCAGCCCTTCGCTGTTTCCAGGGCAACCCCATGGACCAGATTTAAGCACCCCACAGGCTGGTCCCAGCCCCCAGGCCTTGAGTTTGACACCCCTGTCTTACAATCCCCTGTGCAGTTTTAAGGGATGCATTTAAGATTGCTCGCTATGGGAGACAGGTATTCCTGTTCTAAGGGAACGTCTGACAGCTAGGGTGGACATTTTAATAAAAGTTCAAGCAGATCGAACGATGAATCTCTTTTTCCATAAAGTTATTACTTGAATAGCTTTTGACAAATGATTGGCTATGTTTAGGCAACAGGGTTGGCCTGCCATTACTGAATTAACTCATTTTCTGAATCCACACTGAAATTTAAAGGACTGGGTTTGCGTGGCAAACAAACCTAACCAGGTTTACGGTTGCAGAAGCCAAATGGGTGCGGACTGCCTAAATAATTTCTAATGTTATAAAATTAGGTAGGACCATAGGGGACATCAGATATTGAGACTCTGGAAAGAGTGCAGCCAAGAGCAGCCAAGAGGATTAGCAGGCTGCAGACTAAAGCGTAAAACAAGAAAAATTGCAGAAATTGAGTATGCATAAGCGCACCAAAACGTGCCTACCGTCCCTGTCCTATTGTTTCTTTTTTTTTTCTTATTCGTATCCATTTCATGTATTTATAACCGTGTTTATACTTATACCTGTTATCTAATAATTGTTTGACAAAATAAATAAATAAATAAATAATAAATAAATAAAAAATAAAAAATAAATAAATAAAAATGTTTAGTCTAGAGAAAAGAAGGACTAGGGATGACATGATAGCAATCTTCCAGTATTTGAGGAGCTGCCACAAAGAAGATCTGGCTCAAAGCATCAGAAGATAAAACAAGAAACAATGGATAGAAACTAATCAAGGAGAGAAGCAATCTGGAATTAAGGAGAAACTTCCTAACAGTGAGAGCAGTTAACCAGTGGAATGGCTTTCCTTCAGAAGTTGTAGGTCACTGGAGGTTTTTAAGAAGTGACCGGACAGCCACTTGCTTGAGCAGGGGGTTCGATTAAAAGACAATAAGTGTAGGAAATGGTCATAAGTGACTTTATTTATAACCTCAAATGGGCACTAAATAGATTATTGTAAGACGAGAACTAACTGTCTTTCAACATGTTACATTAAGATACGTTGAAATACTTTCCCAATATTGGTGGCTTCTTTTCTTTCTTCACTTTTTCCCCAGCCATGAGTCTCTCTCTCATCTTCCCTTTGTTTTAGGATTTCTTGAACTCCATAGCACTATTTTTGTGTTGACCCGGGAAGTGGCACAAAGGCAACACAGTCACATAAAGTAAGGAGAGTCCCTTTAGTACCTCCAATTTTGCCCCCAGTGTCTAGGTTACCTTCGGCTGGAGAAAAAACTCTCCCAAGAACAGCCTTGAAGTGGAGGAAATTCAGACTGAAAACAAAGTACATACAAACTGTAAATAAAAATCCACACAAACCATGCTGCAGCAATTAACTGGACAGGGCAGGAGAAGGAGTTGCAGACTTGAAAGGCCAGCAAAACACACACAGTTGGGAAGACGCCAGGAACACAGATAGACAATACAAGATAATACATGATTTGCTGTCAACAACTTTGCTGTGCACAGCTTCCCTTTTTTAAACACTGTATTCCCAGCTGCAGCTAATGAAGGGAATCAGGGCCCTTTCCTCCCCCATAAGCCATGCAACTCACATTGTTCCTTCTCTGTTCCTCCCTGCGTGCCCTAGAATGAAGAGAGGGTGGGCCTGGGTCTTCCTCTGAATTCCCTCTTCCTTGCTCTACCTCTCCCCTCCTCTACTCAGCCAGCCTTTGCCCTTCCCCAGTTTCTTTCACAGCCAATGGAGAAGCCACACTCCCACTCCCTGTCAGGTGCTTGGTCTCCCCCTCAGATTCCCCTCAGATTCCGACAGGGGCATGACAATTTTTTTGTTCACACCCAAAAGAACCCAGGCAAATAAATTGAAGGATCAGAGCTATGATGCTACACTGCTGACAGAAATGTCAATTTTACTCAACGGCACGAGACAGTTTGCCTGTGACTTGCTTCCAGTTTAGGCCATTCTTTGGGATCAAGTAGGAAAGTTAAGAGGTCCTGTTCTGAATATCAGTGCATAGAATGGCCTAAACAGTTTTCAAGGGCTAATACGTTGATTTCCAGAAAGCCAATTGTACATTTTCAACTGCTGTTTTGAGAAAATGGACTGGTTTGCTGCAGATGTTACTCTCCTTTAATTTACCGGTGTGCAATTTTCTGTTCATAAGTCAAGGAGAAATGAGAGAATCTACTCCCATTGAATATACGATGTTTTAATTGACTTCCTAGAATAAAGTTTGCAAATGGGTGCACAGGGACTTCCTTGCACGATTCCCTTTTGTAGTAAGATTTATTATTACCTCCATTTGTTCTTTCAGTCATACCATGTTCGGAAATCTTAACGGTTTGCCTGCACATTGATATAATACCAGATCCATGGATTGCCAAAAAGTATCTACGTTTGTATTTCATGGACAATTTATCATAGTATTTACCTTTGGTATTTCATTACCTATTTGCTTTGGACACATGGTGAGTTAAGAAGTGCAGCCACAACAAGGCCAGGAAGAGCAATTAATGTTCAGTGCACTCTGAATTATTTTTTTTGCTAATTACAATCTGCCCTGTTTCTCCTCTGTGCATGTTCTGTTGAATTGTCGAGACTGTGGAAAGATGCAGAGAAGAGCATGAAATAAGATGATTAAAGGCCTGGAGACCAAAACAGACGAAGAATGGTTGCAGAAATTGGCCTTGCCTAATCTATGTCCATAGGGTACCAAGTAATAAATCCATTGCAGGCAATACCTCTGAGTAGAGGTGGGCTTCAAAAATTCTACCAAAGGGTTGCTGGGTAGGTGTGGCCATGGTGGGTGTGGCCTAGTCGGCTTCCTGCACCACAGTAGGGGGGGCGTTTTTGCCCTCCCTGGGCTCCAGAGAGTTTCCTTGAGCCTCCAGGAGGGTGAAAATGGCCTCCCCAGGCTCCGGAGGCTCTCTGGAAGCCAGAAACAGGCCTATTTCCGGCCTTCCCCAACTTCCGGGAGGCCCGTTTTTTGCCCTCCCCGAGCCTTTGCGCGCGCTCTGCACTTACCTGCATCCAAAATGGGCCACGTGGGGACTCCTGGGAGGGGAGGGGAGGGGTGAAGTGGGCGGGGCCAGACAGGAGTGGGATTCCGGTGGGTTCTCTGAACTGCACAGAATCTTAACTAGGGGCTCTCCCGAATCCCTACAAACCCCCAGCAGCCCACCCATGGTTCCAAGTAATAAATCCATTGCAAGCAATAGCTCCGAGACAGGTGAAGTCCTCAAAGAATAGCTTTATTGGAAATATCATATTGGCACACATGTGATGAAAACCAACTCTGAAGGGCCCCTTGGTTTTCACCTAATTAAAAGTAAAAGTTTTTCCCTCAACCACAAACGATCAGTCACATGGCCTAATCGTGGCAGCATCCAGTGGTCTGGTGACATCACTCCTCCTTCCTCTGACCAGGTGTGAGAATATCCTTGGTTCCCAGGAGAAAGGATTTTATTTTGACTATATAAGCCCAACTATCTCTAATCCCCCCCTCCCTATCCCTCAGTTCCAGTGTGTCAACACTGAAGCTCCAAGATAGTTTCGCCAAGGTCAGCTTCAGGACTGACAGTCTAGAGAAAAGAAGGACTATGGGTGACATGATAGCAGTGTTCCAATATTTGAGGTGCTGCCACAAAGAAGAAGGGGTCAACTTATTTTCCAAAGTACCAGAAGGCAAGACTAGACTAGACTAGACTAGGCTAGAACTCTTCATTGGCCAAGTGTGATTGGACACACAAGGAGTTTGTCTTGGTGCAAATGCTCTCAGTATACATAACATAAAAGATACATTCATCAAGAGTTAAGAATCATCAGGTACAACACTTAATAATAGTCATATGGTACAAATAAGCAATCAAATCATACTAGGAAACAGTCAATATAAATCGTAAGGATACAAGTGACAAGTTACAGTCATAGAGTCACAAGTGGGAGGGGATGGGTGATAAGGAGTGATGAGAAGTTTAATAGTAATAGTAGTGCAGACTTTGTAAATACTTGGACAGTCTTAAGGGAATTATTTGTTTAGCAGAGTGATGGCATTTGGGGAAAAACTCCCCTTGTGTCTAGTTGTTCAATGGATGGAAACAATGGATGGAAACTAATCAAGGAGGAAAGCAACCTGGAATTAAGGCAAAACTTCCTAAGAGTGAGGACAATCAACCAATGGAACAGAAGTTGCCTTCAGAAATTGTGGGTGTTCCATCACTGGGAGTTTTTAAGAAGAAATTGGACAACCAGTTGTCTAACGTGGTACAAGGTCTCCTGCTTGAGTAGCAGGTTGGAGTAGAAGGGCTCCAAAGTCCCTTCCAGCTCTATTCTGTAAGATTAATTTATCATTTTTCACCTCTTTATTTCGACGTTATTGACGTCCATCTCAATCTGGTTCATCCAGTCAGAGTTTAACAGGGCTAAACGTATGGAAACAATATTTATTCCAGCAGCTGTTAAAAATCTGTGCCTATGGATTAATGTCAGCTTCTAAATGTACCATGCTTTAGTTAATTCCACCCAAGGACAGATGATATCATCCTGTAGGAAGGAATATATTAGCAACTTGTCAGCCCCAAGGTAGTAAAAGTAGGCCGTGCATTATACAGAGGACTCAAAGGTCATGCCAGGAAGAGATATTGGCAATAAGTCAATTAATTTTTTTTTTTTTGGAATTTTTGACATTTTACATATTTCTGGATAAGCGTGACCGTGGTTTTTTCAGTTAGCTAAATTCAGATCCTGGCTTGGTGAAATGGGAGCTCTGCCTGTCCCCCCTCCCCCCCCCCACACACACAAATCCTTTAAGTGATGAGTAAATGGGGAGCCAGCTATGCTGAGATAATCCTCTTGGCAGGAGGGACGAGAGAAAGGGAACTATTTATGCCACCTACTTGACCAAATCAGTGTGTTATTTGTGTGGTGCACTTTGATGTGGGCTCTGCATTTTAAGGGATTCCTCTTTGTACAACATCCAGCCTTTCATTACTACTCAGCTGGGCCACTGTAAATGCTTTATGGGGAAGTATGAATGGATGCTGGATGCCCCTTCTGACAGATCTCATAGGGGACATGTTTCCCAGTGCCCCCAAAGAAAGACTTTGCTTTCTTTCTGTTCAAAAGGCTTGTCATGGCCCACAACACTGTCAAAATTAGAGTGTTCGCATCACTGCTTTATTCAGTGATGTGACAGTGATTTTTCTATATATTATTTTTCTCTCTGTCTCTCTCATTATTCTATCTCAGAATAGCTCTATTCTACGTCAGAATAGCTCTATTCGGATTGATTGAAAATGACTGGCCCAAAGTCACCCAGCTGTTTTTCAATGGCTGGCTGGGGGATTCTGGGAGTTGAAGTCCACAGGTCTTCGAATGGCCAAGATTGGACACCGCTGGAATGGAGTCTCCTGCTGAAACAGGGAATCGGACTAGAAGTCTTCCAAGATCCCTCCAACCAGGGGTGGGATTCTACTGGTTCTGTCCAGCTGTACAGAACCAGTAGTTCTGAAGAGCAACAGACACAAAAACGGTTCTGTGTCTGCTGCTGTTTTGGCCCACCCGCCTGCCTGAGCTCTTACCTGTCCTTTTATTTCCTGCTTTTTCAACCGCAGCTGCTTTGCGTGGCTCAGCTGCGGTTGAAAAAGCAGGAAAAAAGGGCTTTTCCAACTGCTGTGCGCCCGCACGCAGCGCTGCTCAACTGTCTGGGCAGCTCAGCAGGTCGTAAATTGCACTCGTGCGACTCGCGCATGCGCGCGCGATGCAAAGCAACAGAGCCAGTAGTTATACCGGTCGGATCCCATCCCTGCTTCCAACACTGTTATCTTGTTATACTCTTCTGGTTTATCAAGATAAACCTGGAATTCTTCTTAAGAATGAGGCACTGACGCAGAATTATTTATAATAGGGGTGTCCAACCTTGGCAACTTTAAGACCTGTAGACTTCAACTCCCAGAATTTCCCAGCCAGCCATGAACAAAGTCTACAGACAGAGAGGACCGCTTGTTTGAAAATCTATCCTAACCAAGGAGGACAAGATTCAGGAGTCCATCTGCATTTGAAAGACAAAGGGCACTCTTTTGAAGACAGCAAAATCCACATTTTGGACAAAGGGGATCACTGGTTTGAAAAAGGGGTCAAAATTGAACAGCCCTCTCTGAACAGAGGGGGAGGGATAGGACATCATCTATCTTCAGTCTACAACACAGTTCTTTCAGCAGTTCCAAGAAGGCTCCATTTGCATTACTCAGGTGACCTTGAGGACACAGCTAAACATCCTGGTGGCCTCAACGACTCTCTAAAAGAATGCAAATGACCAGCGGTCTGCAAGAACAATTGCTGGAATTGGGTTGTCTAGTCTGATAAAAAGAAGGACCAGAAATGACATGATAGCAGGATTCCAATATCTCAGGGGCTTCCACAAAGAAGAGGGAGTCAAACTATTCCCCAAAGCACCTGAAGGCAGAACAAGAATCAATGGGTGGAAACTAATCAAGGAGAGAAGCAACTTAGAACTAAGGAGAGCTTTCCTGACATTAATCATTGGAACAACTTGCCTTCAGAAGTTGTGAATGCTCCAACATTGGAAGTTTTTAAGAAGAGATTGGACAACCATTTGTCTGAAATGGTATAGGGTTTTCTGCCTAGGCAGGGGGTTGGACTAGAAGACCTCCAAGGTCCCTTCCAACTCTGTTATTCTATTCCTATTTCCATTCCTATTTCCATTCCTATTCCTATTTCCATTCCATTCCATTCCATTCTATTCTATTCTAACCAATATTCCCACTGCATTGTGCAATTTCCTTCATTTGCAAAGAATATAGAATGGAATACAGAGCAGGAGCTCTGAAACTAGAAGGATACTTCCAAATATATTATTTGCAAAAGGTAAGACAACAAGATCATGGTTTTATATTATTGTTGTTGTTGTTGTTGTTGTTTATTTGTTTTTGCCATGATAGCTAGACAGACCGACCGACCGACATAATCTCTAAGCCCCAGATCCTGCATAAACAATTTGGCTCGCCTTTTAGGGCCTTTAGTGCATTGTCAATTCCATCCTACTTTACATGCGTGACAACTGCAATAGATTTATGAAGGGAACCCTTTCCCAAAGTCAATTAATCAATCATTTATTGTCAAATAGCAGCTTGCCATTATACAGCTTTAGCCATATGTCAGAAGAACAGATCCTACACATTAATAAAATGTTCATAAATAGTTGCGAAGGAATGCTTGGAATAACAAATCACAACCCTAAACCAGAAAAGTATCAGGGTTGTTAGTAGTCCACATTTTCCTGGATCTTAGTATGCCCTGATAGTGGCTGAACAGTTTTTTTTTTCTTTTTTAAATGTTACTTCTTATGACTTATAGTAAGAAAGAATCATTTGTCTTATAGCAATCTAGTGATGTCTTAACTGTGAATAAAGAGTAAATATATTTAATGCAAAGATGATTATTATACATTTCATATTCCAAAGTTTTCTTTAAGGAAATGCTTTATTTGGCACTCAAACGAACTGTCTTACCCCTTCAGAACAAACTATATTCTCTAAACAAAATTCATTCCTATGGCCCTTCTTCAGACTATATACATTTAATAAATAAATTTAACCAATGAATGAGTGAGGTCAATGCTTGTTTCTTACTTTTCATGCCATTTTGGGGCTTCTATGTTTACTTTTTACTATATGGTTGTTGCAGGGAAAATAAAATCCTCACTCACTTTCTTTTAAGTTCTCCTGCTGTTTTTCTAAAATCTCACAGACTAAATAACAATGACCGTAGGAGGAGAGGCACAACTGGGAGGCAGGGTTAAGTGTGTCATTAGCTTAGAGTCTTTATGTTGTCACAAAGGTTCAAATACAAGCCCTCTTCAATTCTGTTGACCCTCATGTGGCACCAATGTACGTTTAGTTAACTAGATGATTGTGTATAGACTTTAGCAATAAATCTTTTGAACTGCAATTTGACTCACGGTTGTGATCATTTATGCTTGTGATGATTCCCCTGGATGCCTCCCCAGATGCCTCTCCAGGTGTCACCTCGGAGGAGGGTGAACCAGTTCCAGAAACATTTGGAGGGGAGTTGGTCAAGCAGCTGTCTGAGAAGGATTTGGCTGAAGCACAGCTGTGGCAGGACAGCCCTGAGGCATCAGGTGGAGAAAGCATACAGCTGCAGTCAGTCAGTGAAGAGGTAGAGGAACTGCCTTCTGCTCTGATCCAAGAACATGTAGGGCGGAGAAAAGGCAGGAGCAGAGAGAAGGTCAGCCAGATTACTCAGAAAGAGGCAGCCTAGCCTCCCTTGAAGGGTTGCGCCAGAAGTTAGCATAGCAGACACAGGGAAGCAACGCTGGGAACAACAGTCATTTCCTTGTTGTGTGTTCTTGCCTTGAACTTCAGATCATGTCACTTCTTTTGTGGCCTGCCAGTGGCCAGCAGAGCTGGTGGCAGACTCGGACAGTGAGGAAGTTGGGGAGAAACATAGGCCAGTCCTGGAGACTGGGGTAGGGTCTGACAAATGCTCTGTGTTGGAGGCAAAGATGGGCTCAGGGCCATCTGATAGTTATCAGCTGCCTTTGGAGTCAGAGATCAAGAAGAACGGACTGGAGCCTGAAGAACGGCTGGAGCCTGCTCCCAGTGGGCGCATGTGCAGAGCTGCCAGGAGAAGGGAACAAGAGTCGATTTGGAAGTAAAGGCTCAGGTATTCCCCATAGGGAATAACGAGGAGCAAAAGAGGAGTGGTGTTTGCAGGAGACAATTAGTTCAATTCATTAAGAGTGAAGATCTGTTCCTGACGTCTTGCCAAGTATTGTCTGCTAAAGAGTGACATTTGGAAGCTATCGGCCTGGCAACTCTCCAAGCCTGATAAAGGTCTGTAGTTGTGAAATCTCATAAAACGCTGTTTGCCGGGACTTTGCTGGAGGGGAATTCACTTTAACCTAAACGGGTTTTTTTATCAGAACGAGGAGTCTGCTTCAAGATCTTGGGAAGCCCAGGTCAGAACAGTCTCAGTTGAGGCCTAGCCTTTGCCTGTGGATTTGCCCTGCCTTGTGGATTTGCCTTTGCCTTGGAAACTTGCTTTTGCCTCGTGGACTAGATTCCCCTTTGTCTTGATGACTAGGGTTGGCTTCGTTTGAGTAGCCTGTGGAATTGGGTTGAGCTTCTGCTGACACAGGGGATTGCTGGGGAATAACCAATTCAGGCTCAGAAGCTTTAGTAAGGACTCCTTACACCCATGGTGCATCTATGTTGTGTGTGTGAGTGAGCAGGACAGCACAGTGCTTGGCAGTCACTGTATACAACCTTTTCCCAACTGTAGTCTACCTTCTGCAAATAGACCTCACTTTGCAAAGAGGTGTCCCTTTGCCCTCTTCAACTCAGAGGGGCCCAAACATTTGCTTGAATGGATGAAGCAGAAGGAGAAAGAAATCCTATCTGGTCGTGACACCATGTCATCAATGCAGAGTCAGGTTTGGAAACAGCCCTGTGGTTCAGATAGGGGAGGGAGGGAGGGAGGGAGGAATTCCTAAGTAGGTGAGCCATAAGCTGCCCCCTCCATGCCTGTGGGTATTCCATTTCTGTTTCTATCTCTTGATCAGAGTCTTCTCTTGTGCCCCACAGCTAGCCATCTGAAGAGTGGAGTGCTCCTCTTCCCCCTACCCACGAAGAATACTAATATCAAAATTGCCCCCGTTTCTTGATGGTGGGAGGATAAAACCCATCCTCCTTACTAAAGGGGATTTCTGCTGGAAGCAGACTCCTTTTCAGAATGAGATGCACGCACCTGCTCTAAGCTCGCTGCAAGTAATACAAATTTACAACTTCAGTTTTTTGTTTTCACTCCTTGGATGTCCAGGTGCGTCTGCTCCTGCCGATGTCACCCGAGGTCACTTTAATTAAGATCAGCCCTTTTCTCTTGGCCGAGATGTTCCAAATGGTTGTCACGGAGGAGCTTCCTCATGCTTTTGTCCGGTGCCAGCAGCTGGTGACAGCTTGGCAAATTATGAGTTTCTTGGCTTAAAACAAACTAAATGGCAGATAAAACAAGCCGTCAGCTGAGTAAATACCGCACCTCTCTTTGGCTCCCTGGGAAAGGAGGAGATTAAGGAAGAGTACTTAGTGTTCATAATTACTAGCAAGAGGCAAAATAGTAGGCTCAGGCCGGCTGGAGATTGTTCCATTATATCCAATTAACACCCACTTGATTGTTCTTAATTGCTTAGGTTTGATGACAGCAGAGCAGAGACATCAATGCTCACATTGGCAGATACCACCTGGTCATTTTGCTGGTATTCGGAACTTACGCATCAAGATGAACGAGAGCATCTCGTTCATTACAGAAGGGACTGGTGGATATTATGTCCCCTTTTGTAATCTGGGGTTGTTGTTCTCAAATATTGGAACACTGCTATCAGATAACAGACAATCAGAGTTGGAAGGGACCTTGTAGGTCATATAGTCCAACCCCCCGCCCAAGCAGGACAGCCTACAGCATTTCTGACAGATGGCAATCCAATCTCTTTTTGAAAGTCTCAAGTGATGGAGCTCCCACAACTTCTGAGGGCAACTTCTGTTCCATGAGTGGATTATTCTCACTGTCAGAAAGTTTCTCCTTATTTCCAGGTTGAATCTCTCCTTGTTCAGTTTCCATCCATTCTTCCTTGTCTGGCCTACAGGTGCTTTAGAAAATAGCTTGACCCCCTTCCTCTCTGTGGCAGCCCCTCAAATATTGGAGGACTGCTATCATGTCTCCCCTAGTCCTTCTCTTCACTAGACTAGCCAAGCCCAGTTCCTGTAACTGTTCTTCATATGTTGTAGTCTCCAGTCCCCTAATCATCCTGGTTGCTCTTCTCTGTACTTTTTCTAGAGTCTCAACATCTATTTTGCAATGTGGTGAACAAAACTGGATGCAGTAGTCTAGGTGTTTCTGGAGCAGTGGAAGAGAGAAACCACTGGTCTTTTTTGGGGATGGGGGGGGCGGGTTAATCTTGAATTGGTCAAAGAGAAAGATTCTCTTGTGTCAACCTCCATGGTGGGAATCCAAATGTTGTCCCACTTTGCTGAAAGAGATTCTGAAAGGAAGATGTGGGTTTTTGGGAACGACCTTGTGTTCTGGCCCAAACCTTGTTCCAAGGAAACAAATATGAAACCAAGGTAACGGCAAAACCTTTTAATGATTCTTTATGAATTCCGTTCCTTCTCGGTTAAAAGGCTGTTTCAAAATAATTGTCTGTGATAAGAACGAGCCTTGCCAAGGTTGTGTAATGCTGCCAAGAACACTAGATAAAGTCACTAAGAAATATTTCAAACACAAAGAGTCTCCAAACACCAACCAAGATATTCCGAATGTCCACAAGGCTTGAGTGCAAAAACTCTGGTTTCTCAGCTGCCTTTTATCTCTTAAAGGAGGGGCCATCACCTTGCAGCCTTACTCCCAAGTCATCCGTGCTGCTGCAGCTGCTCTTTCCTTCGAGCAGCCCTACGTGCACACGCACTGGGCACAGGCTCCTCGGGACCCTCTTCATCACTGCTGCCAGCCTCCACAATCTCTGAAGGCAGCATTCCTCTCCCTGATGGTCCTGGCCCCATCCCTGCCTCACACACAGGCTCCTCATCTGAGTCCTCGCTCTCCGAGACCTCAGCCATCCGCACCTGCTGCCAGCGAACCACAACACCTCGTTCCAAAAAAATGCAATGTGCCTTGTTGAAACCAGCAATGGTGTGAATGGGGGGGAAAGGCGACCAGAAGGACGTCTTCATGGACAGCTTTTCTTTGCTCTCTTGGTGTTCCTTCCTTTGGTTGACTTGATTTTCCTTCCTTTGGTTGACTGCTTTTCTGATTGTCAGATCCGTGTATTTGTCATTTCTTCAGTGGAAAAAGAAAAAAAAAAAAGGGGGGGGGGAGATTGATAAAGAAATCCTTTCTTGATGTAACCTGAATATATTTAACCTTATATCGAATTTGTATAACTCACACATGATACAATATAGGGAGAAAAGCCAGATGGCCAGAACCTATCACCTCCGAGAGGCACAGCCAGGAGATGAGAAGATCATAAAAATTCCACAGTGAGATGTGTCCGGGGAATCTCTGGAAAAAGTTCGTTATAAAAAGGGGGTGGGGGGAAATTAGGTATGTCCTGGGAAACTGTGAGAAAGATTGTTCCTACAGAAGGGGTGGGGTGGGGAATTAACATACTGCCTTTTGTTTCACTAAATACACATCGAGATAAGGGAAGGGGTTCTAAACTCCCTTACCTATACCTGTATGCCTGAGGGACCTCAGACGCTGCTTTGAACTCCTACATGAATTGTCTCATCTCAGTAAAGGATTCCTTTTGATACGTTTGGTTTTCAGAAGTTCATTCTTGTTTATTGAATGGGAGAAAGTTCTGTAGCCTGACACTGATGTTCGTTAAAGATCTGTGCTAGAGGGCTGGACATAAAGAGATAGAGTAGAATAGAATGAGCTGGAAGGGACCTTGAAGGTCCTCCAGTCCAGCCCGCCCCCCTGCTCAAGCAGAAGAACATATACCATTTTAGATAAGTGTCTGTCTAGACTCTTCTTAAAAACATCCAGTGATGGAGCCCCCATGATTTCTGGAAGCAAGCTGACAGAAGCCATGAAGGTGTCAAAATGGCATTACATATGTCATGATGTTATGTCACAGATGACATTGTTTGCATGAAGCACACAAAGTCACCTGCCCATCTCTGTTGATGCCCATATCAATAGAATTAGAATTTGAATTTGAACCAGAATAGATCTGGGAGCGACCTTGAAGTTCTTTTAGTTCAACCCCCAGCATTTCAGACAAGCCTCCAGTGATAGAAGCACCTACAACTTCTGAAGGCAACTTCTGTTCCACCGATTAATTGTCCTCACTGTTAGGAAGTTTCTCCTTAATTCCAGGTTGCTTCTCTCCTTGATGAGTTCCCATCCATTGCTTCTTGTCCTGTCTTCTGGTGTTTTGGAAAATAAGTTGATCTAGATTAGATCTCTCTTTAATGACCTTCTGCCCATTACTTCTTGTCCTGCACTTAATTCTCTCCTTGATTAGTTTCCATCCATTGTTTTGTTGTCTTGCCATCTGGTGGAAGGCAGTTAGTGCTTCTCAAATTCTTTCCTGAAATGTTCTTTTATTACAGAGTCTGAAGTGAAGGCCTACTGTCGGTATATTCATGAACTGGAATAGAGCATGGTATCAAGGTCAGCCAATGAATAGGCATAGCAACTAAATAAGCCAATGAGGATAGTTTGGAAACTGAAACTAGAAATAGCCTAGGCTGGAAACTGAAACTAAAAGTAGCCTAGGCGTGGTTCTATGTTAAGCTCTGCAACTCTGCAGCTGTGTTGAGCTCTGAGTCTGTCTATTGAAGATGAAACTAACTTGCTTGCTGAAGACTGGAGCTCTGGTCTGAACTTGCAACATGTTTCTGTTTGCTCCATGTTGGAGAAATTTATAATTGGTAAAATCTACTTATATTTATAAAGATCTTAAATGAAGCATCAGCAATCTGTGTTTATTTTTCTGGTGCTGAATTATCGCTGCAAAACTCTCAGTAAGTACTATTTAATAATGAGGAAGTTACTGGAGTATATGCAGTACTTTAAAAAAATATATATTATGGTAAGAATGATGTGTCTTGACATTGCTGAGTATAGTTAGAGTACAGAATTCACAGAAAAACAATGTTGGAAGGGACTTTGAAGATCTTAGGTTTAGGTTTTATTTAATTTATATACCGCTCCCTCTCCCAATTCCTGGGACTCAGGGCAGTGTACAGCCAGAATTAAAACAATACATAAATACAAAATTTAAAAACAGATTAAATCAATGGCTGCAAATTAAAACAATACAATAATAAAAACAGGGTAAGTAAAATAACAAATTTAAAACCCTCCAATATTACTAGGCCAGACCGGCTTGTTGAAAGAGATGAGTCTTCAATGCGCGCCGGAAGGTTCGCAGGTCAGGGATAGTCCGTATCTCCGGGGGTAACTCATTCCAAAGGGAGGCTGCTCCCACAGAGAAGGCCCGTACCCTCAGGGTCGCCAGCCGACATCGTCCAGCTGACGGCACCCCAAGGAGGCCCACCCTGTGAGAGTGCACAGGTTGACGGGAGGCCGATGGTGGCAGAAGGCGGTCCCGTAAGTACCCGGGTCTCAAGCCATGGAGCGCTTTATAGATGACCACCAACACCTTGAATCGCACCCGGAAGGCCACTAGAAGCCAATGCAGCTCGCGCAGGAGCGGTGTAACATGGGAGCTACGAGAAGCCCCCAGAATCACCCACACGGCCGCATTCTGCACCAACTGGAGCCTCTTCAAGGGGAGCCCCATGTAGAGAGCATTGCAATAATCGAGACGGGAAATGATGAGGGCAGAGGTGACTGTGAGAAGTGCATCCAGATCCAGAAAGGGCCGCAACTGGCAGATCCGTCGGACTTGATAAAAGCCCCCCTGGCGACGGCCGTGATACGATCTTCCAATGACAGCCATACATCCAGGAGGACACCAAGATTGCGCGCCCTCTCCGTGGGGGTCAAAGTTTCTCCCCCCACAGCCAGCGATGGAGTAAGCCAGCTGTATCTGGACACAGGAAATCACAGCCACTCGGTCTTGGTAGGGTTGAGTTGGAGCCTGTTTAAACCCATCCAACTCCTCATGGCCTCTTATCACTCAGATCCTATATCACTCCAGACAAGTTGCTGTCCAGTCTCTTCTTAAAATCCTCCTGTGATGGATCACCCACAACTTCTGGAGGCAACTTCTGTTCCACCAGTTGATTGTCCTCACTGTCAGGAAATGTCTCCTTAATTTCATGTTGCTTCTCTCTTTGATTAGTTTCCATCCGTTGCTTCTTGTCCTGCCTTCAGATGCTTTGAAGAATAGGTTGACCTGCTGTTCTCTGTGACCACCCCTCAAATACTGGAAGACTGCCATCATACAAAAGAAACATACAAGTATAAAGTGCATAAAATGCATATAAAACAAAAATAATAAAATAATAAAATGATAAAATAAATAAAATAATTAAAATTAAAACAAAACAAAAATGATAGAAATGATACAAATAATACAAATAATACAAACTCTTTTAGTTCAAAATGAAAAGGATTCTGGTTATGACTGCCCAATATCTTTTTGGGTATATATAGATAATATCACTGATCAATTAGATAAGATTATTTTTTAAAAATTGAAATTTAGCAATAACAACAAAACCTTCAAAGATTCAGGAAATATCTTTCAGTACTCTTTGCATTGTTAAAGCTGTGCAAATGTCTTCTGAAATCTTCCTTTAAGCTTATTTTATCACCTCAGGTTTCAATGTATGGTTTTGTCAAAAGATGTAGTTGTTCACCTCCGCAATTCTTCTGTGGTGCTATTGAAAAATTAGTTTTAAAAAATCAGAAACCAGTGATTCTGAATTAAAAGATTTTGGGCTAAAATAAATAAACCTGTGTTGGCCCACAGCACAAATAAATCAGTTGATGTTTTAAAATAAATTGAGTGACGATGTTTAATATATTTTCCAACCCCGACACAAACTAATTGAAATATGTTTGCCACATTACTATATGAAACATTCATGATAATAATGGTATTTTTTTGGTTTTTCACTATATTCATTATGGATAGTTGTAAATCTAGAATCATCTTATGAGACAGGCAGCTTATACCCGTCCTTTAAATAGATAAATGGCATTACAAAGTGTCTGGTTTTATGTTTGGTCTCAGTTACTAGACTGGAGCTGGCCACCAGTAGATAGACATTCCAGTGGTGGGATTCATTTTTTTTATTTCTGGTTCTGTGGGTGTGGCTTGTGGGTGTGGTATGGCTTGGTGGGCGTGGCTTGGTGGGCATGGCAGGGGAGGAAGGTTACTGCAAAATCCCCATTCCCTCCCCAGCCCACTAATCTGCTTTCTAGCTTCGTTCTCCTGTGCTGGGCAACCAAAGAAGACCCAGGCAACCAACTAGGACTCAATGGGAGGCAGAGAAGAGATGGGGATGGGGCCAGTCCAGGGGTGGGTTTTTACCGGTTCTGTCCACCTCTATAGCTCTGAAGAGCAGCAGACATAGAACCGGTTCTATGTCTGCTGATGTTTTTGCCTTCCCACCCACCCGGGTTCTTACCTGATCTTTATTTCCTGAATTTTTCAATTTCAGCTGCCGTACGAGGCACAGCTGCAGTTCAAAAAGCAGGAAAAGAGGGCCTTTTGAAAGGCTGCTTCTCTGCACGCAGCATGTTGATGACGATTTACAGATGCGCGCTGGCAGCGTGCAGGGAAGCACATCGTAAATCACCAAACCTCGTAAATGACTGAACTGGTAGTTAAACCCTGTTGGATCCCACCCCTGGGCCAGTCAGAGGTGGTATTTGCTGGTTCTCCGAACGACTCAAAATTTTCATTACCGGTTCTCCAGAACTGGTCCGAACCTGATGAATACCCACCTCTGGGACATTCCTTTGCTTATCGGTTAGCCATGCCCTTTAAGTGCTACAGATTCTCAGCGTGGAGATATCTAGAACACTTTGATGACCTTAACATCCAGAAGAGCCCACTAACCTATTCTGTTTCAGATGGGAAGTTAGGAAGCATGAACAGTGGGAAACCTCGCCAGTGGGAAGCGCTTTTTGCTCCAGCTTCTAGTCTGTATGTTGCCAATGGAAGGAATGGCCTGGCAAATACAAATGCTCCAAAATTGTACATGAAGAAATCTCAATGTGATCTTAATAGTAGAACACAGAACAAAAAGATGGGAAGGGACTTTGGAGGTCTTCTAGTGGTCTTCCCTTGCTCAAGCAGGAGACCTTATTTCAAAACAGGTCAGATTTCAAATCATGTAGAGAAATGTTCAGCCGTTTGCACCTGGGATATAGTCAATCAGGATAGAGCTGGAAGGGACCTTGGAGGTCATGTAGTCCAGCCCCCTGCTCAAGTAGGAGACGCTATACCATTTCAGACAAGTGACTGTTTTGTCTCTTCTTTAAAACTTCCAGTGATGGAGCACTCATAACGTCTGAAGGCAAAGCTGTTCCACTGGTTAATTGTCCTCACTGTTGGGAAGTTTCTCCTTAATTCCAGGTTGCTTCTCTCTTTGATTAGTTTCCATCCATTGTTTCTTGTCAGGCCTTCTGGTGCTTTGGAAAAGAATTTGACACCCCCCCCCCTTTTCTTCTTTGTGGCAGCCCCACAAGTACTGGAATATTGCTATCATGTCACCCCTAGTCCTTCTATTCTTTAGATTGGCCATACCCTAATCCTGCAATCGTTCTTCATATGTTTTACTCTCCAGACCTTTAATCATCTTAGTTGTTCTTCTCTGCACTTATTGCAAAGTCTCAATATCTTTTTTTGCAATGTGGTGACCAAAATTGGATGCAGTATTCCAGGTATGGCCTTACTAAGGATTTATAAAGCGGTACTAATCCTTTGCATGATTTTGATTCTATGCCTCCGTTTATACAACCAAGGATAGTATTAACTTTTTTGGCTGCTGCCGCACTCGGCTGGCTCATGCTTAAGTGATTTCTAGAATGCCTAAATAGGGCTCCTGTCTGCAAGACATTTAAAGCATGTACATCACTAAAAGAAGGATAATATTTGGTATGTGAATTCTTGATGTGTTTGGGATTGATTGTTATTAGAGAAGAGCCTAATGCTGGGAAAGATCGAGGGCAATAGAAGAAGGGGGACGATAGGGAATGAGGTGGCGGGATGGAGTGCCTGAAGCAGTCGGTGTGAGCTTGAATGGACTCTGGAGGATGATAGAGGACAGGAAGGCCTGGAGGAATGTTGTCCATGAGGTCACGATGGGTTGGAGACAACTTTGCAACTAACAACAACAACAACAACAAAGCCAAGCATAGAAATGTTCTTTCATTCCGCTGTAGAGAGGAACTTCCTAAATTGCAACTCATGAAATAAAATAATCTGATTTTAAAGAAGGGGATTTCTGGTTGGAGATCTTATCAAAAGGGGCAAAAAAGTGAACCGGATAGCAAGTAGATTTATTATGCATCTTAATCTTTCCGTAGTTAAGAGACCTATTAAAGCAGAACATCCGTAGTGATTAATGGATCCTGGGGGATTCTGTCTGATCAAAGGGGACCAGGGAATTTGATACTTTAACTCCTAAAGTATCCCCTCTTGGAATTCAGATTTTAATTTCCTTGGGTTTTGTGGAAGAGAAAGGATCAAAGGACATGGCAACAAGAATGGAGAGCGGTTTGGGCTGAATCCAAATGAATATAAGCTTGTTGGACTTAGGTTAAAAGCATTTTTAGAATCAGAGGGGTGTCATTCAGAAGAATTATTTTGTCCAGTTAATGTTAGTTATGTTTTCCTCTCCAAGGTGCTGTTGAATTCTTTCGTATCAAATTTGCAAAACATATTTGCTTGTAAAATCACTCATATTCGTTCCAAAATAATTCAGCTACTTTTGATTTTGACAAATTCCTTGTTTCAGCTGGTGTGTTTTACCAATTCCTCAAACTTGGCTTTAAAAGGTTTCAAAAATGTTTACATCCACTTTATTGCATATTTATGGGCAATGGACATTTGGTGTATATACTAGTGTTTTCCTTGGGTGTATAGTTTTACAAATATTTTTTTCCAAATGAAAATGTACAAAAATTTTGTATGTGTCTTGTTCTGAAACATATATTTGAGTGTACTTTTGTTTTCAATGTGTGGTATTTGTGTTTTGAGCTGATAGCTATTTATGCAGTTGTTCCATATATTGAACAAGTTTGAAACTCGTTCATTCATCTAAACATACTGATCACCTGAAATTCTCATCTATTCTTAACCACACATTGTAATGAAATTCTTACTACCAGATTTTAATCCAACACAAACCTTAACTTACATAGATAGATAGATAGACAGATAGATAGATAGATAGATAGATAGATAGATAGATAGATAGATAGATAGATAGATGATAGATAGATAGATAGATAGATAGATAGATAGATAGATAGATAGATAGATAGATAGATAGAAGATAGATAGATAGGTGATAGATAGGTAGATAGATAGATAGTGTTCCCTTAAACACAGGAGATTTACTTTTGAGTAGCTATGTGTAGGATGAAAATGAAAAATGAAGTAGGTTTTCTTAAATCTGATGTTGAGGAAACTGATGTAGAGTGGACATTTTATATGTGCAAAGATAGACACTGAAATAGTTTAGAAGTTTTTAGTACCACACTAGTCAAGGGGGAATGCATTCAGTTAGTTGATGTTAGTCTTTTTTACAAATTCCATTTTTTAGCTTGCATATATTAACTCTGATAGGATGGTGTGGACATTAAACTAACAGAATGTCATATTTATCTGAAAGCTGGCACTTTCTTAAGGCAGTGCTTGATGAGGAGAGGAGAGAACATACTTAATTTATATTGGTAGTTTTTTTCCCCCCTTTACTAACTTAAATTACACAGAGCCATTTAGGAAAGGTGACATGTGTGTATCTTTCACCCATCTTTTATCATCACTACCATTCCTTCATTTAATACAACTTGTGACAAGCAGGAACATTAATTACAGTTAACAATGTAATGTGAAGTCTGCCTGGAATTTCTTTTTAAAGAAAAAAGAAAAAAAGAAGCCAACCCAATCAAGGAGGTTTCATCTTAACGCTGAGCTTGAAGTCAAAGTTCAGAAGTTAGAAATCAAGTAGCCTCAGTTATCAAATTATGTTAATGATTCTAAAGAAAGCTTGGGGTATTTTTTCCCCTGTATTCTGTCCTCTTGTTATGGCAACTAATGGGACCAGAAAAGCTGATAGCCAATTAAAGCTGGCTGCTAGAATGTGCTTAAAATATACATAGACAGACAGGCATGCTGTTTAGGTACCCAGGAATTTTATGCACAGCTCATACAAAGGAGCTGAGAGTAATTTTTCATCTTATTGGTGCACACAACAAAACTTCTTTCACATATAGACAGGGGTAGGCTTCAAAAATGTTAGCAATCGTTTCTCTGCCTGGTGGCTATGGTGGCTATGGCCTAGTCAGCCTCCTGGGCTCTGGAGGCCCTCTGGAGTCCAGAGACGGGCCCATTTCCGGCCTCCTGGAACTTCTGGGAGGCCCATTTTTCACCCTCTCCAGGCACCAGAGGCTTTCATCGAGCCTCCAAGGAGGGTGAAAACAGTCTCCTCAGGCAGAGCCTCTGGGAGACCCATTTTTCACCCTCTTCAAGCTCTGCGCAGGCCCTGTTCTTACCTGGCATCCAAAATGGGCCGCGTGGGGACTCCTGGGAGGAATGGGCAGGGTGGGTGGGGCCAGCCAGGGGTGGGATTTGCTGGTTCGCCAAACTATTAAAAATGATAAAATGAGCTACTGGTTCACCTGAACTGGGGAGAACCAGGAGCAGCCTACCCCTGCATATAGTTATGGCAACTGGAGAGAGAAAAAATAAGAAGAAAGGTCAACTTTCTTATAATGTCAACTCATAAAACATTCCTATGCCTGTTTTAGTAGTTGCCCTAAAAAGGGAGGGAAAGCGAAAGTACATTCCAATTCTTTATCGTGGGATAAAGGAAAGATTGTAACTAAAATACCAGAGTTTTTTGCCCTCGAATATATTGAATTGGAGAACGTGAATGATGGCACCCAGCCGGTGAACATCTCAGTTGGAGAATCTGATTTATGACACACCCAGTGGGGTTAGGTGACTTTAAATGATGTATGCCAGAGTTGGCTTCATACAGGGCAGGGCCAGTATGTTGCCTCTAATTAATCCTTTGAAGTTTTTTGAAGTTTGGCTCGAGAATCATGATTTAATTAGAGCGATTGCTGGAATCCTGACATGTAATTTATAATGACTTCTAATACAACTATTAAATCTAATTGTTGTATCTGCATCTGGATGATTAATGAAGAATTGTGCGACCAATGCTAGAGAGATTGCTGCCCAGGATATAAACCCTTTGACTGTATAAATATACGTCCCTTCTTTCTGAAATAGTCACAGATAATAAGAATAACAGCCGCAAAGACAACAGATGAGGAACAAAAGACAACCAACCAGGGAATTAGCCTCCAATAATGAGAAGTTGTTTCATAATTTCTAATCAGTGGTAAATTCCCAATGCAACCTTCACTAAATGTTTGGGAAACATGAAAAATGGCAAACACTGCTAAACTTCCATTATCATGAAAACAATCGTTTTGGTTCTATTTACATGTAATTGTTTCTTCCCTATACTTCTCATTGGGACAGCTGAGATTTTTTTCTTAGGAAAAAAAAGGGAGGTAGGATGTTTTTAAAATTGAAATTAAGATCAAGATTTAAAATGCCCTTGAAAAATAGTTATCATTCTATAACAGGAACAATAATAACAGTATCAACCCCTGACTGGATTGCAACATTAGTAAAGGAAAAAAATATACAATGTACATTCTGAATAGTTTGTAATCACAGTAATATTTTGTGCTATCGTGCAATCTAATTCAGAGGTTTCATACAATACAAAAATGCTTGAGAGGCCACATATGAAAAGCAGCATTTTTCAAACTTGGAAACTTTTAAGATGTGTGCATTTCAATTCCCAGAATTCCTGTCTGTTTTCTGTCATTTCTGTCTGTCTGTTCATCTATCTATCCTTCCATCCACCATCCATCTATCCATCCATCCATCTATCCCTCTATCCATCTGTCCATCCATCCATCCCTTTATATATCTATCATATATCTATCATATATCTATCATCCATCCATCCATCCATCATCTATCAATCATATAGCTATTATGTCTATCTATCCATCTATCCATCTATCATCCATCCATCCATTATCTATCTATGAATCATATATCTATTATCTCTATCTATCTATCTATCTATCTATCTATCTATCTATCTATCTATCTATCATCTATCATCCATCCATCCATTATCTATCTATCATCTATCATCCATCCATTTATCTATCTATCAATCATCTATTATCTCTATATATCTATCTATTATCTATCATCTATTATCCATCCATTATCTATCTGTCATCTATCACCCATCCATCCATTATCTATCTATCTATCTACCTATCTATCTATCTATCTATCTATCTATCTATCTATCCATCCATCCATCCATCCATCCATCCATCCATCCATCCATCTATCATCCATCCATTATCTATCAATCATCTATTATCTCTATATATCTATGTATTTTCTATCATCTATCATCCATCCATTATCTATCTATCTGTCATCTATTATCTCTATATATCTATCTATTATCTATTATCTATCATCCATCCATTATCTATCTATCTGTCATCTATCTATCTATCTATCTATCTATCTATCTATCTATCTATCTATCTATCTTCCATCCATTATCTATCAATCATCTATTATCTCTATATATCTATTATTATAATCTATCTTCCATCCATTATCTATCTATCTGTCATCCATCCATTATCTATCTATCTATCTATCTATCTATCTATCTATCTATCTATCTATCTATCTATCTATCTATCTATCTATCTATCTATCTATCTATCTATCTATCTATCTACCTACCTACCTACCTACCTACCTACCTACCTACCTACCTACCTACCTACCTATCTATCTATCTATCTATCTATCTATCTATCTATCTATCTATCTATCTATCTGTCATCTATTATCCATCCATCCATTATCTATCTATCAATCATATATATATTATATCTATCTATTATATCTTTCTAACTTATCCTATCTTATCCCCCTCCCTCTCTCCTTCTATTCTATAAAGAATTCTATTTTAGCGTCAGTTGGAGAAACTTCAGCATTCCTTGATCATGTTATTTCTGCCTCACCAGAAACTAAAAAAAAAGGGTGGGTAATTCAAAACAATAATGGATTTGACAGCATATTATGACAATCAGTCCTGGAGAGCCCCGTAGCCCTAAATACGCCACGCCGCCCCACAATAAAGAGGACAGTTTTTCTTCTTCAGGACATTGGAAATGTCACCGGGAGGGGATTGTTTGTCCCCGTTGCCATGACAACGTCACTGGTACTTATCATTAACTTTCACATCAATTTTTTTTTTTGTTCAAGAGGCAGGAACAAAATCCAGGCTCTCTGTCAGAAGAGGGAAAGAAAAAAACAAAAAAAAACCCACAGCAAGTCAATGTTGGCCCAACTTTTTCCAAAGCTGCTATTCTAATTACTCTGAGATTGATGAGCTTAGTTTTTCACTAAGACTGGTGGCAGTTAATTCCTGTGACCCGAATGGCTCTCGAAGTCTCTTTAAGGAGATGGCGCCCTGGAAGTTTGATTATTAGTGACATCTTGTAACTGAGAAGAAGCTTATCTCTCCAGACAGTGTTGATAACTTGAGACAAGGTTGAACTGGGAAGTGGTGTGACAGCATGTGGCAAATAAATAAATAAGGACCGTCTGCTTCCTGGATCTGGCTAGATCGCCAGAAGAAGGGAGAAAATACCAACCGGTTTCACATGCCGTTGTAAACTCTATGCTTGTAACTTCTGGAGAAGCCTTTCACTCTCCTGTATCTGACCACCTGTAAATATTAGTGCTGTCCGCCTGACCAATCTTACATTTGAATGATAATAATAATAATCAGAATAGAGCTGGAAGGGACCTTGGAGGTCTTCTAGTTCAACCCTCTGCTCAAGTAGGAGACCCTCTACCATTTCAGACAAAAAGTTGTCCAATTTCTTCTTAAAATCTTTCAATGAAAGAGCAGCTGCAACTTCTGGAGACAAGCTGTTCCATTGATTAATTGTCCTCCCACTGTTTGGAAATTTCTCCTGAATTCCAGGTTACTTCTCTCCTTGATGAGTTCCCATCCATTGCTTCTTGTCCTGTCTTCTGGTGTTTTGGAAAATAAGTTGATCTAGATTAAGATCTCTCTTTAATGACCTTCTACCCATTACTTCTTGTCCTGCACTTAGTTCTCTCCTTGATTAGTTTCCATCCATTGTTTTGTTGTCTTGCCATCTGGTGGAAGGCAATTAGTGCTTCTCAAATTCTTTCCTGAAATGTTCTTCTTATTACAGAGTCTGAACTGAAGGAGTAATATTTCATAACGAGGAACTTACTGGAACATATGCAGTTCTTTTAAATGTATATACTAAGAAGACCTTAAAGGTCTCAGAAAAATGTGAGTTCACAAGCACTGTATATTTTAATCCATCAGTCTAAGCCATTATATCCTGGCTTAGGTTAAGTACAAATCACAGATGGAGTTTTGAAGAAAACAGGCATAGGAGATAGCTGCAAGCTTATTGTCATTTCATAAATTGTGGCTAATATTTCTAGCTTTTATTTGATGCTTTTCTCATAAAACATTACTGATTGTCTTCCTTCTTACAGAGAAGCATCTTACTCAAATATTATGGTGATTGTGGAGTCTTCCCCTCCCCCAATTCTCTCTCTTTTTTTCCAGTTGTCTTGGCCCCACTGATGTTCATCTGTAGCGAAAAAAATGTGGTTGCTTCATTGCTGATTTTGATCATAAAGTTATTATCACCCTAAAGTTCAATCTAGAGAAATTGAATTTTGTAACCAAGAGAGAGCTGTTCATGATTTTTTTCCCCTTCATTTTTTTTAAGCCTCTCCTTGTTAATTAGAAGTGTACATATTGGGAAATTAACTATGAAATACTAAAAATGATAAATTATTCCATGTTTGAAAGTATAAATTAAAGGTTTAGTGTATATAAAATTTGTCATGTTTAATTGCAAGTTCAATTAAAATTCAGGATAATGATGATTTATACAGGTTTCTGTGTAATTTGATATTCATTAGCTTAGCCAGACACATGCTGATATTAGCTCGTTAATTATGTTTCCTTTTGTTGAAAGCAGCCTTGTGAAAGCAATCTGTTCAAAGTTTTCCAAACTCATTCGGCTAAATGAATATTTAGCAGCTGTTCGTGCTATTGAGATGGTCACTGTGGCTTCATTTGACTCATACATGGCATCAATCATGCCTACTGTATAACAGCAAGGTTGTCTCATTACAAACTCATTTATGAAGGTTATGGGTGACGTTAACAAGCTACTACATAGCAGCAAAATACAACATTATAGTAACGTCAAGCATTGAGACTGGAGAAAGAACTTACGGTCCAAATATTGAGTAATTCAAGAAATCTGGAGAAATGACCAAGATGGAATGACACTAACCCTTGATTCCTTTTATGGATGAAATGAATGAAGGAGTGAATTGCTGTAATTTCTGAATATTAGACTCTGCCCATACAGTAGCTGCTTTTTCATTTCTCCCCTCGCGCAGCTTTTAATGTGGAGAACGGTGATAACCCAAGAGTTTTATTAAAGCTCCTTCTACAATCTTTCTCAAGAAGATTTTCCATCACAGAAGGCTTTCAAAAAGAGATTGGACAGCCCCCTGTCTGAAATGATATAGGGCTGTGATGGCAAACCTATGGCATGCGTGCCACAAGAGGCACGCAGAGCCATTTGTGCTGGTATGCAAGCCACAGGCAAATTTACCTCACTGTGCATGCGTGCATCTCACAGCTGATTTTCAGCTGGTTTGAGGCTTTTTTCAGCCTCCCAGAGGCTTGAAAAAAGCCTCTGCAGGCTTTTCAGGATGAATAATAGGCCCGTTTCATCACTTCCGGTATTCTGAAAAAGGCCTCAAACCGGCCAAAAATCAGCATGCCCATGTGCAGGAGGTATGGGGGGACATGCATTGCCTTCTGGGTGTTGGCATGTGAGCGCGTGAGCGCCAGCGCACACAGAATTTTTGGCACAGGAGCCCAAAAAGGTTAGCCATCAGTGATATAGGGTCTCCTGGCTTTATAGAGTTGAAGTCCAGAAGCCTTAAAAGTCACCAAGGTTGGACAGACCTGCCCTAGTTCATCTTCTATGGACTTTGTGGACAATTGGATACTTCTGGGAAGCTTGCAAGCTTGGCCTGTGAGACAAAACCTTCCTTTCACCGTTGTTTCTCAGCAACCAGTACAGCATAACAAAACATGCTGCCTAAGAGTTAGCCAAGAGCTAGCGGGTGTTCTTCTACAAACCTCTCCAATCCCTTTCTGAACCTCTGTAAATTGGCTGCAGTTGCTGGCAGCAATGTTCAAAGTTTATTTATGCATGGGTGACCAAAGGATTTCCTTGAATTGGTCTTAAAACTACCTTCCTTTTGTTTTAATGGATGATTGGAAGGCAAGCCTTTCCACTGACTGATTGTTCTCACTGTCAGGAAATGTCTCCTTCTGATTAGTTTCCATACATTATTATTATTGTTGTTGTTGTTGTTATTATCATCACCACCATCATCATCATCAATTACAGTCAGCCAGATGTACAGACTCGGTTTGGCATTTTTGTCTACCTATCGAGTCCTTACCAAGGATCTGGGTAGGCAAATCTGGATGTTCGATGGTGTTACAGAGATTGCCGCAGGATGGAAGCTGTTCCAAGCAAAGCTGCCTTCTGCAATTGTCTGATGGCAAATTTGTCAATGCCTATGGTGTTAGTGCTCCAGTTGTTTTGGGACTGCACCCAAGATGCCTATTACTATCGATACTACCTTCGCTTGCCTTTGCCATAGTCATTCTATTTCTTTTTGTAGGTCTTTGTATTTTGTGATCTTCACCAGTTCTTTCTCTTCTCTTCTGCTGTCTCCAGGCACTGCCACATCCACTATCCAGATATTTCTTTGTCTTTCTTATCGACAACTGTTAAGTCTAGGGTGTTATGTGGCAGGTGCCTGTCTGTCTGTATTGTTGTTGTTGTTGTTGTTTTTGTTGTTAATCTTTGGTGAGATTCACAGCCTTTGGGACTGGCTGGTAGCTCAATAGCTCGAGTCCTAACCAAGGACCTCGGATCTGTTCAGGTAGCGTCAGAGGATATAAGCTGTTCCAAGTAGGGTGGTTTTTTTGTAGGATCACGGTATTCAAGTCTGATAAATTCAGAATTTCCAAATAGCGAGGTAGCCATTTAGGTATTGTTTCAAGGGCTCCAATTACGATTGGGATAAACATGATTTCTTTTTCAAAAGTCGCTCAACTTCAATTTGTAAATGCCAGTACTTTGTGATTTTTTCTTGCTGCTTGTCTTGTTGTTGTTGTTGTTGTTATTATTTCTTTCCTTCTGGTGCTTTGAAAAATAAGTTGACTACAAGCTTGGTGATGATGGTGATTGCTCTTATTATCAGCCAAATCAATCCCACTGCAGAATGAAGGCCCCCTTTCTTGATAGTTATGGACTTTGATCTACCATATGATCCTGTGTGAGTTTGTAAATAGATGTTTGTTTTTCCTACTGCCTGATCTTCTACCTTCTCTGAAATTGAAAAGTTCAGGATCTATTCAGGGAGAGAACCAACCTAGAGATAAGACAGTGAGAACAATTAACCAGCGGAACAACTTGCCTCCAGACGTTGTGGGGGCTCCATGATTGGAGGCTTTTAAGAAGTGATTGTTTTGTGCGGCTCTTGATAAAAATAGGATTGCCAACATGATTGCCAACATCCGATGATGGATACGGAAGAAGAAGAAGAAGAGGAAGAAGAAGAGGAGGAGGAAGAGGAGGAGAGGAGGAGGGCCACTTATCTCAAATGTTATAGGGTCTCCTGCTTGAGCAGGGGGTTGGACTAGAAGACCTCCAAGGTCTCTTCCAATTCTGTTTTTCTGTTATCCTGCTTCACTGAAGGAAACAGAAGTCTTGGAAAATACTTTAATGTGGCTTGGGTATTGTAACAGAATCTTGAAAGTCTGTCAAAACCTCTTTCTCCTTCAACTTTGATGTAGCCTAATCAAGTTGGAATCATTTTGAGTTAGTTTCTCATACTTTTACAGCACACGGTTTCTTTTTTTAAAATGGTTTGATCTTCTCCTACCATTCTGTCAGATCCTGAGAGAAGATGACTCATCTAAAATCACCCAGCAAATTTATTTTGGTATGGCTATGTCTCTCTCTCTGTGTGTGTACATGTGTCTGTATCTTTCTGTACAATTTTTATAAATCGTTCTGAAATATTTGCTATGGACAGTGTTTAAACCTTTAAACAATGGATGAATTGATATCCTCATTAAGAACAAGGAAATTAAGAGACTGCCTGTTATCTATTAACAATACAGGTAGTTCTTGGCTTATGATCGCAATAGAGCCCTACTGACTCAGATGCACATCTGGCCTTTATATCTAGAGGACCTTTTAGAACAGGTTTCAATACTACAATGTCTTTTTTCTTATCTGGATCTTCAAATGTGTCCTTTTGGGCTTTCTGTTTCTGTTTGCTTTAGAGTAAATCCATAGCTTTTCATTTTATCACCCAAATGAGAGGGAGAGGAAGAGAGACAGAAACAGAGAGACAGAGGGAGAGGGAGAGAGAGAGAGGGAGAGAGAGACAGAGAGAGAGAGACAGAGACACAGAGAGACAGAGGGAGAGGGAGAGATGGGGAGGGAGGGAGAGAGAGACAGAGAGAGACAGAGAGTGGGGGAAGGGAGAGGGAGAGAGGCAGAGGCAGAAAGAGGGAGGTAGGGAGAGGGAGAGAGAGGGAGAGGAAGGGAGGGAGAGGGAGGGAGGGAGAGAGAGATGCATTCAGTACTAGGTGAGGACTTCTAGGTTTCAATGTCTGTGGAAATTCTCAGTCATCCAGTTCATAGTTGTCTCAAAGATGCTTTTTCAAAGACAAGTGGATGTGTTTGTATGTTTTCCTTGAGGAAGAAGAAGAAAACGTTTTGCTTCTCTTCCAAGGAGCTTTATAACTTCTGATGGTGGGAGGATGGAAGGATAGGTACTGACAGTGGAGACTGGAAGGTAGGAGGAATGGAAGGATAACTTTTGATAGGATGGTGGGTGGAGGAATGGAAGGACTACATTTTCTTTTGCAGTTATCTGGTCATTAGCACTCTCTCTGACAGCTCTTGAGGCCACTTGGGGGGCGGTTATCTGTTAATGTACCTCTGTGCAATTGGTTGTAGAATCTTCTTGGAAGTGTTACAAGGGTGTTCAGTTCTAACCCAGATGGATTATTTGACCCCTTTTTCAAACCAGCGGTCCTGTCCATCCAAAATGTGGACTTTGCTGTCTTCAAAAGATTGACTCTCGACTTTCAGATGCAGATGGACTGCTGAATCTTGCCCTGATGGGTTTGGTCTCCTACGTTCTTCATCCTATTTGGATGAAGAATCCATTTTCTTCTTCTTTTCTTGAGGGAAAAAAAAATTACAGTCCAGTTGCCATTTGAAAAAGCACATTAGAGTCTAGGTTTCAATCAGTGGTGAGATTCAAAACTTTTTACTACCGGTTCTGTGGGCGTGGCTTGGCGGGCATGGCAGGGGGATACTGTAAAATCCCATTCCCTCCCCACCCCACTAACCTGCTTTCTAGCTCTGTTCTCCTGTGCAGGGCAACCAAAGAAGACCCAGCCGATCAGCTGGGAGTCGGGAGGCGGAGAATAAATGGGGACGGGGCCAGTCAGAGGTGGGATTTGCTGGTTCTCTGAACTACTCAAAATTTCCACTACCGGTTCTCAGAACATTACAACATGAGCCTCTGCGATGGGAAAAGACCCCAAGATCACAGTTAAATATTTAGATCCTCTCAGCTTCCATTTGTTTGCCTCAGGGTTCCCGATGCAATTTCCTATATATATTTGAGCCTTTCTCATAGATAGAATGTACCCCAAAAAATATGAAGGTTCTTCTTCTTGAGCTGTCAGCGCACTCGCCGTGAGCCTATTTTTGTATCCGTCCATCTTCCAGGGGAAAAAATATTAATCCTCTCCTTGTTTCTAAAACCGTGTCTCTTTTGAAATCCCTCTGAATCAAAGATGAATGATATTCCTCAAGAGGAAATTTATTCTTGTAAGGATTTCCTTCGTTCCTTTCATGGAGAGAGAGAAAGAGAAGAGAGAGAGAAACTCTTTGTGGCGTTAGCGACCGCAATGTAGGCCGAGTGGAAAAGCAGCAAAGTGATTTAATAGAAAAAGGTAATTCCTATTCAAACTGTATGGTCTCTTATTCATTTCCTCGGATTATCATCAAATTTATGTCACCAGCAAAAGGGGCTTTATTGAGTTTCACAGATATATTCCTTTGGCTTTCATTGTCATTAGTTGGCACACTGACATTTTCATATGTGTCTCAGCTAATGCCTCAAAATTACTCCAGCTACAAATGTAACAATTGAACAGATAATTTTAATAAGATTCAGCTTGACTTCAGACTGCACTCCTTCCTTTTTCTTTATAGAATGCAAATTGTAACCTGTTTTTAAAGCTGTGCAATGCAGTGAACTTTAATGGGATTTGACAACATCATATTAAGCACAACAACTACGCATAATGTACCGAAAAATTGGACGTGAAATTGGAAACATAGCTGAGAACAAAGTAAATTTACATGGTTTGGTAGTTTGAATGTCTGATATCATATTCTCTCATGCAGGCTCCATAAAAAGCAAGGGGATTTAACAATGAATATCAGCGGAAAGTGCTTTTAAAGTTAAAGCTGATGGATGGCTTGTCAAAAAAAATAATTGCATTGGTTGGAAAGTCCAGGATGCGTGCTGAGGGGGAGAGAGGAGGATATACAGAGAGGGTGATGGGAAGTGACAGTGGGTTGTCAAGAAAGCAGTGGCTGGCCAAGGAAGTGTGAAGCCACAGCTATAAGGTGGCAGAGTAGAACAGGCTGTCAGAGCAGGAAAGTGGCTTTAATACCCTGAAAAGCAAAGGAATCCGCCTGTCAGCCTTGCTCAGCCGTGCTGAAAGAGGAAAAGGAACATGGCAGAAAGTTAGAGACACTAAATGGGGGCTGGGGGGAAACCAGGGCTGGGGGTGGAAATGGAAGGGGGGGAAGGAGAAGGGAAAGCTGATGGTTTCATTTGGGTCGACAAATGGCCAACTCACGGAGGAGAGTGGGGAGTGGGGAGGATCACCCTGGGGCCAAGTTCCCAGGCTTGGCCAAGGTAGGGTTTGGCTGGCCCTGCAGCCCAGTGGAGCGGAGCGTTGGTTATGGGACAGGAGGGAATGAGACCGGGTTCTGTCTGGAGGCCTTCTTCTTCTTCTGGTCCACGGGAGCATCCTGATGATTTGGTGGCCTCTGTTGCTTTCCATTGGGTGCAGCCGAATATGAATGGAAGCCCAGACCAATCAACTGACATGAGCTTTCCTTTCTTCCTCCCTACCTCTCTCCATTCCTCCCTTCCTTCTCCCTTTCTTCCTCCCTCCCTTCTTTCTTTCATTCCATCTTTCCTTCTCTGTCCCTCCCTCCTTCCCTCCCTCCCTCCCTCCCTCTTCTCTAGCTACTTTCTTCCTTGCTCCCTTTGTTTCATAATTTTGTAATTCATTTCACTTCAGAAGAGAAGTGTTTTAAGATTTTAATTCATCATTCTTTAATCCCAAAGAGATTGGGAGAGGCCTAAGATTTGTGTGTTTGTGTACCCTTCATTTCTTCCTCCTCTCCATCCTTCTTCTCTAGCTCTTTCCTTCCCCCTCTCTCCCTCCTTCCCTCCTTCCTTCCTTCCTTCCTTCTCCCTCCCTCCCTCCCTCCCTCCCTCTTCTCTAGCTCCTCCCTCCCTCCCTTTCTTTGTTCCTTCCTTCCTCTGCCATTGAAAGTGCCAGCAAAAGCCTTGGAATTTGTGAAATATAGAAATGAATGCATTCGTATGCATACACACAGTTGCATTTGAAACCAATTGTCCGCAGAAGCAGAAGCAATGATAATTACAGGTAGTCCTTGGCTGTGGAGCCCAACATTTCTTCTGCTAAGTGAGACACCTGTTAAGCGAGTTTTGCCCCATTTTACAACCTTTCTTGGCACAGTTGTTAAGTGAATCTTGAAGTTAGTAACATGTTTGTAATGTGAATTTGGCTTCCTCGTTGACTTTTCTTGGCAGAAGTTCACAAAAAAAAAGGAAGATCACATGATCCCAGTCCACTGCAACGGTCATAAATACAAACCAGTTGCCAAGCCTCCGAATTTGGATGCGGCAACGGTTGTAAGTGTGAAAAACAGTCACCGGTCACTTTTTTCAGTGCCATTGTAACTTCGAAGGGTCACAAAACCAACCTTTGTAAGTCAAAAGCTACCTGTGTTGTATACATTATGGATGGCTCTTTGTCATTTGGTGCAAGGTTTCTTTTATGATTTTTTTTTTAATCTAATAATTCCATCTTCAATTGACCAGTGTGTCGTCCGAGTATAAATAGCTTTGTTGAACAATAACCAAAAACATACAACATCATTCATTACATTGGCGTTAATTCTACAATGCTAAAATAATAATATTCTTGCTAATCATAATATTTACTTATCTCTTAACATATCTTCTTAATTTTGTTTCCCTTGTTCTAACTTCCCTTTTTGTTATGATAAAATTAGTCCCATGTCATATAGCATTCAGTTTGCTCTTTCTCCTTAATTGCAAGCATTAGTCTATTCATTTCTGCACATTCTAATATTTTCCTAACCACATTCTCATCTGTGTGTGTCTTTTCACTCTTCCAGCTTTGTGCAAATACAATTCTAGCTACAGTTAGTATATGAATAATTAAATAGGCATTTCCCTTACTATATTTTTCGGGTAAAATCCCCAACAGAAATATTTCTGGCTTTAAATGAATATGCCGCTTTATCATATTTTCCAGCCATGTGTGCATTTTTGTCCAGTATTTTTTTTTTAGTGTTATTTTTTGCTTTTGGGCAAGGCCACCACATATGATAATATGACCCAGGTTATCTGCTGGCACTTCCAGCATTTTGCTGTCTTATCTTTAAACATCTTGGCCAACCTCGCTGGAACAAAATGCCATCTATAAAACATCTTACATACATTTTCTTTATATGCAGTTAACATTATCAATTTATAGTTCCTATCCACAATTTTTGCCATTTATCTAATTCAATTGTATAACCAAAATTTTTTGCCTATACTGTCATTGTTTCCTCCACTTTTTCATCTTCCAATTTAATGCCTAGTAGGTAGCTGTATGTTTTTTTAAAATCAATTTTTCTTCTGCCCCTGTTAGTATCTTGTCTAGTTCTGTTAGTTCTTTGTAAAAACCATATAATTTTATATCTTTCTCGTATCTAGAGTGTAAAGTTTGGTGTAAAGTTTTTTTTTTTTTTTAATTTTTAAACATACATCAGTATCATTTCATGGACAGAGTAGGGTCTGAGTATCATTCGTTTTGGTACAAAAATAGTATTGATGCAGATCAAAATTACCACATTAATCAAACTTACATAATCTAATGTCATTATACATATCAGTATTAACACATAACCCTTCCTTTTTCAATTATTCAATATTTGCTACATCCTTCTAACAGTGATAGTATCTAGAATGTATCTTGGTGCAGGGTTTCTTTGCAGCGGGCTATGATAAACTTTGGAGAGGAACAGTGGTTCTAAATACGCCAGTTTTAACACCTATTAAAAGATACCATTATGTTCATTTGACAGGATTATTTTAGTTTATGAAGCACAAAAGGTCCAGTTTAGAGGTGGCAAGAATATACTGCCCCTAAACTTAGATTGCTTAATTAGCTGTCGCTTCTGTGACTCTTTTTCTCTACTCCTCTCTTAAACACAATACCCAGACTTCCCTGGCTGAGTGGTTTGATTCTCTGGTTTTGGATGGCGCCTGCTTTCTTGTCTTCTCACTTGGTCCAAGAGGCACCGGTTGTGATGAAGTGGAAAACTGGAACAGATGGAATTCGTACCACGTAACACTGCTGGGGCATATTAAGGATGGTGCCCTGAGTAAATCAGAGGGAAGTGTGAAGGCAGAGGGCTATTTGAGTTCAAATTCTTGCTGCTCCTGGGGCAGTCCTTGGCAACTGGCCGGGCCATTTGGGTTTTCCCTTTCCCAACCAGATTAGTGATCAAATGGATGGGCTTGAATGGGTTAAAACAGAGGCTGTGAGAAAGAGTAGAGTTGCAAAGGCAGCAGGCTTTCTAGCAAGCTGGTCGCTTGTAAATTAGGGCTTTCGGGCTAAGAGAAGTGTTTTTAAGGCTTTAATTTGTCGTTCTTCAATCCAGAGGAGACTAGGGAGAGGCCTAGGATGTTGTGTGTTCGTGCGTGATGACTTATGCTTTCAAGTTCGGAAACTACATCAAAGTATGCACCTGTGTCACTTCGAAAGAAACAGGATGCCAATTTTACAACTGAATGTTTTGCACTGTTGGTTAGTGTTGGTATTGTTCCTTACTTCAATGACATAATTGTTTGATCTTGAATCTGACCTTCCTTCCTTCCTTCCTTCCTTCCATCTTCCCTCCCTCACTTCTTTCTTTCTTCCTTCCTCCCTTCCTTCTTTCCTTCCTTCCATCCTCCCTCTCTCACTTTTTCCTTCCTTCCTTCCTTCCTTCCTTCCTTCCTTCCTTCCTTCCTTCCTTCCTTCCTTCCTTCCTTCCTTCCTTCCTTCCTTCCTCCCTCCCCCCTCCCTCCCTCCCTTCCTTCCTTCCTTCCATCCTCCCTCCCTCACTTCTTCCTGCCTTCCTGCCTGCCTCCCTCCCTCCCTCTCATCCTTCCTTCCCAAAATAGCACCTGTGCTCCTATTCCACTTCAGATAAATGAACTTTTTTAATGGAGCATTTGCAAAATTACTCAATACAATTGTAAAAAGTTCTTTGTTCCAATGCACTCAGTTTCCTCTTTGCCTTCCGGTACATAATGACTAGCCAGGTGTTCTTTAAATGGTGGTAATGTTGTTGTGGTTTGCATTTTAGAAACACATAAATAGAAGAAGAAGAAAAGGTATATAAAACAATGTTTGAAAAAAGAAGAAGCTTCCTCCAGTTGCTCTGGCTTGCCTAGTAAAAAAGTTCAGTTGTAAACCTTATTCCACCCACCCTTAATCTTGTTTTAAAAACCGTAATATATAATTGATAGTGTCGATGACAGAAATAAATAGTTTATTAGCACTTAAGCACAAATATATATTTTGGGAGAGGATGGGGAGCCGTAAGTTTAGCCATCCATGTGAGAGTTGGACAAAGCTACTCCTTTGTGCAGTTTTCCAGAGTACTAATAATATTTTGCATATAAAGAGGTTTTATTACAATGCAATGCATAATAGCTTGTTGAAAAGGTCATATGGTTCATTATTTCCTTTTTAAGTCTTACAACATAAAAGCAATACCTTTTTCTGCTGATCAGATATAACAAAGCCTTAAATGCTAGGTCTTTATTGTTAGGAGTTCTTCCAGAGGTTATAGTGGGTTGGGGTTTTTTTTTTGCCTCTCCAATGTAAGGCTGTCTTCGGCTGCACGTTTCTTCTTCTTCTCCCTAACTCCTTGAGTTCTTTTCAGGCAAATGAGACTTGAGGCTAGAAACCAAGCTGAAAAAATGTAAAAGTGGACAAGATGAATTGCAAAGGCACCGTGCATAAATAAATTACAGGGGGAAACAAGATGAACAATGATTGTGTGGTTGAAGACCTGGCTGAATACTCGTGTCAGGTGGTGATTGGAAGGATGATAAATGGAGTGACCTAACAAAGGATTGACTTCTCCAAAAAGACAGGCCCCTTTAATGGATGGGAAAGGATGAAGCCTCATTTAGAAGGGAGAGGCTGTTTGCTGTGCAGATATGACAAAGAGAAAGTCGACAACCATTGATTTACATTCGGGAATGACAGTTGAAAAATTCAACAATAATCATGACAAATGAGAAGCGATGCAGTCAGAAGGAAAGGAGGGAGAGGGGAAGAAAAAAAAGTCAATATGTTAAGCCTGAGAAGCAAATGCCAAGGTCACAGGGAGAGGTTCCCAAACTTTGCTTTTGACAACCTTAATGGGGGAATATTGGGAAAGATGCGGTCCAGGTTGTAAGAGACGGCTTGGAGAGAAGGATTGTAAGGGACATTTCTTTGTGTCTGCTTCTTCCCAAATAGCTCTTTATCTTAAATGTTTGCTGCAGCTTCTGGGAAGAAGAGGTTCTCCTTATTTCTTCGCATCCCCATGCAGAAATTCTTGGAATGAAATAACGTCGAGCGTCCAGAAGTGCCTTCGAACAAAATAATGTAGATCTTTCCCTCCTCCACCCCCCGCCTTTTTTTTTTGCTGTACAGGCGGATAAATTTATTATCTTCCTGTTTTTAAAATCCACAGATGACACGGGAACGCGGAGATGATTTGGAAAGTAAGGTGCTGCTTTGTTATTGACGGAAGAAAATAAGTTGGGCGACTTTTGTCTCAGCTGCTGGAATGCCTGCCCTTTGCATTAAAAAAAAAAAGAGAGAGAGAGAGAGAGAGAAAGAAATATGAAAGCGCCGTTAATGAGGTTTCAAGTTAGTTTGGGGAAAACAATTGTGTTAGAAAACCAGGGAACACGTTTGGAAATTGTCCAGCTTTCTCGCGTATGCTTGTGCAGTTCTTGAGAAAGCTGTTATAAATAATTAGAGGAGCATCATATTTCACTGACATTTCTGTATTTGCAAAAAGCCTATTCAGGCAATGTTTGTAAAATAACTGTCCTTTATTAAAAAAAAAAAGAAATGAATCAGTACTTTTTCCTCAGTCTGAAGCATATTAAATGGCACAAAAATCTTTATTAAGCAATTTTAAAATAAGATGTGCCGGGGAAAAATATTTCATTCGGCCTTGATTTGTCTTCTGTGGCCACTGGAGTAATGATCTGTGAGTCCGGGGCTCACATGAGGAATGGCTGAGCCAGAAGGAGAAATAACTCTGAGGTCCACAATAAGAAAGAAAGAAGAGATGGATTATTGGGTAGTTGTGTAAAGATAGCGCTCTTCTGTTCTCCCTTTCTCCTGATCTTGTTCACCTGGATGTTTGGGGGATGAAAAGAGGAGGCAGCTATGCACATCTTAACTGCCCTGTTGGCGTATGCAGCAAAAGAAACTCCTGTGTGTAACTTTATTGATAGAGGCACAGACACAGAAGAAATGAAGGTAGCTCTGAGGTTTCGCGTGAAAAACAGCATAATTAATTTTAATTTTTTTTCAGTTGTGGCTGCTGCCAGTTCGGACCAGTTCTAGCAAGCCAGTAGTTCCGGTGATCATCTGGCCCCGCCTACCCTCACCCGCCCTATCCTGTCCTATATTTCTGTCTTTTACAGCTCAGCTGATTTGTGCAGCACAGTGGAATACTGTGCCTCAGTTGTTCTACTTACCTGGACCACCCTGTTCAAATTGGTGTTTTTTGAATGCTGTGCGCGCTCACAGAACCGGTTGTTAAACTGGTTGCAGAGCACCACTGATTTCTCCTATTCCCCATATGGGCCACCCATTGTCAGTTGTCCCCCAATCCAACTCGTTCCTTTTGTTTTGGGAAAACAATCTGGGCCTTCAGAAGGTTCCCATCGCAGGGCCTTGAAGTGTCAGAATTTTCTCAGGTTGCAAATGGTTCACGTCCATTTGTATGTTCCAATACATTCCAGGCATTCCCTTCATTTCTGTTGTCAAGTTGAGAGTAGAGATGGGTGATGAGTCAGCTTTGGCAGTTTCCTTTTTAACTCCATCACAGTGTGTGATTTTGAAGAAGAAAAAAAGAATTGTACCGTAAGGGAGGCTGAACACCGAAGAATTTATGCTTTCAACTGTTGGAAAAAGGTTCCTGAGAGTCTCTTGGACTGCCAGGAGATCAAATGGGTTATTCCCAGTGATGGAATTCAGCAGGTTCACACTGGTTCAGGAGAACTAGTAGCTAACCTTTTCTGCTGTTTGATGAACCAGCTGAATAGTGTGCCTCGCTATGCCCAGCTCTGCCTTGCCCCTCCGCTTCCAGCCTTGCCACCTGGCCACTTGCCTGGCCACCCAAGGTTACAAGGGAGTGGTGGGAGGGGCAAGGTGGGGTTGGACGAGGCAAGGAGAGATGGGGCAAGGCAAGGCACCTGTCGATGTGAGTGATGTCAAGTTGCCCATGCGCACCCAATCAGATGACCACCCAGCCACGCCTACCCAGCTAATCATTAGGGCAGAGAATCAGTTGTTAAATTATTTGAATCCTGCCACTTTGTCATTCTTAAAGGGAATCAACTATTCTTTGGAAGGACAGACACTGAAGCTGAAGCTCAAATACTTTGGCCACCAAATGAGAAGAGAGGACTCCTTGGAGAAGACCCTGATGGAAGGCAAAAGGAGAAGGGGACAGCAGAGGATGAGATGGTTAGATAGTGTCATTGACTCAATGAACGTGAATTTGGGCAAACTCTCAGAGACAGTGAAGAACAGGGGTGCTTGGTGTGCTGTGGTCCATGGAGTCACAAGGAGTCAGGCACCACTTACCGACTGAACCACCACAACAAAAAGAAATAGAGGAGTGATTCCAACTTTGAAATTATTAACTGTGGATAATAATTTTGGATAAACTGTGGAGAAGGTGTTGCTTAGTTGTTCTAAAGGATCCATTTGACACCGTCCATCAGAGCTTTCTCTGAGCTGAGGGATAACTTATAAATATTTCACAAAGATAAACAAACAAACAAACAAAGAAATAGAAAGATGTCCCCACATTATCTCTTTGGTAACCCTGAGATTTAGGCTAGCCTGTAGTTGAAGCAATGAGTGAACTTAATGGTGGTAGGTCTCTCTTGTTCAAGGTTAATATACTGTTAAGCCACCTTGGTTTTTAACATTTGTAAGACTGACTAAAAATCTATATTTTCACCCAAGCAACTGGAAGTGCCATAAGCAATTTCATTCCATGTTATGTTGCTACCGAAGGATGCATTTCTTAAAATATTCCACAGCTCAGAAATTATTTATTTGCCACTATTTATAATAAATTATTTAGAGTGCAAAGTGCTTCACAGGCTGCTATAAATATATTAGTCTTTCAGGGGTCAAAAGGCACCTTATTGTTTTTGCTGCAGAAAGCTACCTCATCTCTTTTGGAAAGTCATCCCTTTAAAAATATGAATTAAAGGGAACATTTAGCCCTATTTAGGCTTTGGTAAATGTGAGGGTTCTTAGTGACTTTATATTCTTGCCAACAGTGGAGCATTCCTTGGAATACATATTATAATGTATTATTAGAATACATATTAGAATGTTGGAATGCATATTAGAATATATTTTGTATTGCAACAACTATAAAATTATTCAGCCAGTAGATGGCAGCATTTAGTGTGCATCTATGGTTATAATCTATGGTTTCTTTATGTTCTGAGGAGTTTCCTGTTTCATGTTACAACTGAATAGTTGAGCAGTAAAGCACATGGTGACTGTACTCTTTTTTTTCTTTCTCTTTTGCTCTGTGGTGCTTTATATAAAACAGAGTTTATATAAAACAGTATGGAAGTCATGCACCCATGGATGTTTTCTTCCTAAAAACAATCAAGGGACATGTGGTTAATTTCATTTGACCAACGCTTATTCATTTCATTCAATTAACATTTTGTTGTTTTTTTAGTTAGAGCTTTCTCATTTTATTTGGTTGTTTCAACTTTTATGGCCTAGACTCAGAGCTCCAACTTGTATTGAGAAGTTTTTGATTCCTTGTTTTACCATAACCATAAAATTAGATTAACCAAACCAGAGCCTGTTTGCTTTAACCCAAGGCATCTCACGACTACAACTGGACATATTGCTTTTCCTTAATAGCCCAGCAAAGTGGAATTAAAACATTGGTCATTTCTTAAATGTGTCACGTGGATTTTCCTAATTTGACAAAGGCTGTGATGACCCGGGGTGTGGCACAAAGGCAACACAGTCAGATAATCAATAAGAGTCCCTTTATTATCTCCAACTTTGCCCCCAGTGTACAGGTTACCTACTTGCTGGAGAAAAACTCTCCCAGGAACAGCCTTTGACTGCAGAAAATTAAGTCCAAAACATGGTGAACACAAACTGTAACTTAAAGTCCAATCAAGCCAAACTGAAGTAATTAGTTTGGCAAGGCAGGAGCAAGAATTTCAGACTTGAAGGCATGGCAAAACTCACATAGTTGGGTAAATGCCAGAACACAGATAAGCAACTACAGCACAATATAAAGTCATGTTTGCTCCCAGCAGCCTGCCTTTCTTATAAACTCTTTTCCCAGGTGTGCCTAGTGAAGGGAATCAGGGCCCTTTCCTCCCCTGTAAGCCACACAATCCACATTGCTCTCTTCTTCATTCCTCCCTTCGTGCCCTAGGATGAAGAGGGGGTGGGCCTGGGTCTTCCTCTGAACTCCCTCTCCCTTGTTCTACCTCTCCCCTGCTCTGCCCAGCTGGACATTGCTCTTCCCCAGTTTCCTCCACAGCCAATGGAGCCACATTCCCACTCCCTGTCAGCTGTTCAGCTTCCTCCTTGGATTCAGACTCTGACAGGGCATGACACTGCCATACAGGCAATCCTCAACTTACAACCATTCATTTAGTGACTGTTGAAAGACACAGCAAGTGACTTAGGATCACTTTTTCACACTTATGTCCGTTGCAGCATCTCCATGGTCACACGATCAAAATTCAAACACTTGGCAACTGGCACGTACTTATGACGGTTGCAATATCCTGGGATCATGTGATCCCCCTTTGGAGATCATCTGACAAGCAACGTCAACAGGATAGGCAGATTCACTTAATGACTGTGTTATGCTGACTCAACAAGTGCGGTGATTCACTTCACAGCCAGGACAAGAAAGATCCTAAAATGAGGCAAACTTGCTTAGCGATGGAAATTTTGGACACAGTTGTGGTTGTAAGTTGTAAGTTAAGGACTATGCTTACTCTAAGTTGAGGACTATGCTAACTGTAAACCAAGTCTTAGTGAATTCAAAGTGACTTTTAAAGAGAAAGTTTGGAAAAGTTGCTCGGACAATGTCCCGCCCCATTGAAATTTTGGTGGATTGCAAGCTGCAAAGGAAATGTTAAACTTTTAGAGCAGAAAGCTTGATCTATATAACCGTGTACCCACATCCAGAGCCACTTATGCCTCTCCCTACATACACACAGAGGTATGTCCTCGATGTACGAGCACAATGGAGCCCAAAATGTCCGTTGTGAAAAGTGAGAAATCTGTTGTTATTTTTGCCCCGTTTTACAACTTTTCTCACCTTGTTCGCTAAGTGAATCCCTGCAGTTGTTAAATGAGTCACTTGGTTGTTAAGCGAATCCAGCTTTCCCCTTGGACTTTGCTCGTCAGAAGGTCACAAAAGGGGATCACGTGACATTGCGACCGCCATAAATATGAATCAGTTATCAAGCCTCCGAATTTTGATTGCGCGACCATGGGGAAATGATGCAACGGTCATAAGTGTGAAAAACAGTCCTTTTTTCAATGCCATCATAACTTTGAATGGCCACTAAATGAACTGTTGTATATCAAGGGTTCCCTGTACTTGACAACCTTGTATCTTAAAGGGTTAAGAGTTGAGGGACGCAGTGGCTCTGTGGCTAAGACGCTGAGCTTGTCGATCAGAAAGGTCGGCAGTTCGGCAGTTCGAATCCCTAGCGCCACGCAACGGAGTGAGCTCCCGTTACTTGTCCCAGCTTCTGCCAACCTAGCAGTTCGAAAGCATGTAAAAAAACACAAGTAGAAAAATAGGGACCGCTTTGCTGGGAAGGGAACAGCGTTCTGTGCACCTTCGGCGTTTTATCATGCCGACCGCATGACCACGGAGAAGTCTTCAGACAGCGCTGGCTCTTCGGCTTTATAACAGAGATGAGCACCGCCCCCTAGAGCCAGAAACGACTAGCACGGATGTGCGAGGGGAAATCTTTGCAAGCATCGGTGGGTGGATGAAAAAGAAACAAAATCTTAAAAGGGTTAAACTTTCTTTTGCTGTCTGAGACGTAAAATACACCAAAAGCAATTTCTGATTAAATTTAAGAAGAAAAATCAGAGTTACAGGGCTGCCAAATGATATCAAGGTTTCATCGGTGGAGACACCTTTTTAACTTTAGAAATTGAGCAAAAAAAAAACCCCAACAACCCCACACTAGTTTATAAATGACTAGGGCCAGTTACTTGAGATAATCTGGGATCTGTAATAGCTTCTTACAATGCCTCTTATACTTGAGGCTTGCAAGCTAGCCTGGAAGAGACAAGAGCCTTTAGATTAAACATTTTCTAATCAGCTTTATCACTCATATCTGAATTTATCTTATTTGAGCAAAATGCCAATATATTAGCAGGCATATATGATACACAAGGTGACCCTACTAACTTAATGACATAATACATTATCCTTAATGAAGTCAATATCTTGTCTTTTAGCTGTCTGTCTATTGGGGCGATTAATTGCAGTGTCATTAAAGTTAGCTCTCTTTCCATTTGAGGTTGACAAGTCGCATAAAACTAATGTTCTTATCAGCCACTGCAATAGGTTTGAGGATGGAGGAAATTGTAGGACAAATAAGGGGGTACTGCTACAGCTAACCTGACGGAATTTTTTCAGGGACTGGGTTTTTTTCCCCTCCCTTCTCCTTTTCCCCCAAGCTGTTCCTGCTAACAAAGCAGCAAAATCAGAGGCTAGGATACTCTCAAGGAAGGAAGACAGAGAATGGCTTTAAGATGCATTATTTGTTTTGTGACTTTGGATGAGATTATATAGCAAACGCTGAAGCCTCCAAAGCCATTACATTATGAAGGCGGCAGGATTTGCAAAAGGGCCTTCGGAGAAAACTTTAAATCCAATTACCCCTCTTTAAATGAGTGCAATAAATACAGGAGGGAAAGGAAGGAGTTTGCTTCTTGTGGGACTGCAGCATCGGTGGGTGGATGAAACGGAGCAAAATCTTCCTTCCAACCTTTAGGAGTCTTAATTCTGCATGAAATGCAGATGGCACATCACAGCAATAAATGAAGCTGTGGGCAGAGGGGAGTGGGATGCAAGGCGTGGGATAGCCGAAGCCCCGGGAAAGTCGACCTAGACATTCCCTTGCCTTCCCCCTATTGCTGAAACTGGGAGCCAGGACAGCTGTAATTTACAGTGTGTTATCTTTGTCTATAGCAGCCAGATGATATGAAGTAAATCAAGGTACGAGTAATGAAAGACTGGAAATTTATTCCTCGGAGCACACTTTAAAGTGTAGTGCCTGTTATAGGGCCGCTGCTGCCTGAAGATCCCAAAATGAGAGTTAGATGAAGGGTAATAAAGAAGCCAACCAGCTCATGTTAATGTTATTTGTCTGCAGTTAGTAATTGGGTTGCACTGATGAGCTGGGTGAAGACAAAGTGAGGCTTCTAGCCGGTGTTGTAAATCTTACATTGTTGGAAGCAGCAGCACTGCTAACCGATATTGATCCTTTCTTGGGCCTAAAGGTGAGCCAAGAAACCCTGTATCTTATTGCAGAGCTTAGACCAACGTCCACCCCCCCAACCTTTTGGGTACCAGGGAATGGTTTCGTGGAGGGAAGTTTTTCCATGGACCAAAGTGGGCATGGTTTCCGGTGCTGTGTGCATCCTGCAAATGGGGCTTTGCTTGTTTGTGTGGCCCCGTTTCTGGCATGCCGCAGCCCGGTGCCGGTCCATGGACTGGGGTTTGGGGATCTCTGGCTTAGAGGGTTTTCATCACACTACCTGGGAATTTGGAAGGGACCTTGTAGGTCATCTAGTCCAACCCCCACCCAAGCAGACCCTACACCATTTTTGACCAATGGTATGCCACTCTCTTCTTGAAAGCTTCCAGGAATGAAGCTCCCACAACTTCTGAAGGCTTCTGAAATTTGACCCTTTCTTCTTTGGGGCAGCCCTTCAACTACTGGAATACTGCTATCATGTCACTCCTATTTCTTCTTTTCTTTAGACTAGCCAGACCAAAACCAGCAGTGAGATCCTACCTGTTCCACGACCAGTTTTGTGATCGTGTGTGCATGTATGCGCAACGAACGCATGTGCGCAGCTTTCCCCACACCAGCTGAGACCTGCAGCACCAATCAGCTGAGAAGATAAAAAGGAGAAAAGCGCAGGGTTGGTGGGAGGGCCAATCCTGTGCTTTTCTCTTCTTTCTTCTCTCAGCTGATCATCAGAGGTTTGTTTTTACTACCGGTTCAGGGGAACCGGTCCGAACCGGTAGCATAGCACCACTGCTGCAGTCGTCCTTCCTGTTTTAGATTCAAGGCCTTTGATCATCTTAGTTGCTCTTCTCTGAATGTTTTCCAAAGTCTCAACATCTTTTTTGTACATGTGCTGACCAAAACTGAATGCACTATTCCAGGTTGTGGTCTTACTAGGGTTTTGTAAAGGGGCACTAATACCTCTTGTGGGAATGTTAAAAAAAACTATATTTTGCCTTCCTTCCTTCCTTGAGTTGCATAAATGCAGTAATGAATGTGGACCCCTAACATCAGGAAAGATCGACCATTTCCCTTCTGAAAAAAATAAAAATAAAAACTCCCTTCTTAAAAGTCTTTTAACACCAAGGCTTTCTCTGCGGTGCTGCGTGAAATTGAGGATTTCATGAGCTCAGACTGTACGATGTCTGCATTAGTGGCTATTTTTCCTACTGTTCAGCCCAACTTGGTAATCTTTGAGAAGGGTTAAGGGTTAAAAGTGGGCAAAAGATACTTTCCAAGCAATCTTTTTTCTCCATGGTTGCTCATTTTGAGCTAGGAAGAAAGATTTCCTTGAGGAAACAGCACCGAAGTAGGAGGAGTATGAAAGTGGCTATATCAACAAAAACTTCAAGGAAGAAAGTTTGTTTGCTATGGAGAGGAATGAGATGGAGAAGGTTTTTGGATCACATCTTGTTCGGTAAGGCTCCCGTGATTCACGGGTGCCTTTGCCATTTGTGAGTAATGTGGTCATCTCAAACGGAGGCAGTAAAAACTTTATAGCGCTCATGGTGTTGCACATCTCACCAAAATATAAGTGATAGGCCCACAGGTTGAAAAATTGACTTACTCAGGGCTATAATACCTGAAGCTGTGAGCTGAGGTCATTATTTTTGATGGGAGGTAACCTTATGATCAGAGAAAGCAATACTTCTTGTATACTGCAAAAAATGTTTCTTTCTAGGAATCTGTCATAAGGCTACTGCTTTGAAAGGAAGCAAATTTTATCTTCTCTTCATTCCTCTTTTCTTCTGTTTTCTTCATTCCACTTTTCTTTTCTTTTCTTCATTCCTCTTCTCTTTTCTTTATTCCTCTTCTTTTCATTCCTCTTCTCTTCATTCATCTCCTATTTTCTTCATTCCTCCTCTCTTATTCTCTTCATTCCTCTTCTCTTCATTCTCTTTTCTCTCCTCTCTAACTGGCTTACTAATCAACTGCAGTGATTCACTTAATAACTCAGGGCAAGAAAGGTCATAAAATGGAGGCAAAAATCACTTCATGATAGAAATTTTGGCCTCAATTGTGGTCCTAAGTCAAGGACTGCCTGTACGCAAAGCTCAATGTGCAAATAAGAGATGGAACTAACAGGATGTAGATAAATATGTAACGCGGTGCATAATATTGCTGATCCAATAGAATGGACAGGTATCTATGGATGCAATGCATCAGGGAAAAAATAATGTCTAAATACAGTCAGAGTAACTACAGCAAGCCATGTTGTTCTAATATTTTCAGCTTACAGATAGTATAATCTTGAACCCTAGCATGATTTTTTTAATTACGCATTTTGTAAGTTGATGAGGACCAGGTTATCTGAGGGACTGTCTCTTACCGGTGACATCTACGCAACCCACCAGAGCGGGGAGGCAAGGAATATTATGGGTCCCATCCCCTAGGGAGATTCATTTGGTGAAACCCAGAAGAAGGGCCTTCTCCATGGTAGCTCCCTCTCTCTGGAACATCATCCACCAAGAGATTAGACTAGCTCCCACTCTAACACTCTTTTGCAAGGCCCTGAAGTCATGGTTCTGCCAGCAGGCCTGGGGAACCCAGAGGCCATTAAATGGCTTGTATAAACACCGAGATGGGGGTAGGTGGAGAGCTATTGTTTTATTAATTTATTACTTTTTATTTTTTTATTATTTTCTTTTATTATTTTTATACGATGTTTTTATCTTCATGTAAGCCGCGAAGGGGCAGCAATATAAATTTTCTAAAATAAAAAAATAAACAAACAAGCTAGCAAGCAAACTGAAATTCATTCAGGGTCCCTCCAGGTCAATGTAGCATGGATTGTGTAGGTTTTTTATGGAAATGTATGAGTTGATGTGATGGGTTGGGTTGGGTGTATGAAGGAGGAAGTAATGGACTACAGTGAAGCAGCAGTTGGCCAGGAAGGAAGGAAGGAAGGAAGGAAGGAAAAACCTTCCAAGGAAGGACATACAACAAGAGACAACAAGACCCAGAGCTAAATCGGAGAAAGAGGTAGAAATTTAGAATATCCACTCTCTACAATCTCCCACAATAAATCTGTTAGGCTGAGAGTTTAGCCTGGCAAGATTCTGTCTCTATGAGGTGAAAAAACAAAGAACTGAACTCTGGCTGGATTGCTCTATGTTGTTTTTGAGATAGGCCTGAAATTGGAGCATCTACTGAAATTGGAGCAATTTTGAGAAGAATACAAAGTATATCGCCTATAAACTTGGTTATATCCTGCAATATGATGGCCCGTTTGCATTTTTTTACGATGCAGCTGAGTGGCAGAATATTCATTTATGCTTATCTTGTCCCAGATGCCTGTCACACAGAAGTAGCTATTAATCATACATTGATCACCTTTCTAAAGCCTAAACAAGAAACCAGGGGCCACTAAAAACAGGCTGCCTTTCACTAAAGAGGAAATTATTACCGCATATTTCCATAATAACCAATAACATTTCAAATTAGTCACATTTATAACTTGTAATCAAGTTTATCTTTAACCTCTAATCTCTATGAAATAAGTAAATGCTGCTGTTAGTCAGGTTGTACCTTGGCAATTCAAGGCAGACAGGAAGTTGCTTGGCTAGTTAGAATATATAATAGAATAGAGCTGGAAGGGACCTTGAAGGTCTTCTAGTCCAGCCTCCTGCTCAAGCAGGAGAACCTATACCATCTCAGACAAGTGACTGTCCAGTCTCTTCTTTAAAAATCTTAATGATGAAGCACTCACTATTTTTGGAGGCAAGCTATTCCACTGGTTAATTGTTCTCCCTGTCAGAAAGTTTCTCCTTAATTCCAGGTTGCTTCTCTCTTTGATTAGTTTCCATCCATTGTTTCTTATCCTGCCCTCTGGTGCTTTGGAAAATAGGTTGACCCCCCTCTTCTTTGAAGCAGCCCCTCAAATACTGGACTACTGCTATCATGTCGCCCCTAATTCTTCTAGACTAGCCAGACCCAAAACCTACAACTGTTCTTCATATGGTTTAGTCTCCAGCCCTTTGATCATCTTAGTTGCTCTTCTCTGAGCTTTTTCCAAAGTTTTTTTCAGTGCCCTTGTAACTTTGAATAGTCATTAAATGAACTGTTGTAAGTCAAGGACTACCTCTATCTCTTAGCTTAGTTAAGCGGTGTAGTTAATCCCTGAGAAATAAGCTAATTTATCAGGCACCCTTTCAAATGCGACCTCTCCTTTCCACATTCTCCCAATACTCCAGAAAGAGCAGTTTTTAACCAAACAAAATTTGGAGATTGGAGAGAAAATGTCTCTCTCCCCCCCCCCCCCCTTGTTCTTTTCCTTTCTTTCTTTTTCCTTTCCTTTTATTTCTTATTGATTTCACTTTTACAAAAATGTTTTCTGTCTGAGTTTAGGTTTTCAGTAGACCAATTACAAAATATAGGGATAAATGCTTTTTTGGTCTGTCTTGAATTGCATTGTCAGTTTGTTTATTTTGCCTGTCATTTAAAAACTGTAGAAAGTTTTATGTGGTCTCCATCCACCCTCACTTTCTAACCTTATACTTTATTTTATTTTATTATTGTACTAATAAATCACATTGATACTCAACTGCAACTGTATGGTTAGAGGGTAAAGAAAATACTGCCAGCTATTATCTCCTGATTTTTTAAATTAATTTTTTGTCGGTCATTAATTTAATTGTGGAAATGCTGATGATTAGAATTTCCTTTCATTAAACTGATTGCAAAAAAACCCCTAATAGTTGAGTATATTTGAAGCAATAAACTGCCAAGGATTGTGAAATTAGGAAGCAGAGCTTTTTAACTGGAACAAATTATTTGTACCCAAGATTTTCTAATAGATTAAGAAAGGCAGACTGTTGAACTAGTCAAATACTTTTCATCTTAAATATATCTTTGCTATAGAAATTTATAGCTAGGTGGTTAAGTCCTTTTGACCCCTATGTAAACAATGAAAATGAAAAATGGTATTTGCATTAACATTTCTAGGGTTTTATGTATTGTTATGTTTTGAACATTCTATGAAAATATAGAGATGGATTTCATTCATTCATTCATTCATTCATTTATTTATTAAATCGATTGACCGCACATCTTAACCACAAGGTAATTCTGGGCGGTTTATAATATTAAAAAGGTAAAATTTTACAAAACCTTTACACAATAGGAACTAAATAATAAAATAGATAAATACACAGCCCTCCTCCCTTTTTTAAAAAAATAAATAAAAATAAGGCAAGCATTCTATCTCTAAAAGAAGGGTAGAATTTGATCTTTAAAAGCACAACTGATTTCTTTAGCTATTAACATGTAACACATTTACTACTGAATGTGTTTCCTTCCCCACCCCAAGTTACGATATCCGATAAACTCAATGGCTCACGTTTTGTGCTGTTGCAGGCACATTGCACTGACGTGCCTTTGGGTTGTGGTTCTTGATTGCAACCAACATTAATCCTTTGCACAGGACAACTAAAAGGCACAAACCAAATTGCTATGCTAATGATCAAAGATATGGAGACTTAGGGAAAGCAAAACCAACCTTTCTCTTCGTATTAAAATACTAATAGTGGTTTAAAGCTGGCAAGAAAATGGGCAATGTAGGTATTTGGTTCCACCCAGAAATGTCCATTTACTGGAGGGATAAACTAAAACTGGTATTTTATTTCCCCCGTGAATGTTCATTGATTGAAGGGAGGAAAGTTTGCCTGCCTGAGACTTTTAAATTTCTGCAGTTTTATGCCTTCCTTAGAATATGGCAGGTGATTGAAGAGCATTTCCAGTAGAGTTTAGATATAGGCTGTTTTTTGTTTTTGTTTTTGTGGTGCTACTAATAAGGAGTGTTGTGTTTTAAATATTATGGATTTGCTGAAGAGAGATAGTCCTGCTGACAAGCATTTCTCTGCTTTAGGTGGTAGGTGGAAAGCTCTGAAGACATGCCTGGCAAATAAATTTTGTATATGAGGCTGGATTTTAGCATCTTTGTTAGAAAGGACTTCTAAACACCTTTACACGGTGCATCAAATCATCTTTACATGATACTTTAAGGTTGTGTGCCTACTCTATTAAAAAAAAAGGAAAGTTATAGATCATCGCTTGCTCCTAATAGTGTCAAGTTGCTTTTCAGAGAGGATGCTGGTTAGTTGATGAATAGAAATAACTTCTGCTCACCATTTGATTTGGCTCGGATCTGTGCCCTAAAGAAGAGGGGTTATATAGCTCACCATCCATCTTGGGAGCCTTTGATCTGTTTTATTTTTTAACTCTTATTTGCCACCTACGTAGAAGAGCGCCGGTGATTAATTTGATATTGAGAGGGGCGGAAAATAGCACTGGTTCCTGGCAGACCAATAATTAAGCTCTTTGGGGTGGAGTTGTTGTTGTTTTTTTTGCTTCACTTTTAATAGCAATTTGCAAAGATGTCTGTGCAGTTTATCTTGATTATTTCACACATCAAAAAAACAGCAGAATGGGGCTAGGAAGTTCCTTGTATTGGATGATCCATTGTCCAGGATTTGTTTTCCCGGTTTCAAATGGAGGGAAACCCAGGTTTAAACCAAAGATTAATGGGAAAGCTCTCGTTGCCACCTGATCATGCTTTATTTAGCTTTTGAGCAGGATAGAAAAACAATATCCCCTTTATATAGCATGCCGTGGACCGAACATCATTGTCGGATAGAAAGACAGGACACATTAGCGGGCGTCTTTTATTATGCAAGCTTGCTTATAAAAGGATACCAAGTACTAAAATGCTTTCTGGATGACGGGTGAGATTTTATTGTTCTTCCACCGTGGGCTATGATTAAAGCAAGGGGAATGCACAATTTCTTCTTCTTCTTTTCTCTCCCCTGCCCGTCAGGAAACAAGGCAGATCGAGGTAAAATAGATGAACAGGTGCTGGCGACAGATTAAAAAGGCCGGTCTAAAGTCCATTAATAATTCTCATATTTAGGATTTTCTCCCATACTGTACTTAACGGCATCTCTACAACATTTAATCTCTTTTCAGGGAGCGGAGGGAAATTCCCCCCAGCTCTCCTTCCACCCCCGAACCATGTTGCCAGAGTGATAGGCCCAGATTTTCTGAGGCAGCACATTTGTCTGTCAGAGCTGTTGGCTGGTGTGGTGATTTAGTTGCCTTCAAATGATCCCAGTGTCCGGTTGATGATATAGCCTTGCTGGATATGGGGGAATTTGTTACCTTTAGCTCTGACAGGAAGATAATTGCTGATGGTTAACAGAACGGTGTGGAATCCATAGGTTGTGTAGCAACACAAGCATCAGTATCTTGTTTAAGAAGGCAGTCTCTTCAAATTAACTTCTGGAAGCAGGTCTCTCATAAGACAAATTTTATTTCACTCTGCCCTGAATTGTCTGGGGAATTTCCCACCCATCTCTTAACTGGGAAAGCTTATTGATCCGAGTAACTAGGAAGAGTCTTATTATTAAGAAGATTTGATATTTGTGTCATCGCTTAAAAGTCCTGGTGCACTATTGAGACTGCTTTCATTCTGGTTATACCAAGCAAGGGAAAAGCTTTTATCGTTTACCATCGCCAGCTTAAGGCAGACATTTATAAACAGGAAGAAGAAATTGTCACAGTCCTTGCTAGCGGTAATGTTAGTCTGGTCAGAAGCAATGCAATTGTTCTGCGTAGGCCAAATGCTTTGGAAATAATCTTCAAAGATTACAAAGAACACAGAATGTATGACTGTAACTTTGTTACTTGTATCCTTACAATTTATATTGACTGTTTCCTAGCATGATTTGATTGTCTATTTGTACCCTATGACTATATCAACTGTGGTACCTTATGATTCTTGATGAATGTATCTTTTCTTTTTATGTAAACTGAGAGCATTTGCACCAAGATAAATTCCTTGTGTGTCTAATCACACTTGGCCATTAATTAATTAATTAATTCATTCATTCATTCATTCATTCAGAAGCATAGGATTAGAAGGTCTTCTAATCCAACCCCTTGCCTAAGGCAGGAGTCCTTATACTATTCCAGATAAATTCACCCAAGGTGTGATGACCCAGGGTGTGGCACAAAGGCAACACAGTCAAATAAGCAAGAAATTTCCCTTTAATACCTCCAACTTTGCCCCCATTGTCCAGGTTACCTTCAGCTGGAGAAAAAAACTCTCCCAAGAACAGTCTTTAAGTGGAGGAAATTCAGTCCAGAAACAAAGTACATACAAACTGTAACTAAAAATCTACACAAACCATGCCGCAGTAATTAACTGGACAGGGCAGGATAAGGAATTGCAGACTTGAAAGCCCAGCAAAACACACGCAGTTGGGAAGACGCCAGGAATCCAGATAAGCCTCCACAATACCAGATAATTCACAATTTGCTCTCAACAACTTTGCTGTGCGCAGCCTCCCTTTTTAAACACTGTGTTCCCAGCTGCAGCTAATGAAGGAAATCAGGGCCCTTTCCTCCCCTGTAAGCCATGCAACTCACATTGCTCCTTTCTCCGTTCCTCCCTGCGTGCCCTAGGATGAAGCGGGGATGGGCCTGGGTCTTCTTCCAAATTCCTTCTCCCTTGCTCTACCTCTTCCCTGCTCTGCCCAGCCAGACTTTGCTCTTCCCCAGTTTCTTCCACAGCCACTGGAGCCACACTCCCAATCCCTGTCAGCTGCTTGGCCTCCCCATCCGAATCAGATTCCGACAGGGACATGGCACAAGGGCAAAACAAGAAGCAATGGGTGGAAGATCATTAAAAAGAGATCTAACCTAGAACTAAGGAGAAATTCCCTGACTCTGAGAACAATTAACCAGTGGAACACACCTGCAACACTGCAACCAAATTTGGTCGCCATACTACTTAAAAAATATTGAGACTTGGAAAAAACTCTGTAATGCACAGCTAAATATCTATGGTTCTCAGTCCACTAGTGGTCGCCAACCAGTGGACCAGAGATCACTGATGGTCCGTGAGAAAATTTTGGTGGTCCACAGAGAAATATCACACCCAAAGCACCCCCAAAGCAATTAATCCAGGCTGCGCGGAAACACAGGACTGCGCCACCCACATGTCCCATGGGAACACAAGGCATGCGTCGCTTGCATTGCGAACAACATGAGGTAATGAGGGGAGGGGGGAAAGGGCGAAGGGGGGAACTTGCTCCACTTACCACACATGCCTCGCCTGGCCACCGGGCTGCTTCTTTCTGCTTCTTTCTTCTTCTGCTTTTGGCTGCACACAAGGAAAGCAGCAAAAGTCTTTCCTTCTCTCCCCCAAACTCCACCAAAAATGAGTCTTTGGGAGCCTGCAAGGCATCCTGCTCCAAGGCTGCACCGGCAAAGACTCAATTCTGGTGGAGTTTGGGGGTGAAAAAGAAAGACCTCTGCTGCTTCTGCTACTTTCCTTGCATGAAGCCAGAAATCTCTCTCTCTCTCTCCCCCTGTTTTCCTAGAGCTGGAGACGGTATCCTGCGATCCCAAATAAAGAATGATCGATCTGTAGGAAAACGGGTTGGAGAATTTTCCTGCAGACTTTTTTTGGGATTTTCCCCGGGTTTCTGGTCCGCGGGATTTAAAACTATGAGTTTGGTGGTCCCTGAGGTCCAAAAGGTTGGCGACCCCTTCTCTAGGTCATGGTTGTCCCTTGCTTTTTGCAAGGGACAACTGGACTTTCTGGTTTTTCTTTGAAGACAGAAGACAGTTTTTCTCTTGAAAAAAAAATTACCTTTGGGACATTCATGATCTGGATGACTGAGAATCTCCATAGACATTTAGCAAAATACATGTCCTGTTTCAGGCCAATGAGGGGATGCCAAATTGCTCACAGGAAGGCAAGAGAAAGAAAAAAAAAGATTGCAGTCCATATTACAAAACCATAAAAGGCTTTGGTTGGTATGCCAGCTGCAGCAGTCCCATGGAAGGCAGTGGTTCTTTCCACTGCCAGCAGAGCTAGTAGCAGACTCAGATGAGAAGGAGGTGGAGGGGGTCCCTAGGCCAGCTTCAGAGCTGTTGGAAGGCTCTGATAAGGAAACAGCATCGGAGACAGAGGCAGAGCTGGGGCCTTCCCTCCTCCTGCAGGTGGAGGGGCAGCTGGCTTCGGGGCCTGAGCTGAGTGAGTGGGAGGAACAGATCAGGCTCACCCCAGATGTGTGGATGGGCAGAGAGGAGAGGAGAGCAAAGGAAAGCAATAAGCCGGCTCTTAGGGAAAAGCAGGTGTGGATGCTAGCCAGCCTCTCCCTGGCTGGGAAATAAATAGGAGGGGTTTGGATACAGCAAGCAATTCAGATTTCTAGGCCAGAACCTGGTCTGTTGGGACTAATTAAGTTTTTTTTTTTGTTTATCCACATGAATAAAAGACTGTTCCTGCCCTGTTTGAAAAAGGGTTTGTATTTACTTGTGAGTAAGTGGCTTATCATTACTTGCTAAGGCTGGGTCAAAACAGGTTATGTATGTTACTGGTTACATTCAGCTCTGACGATTCTGTCCTGCTGTGTGCAGGGATTGTAGAACCAGCCCACCAGACTTCATAAAATCTGATAAAGAACTAGGTGCTACATTTGCAGAACAGGCTAATGTTGAGTAGTGTTAACCTTAGGTTGTTTTGTAATCCAGCATATTGAAGGGACCTGGATGGTTTATTTATAGTGGATGACAGCAATAACACTTAGATTTATAAACCGCTTCACAGTGCTTTAGAGCCCTCTCTAAGCAGTTTACAGAGTCAGCACATTTTGGCCCCAACAATCTGGGTCTTCATTTTACTCACCTCAGAAGAATGGAAGGCTGAGTCAACCTTGAGCCAGCCAGAATTGAACCGCTGGCAGTGGGCAGAATTAGCCTGCAAGACTGCACTCTAACTATTGAGATATTGTATAAATAAACCTAAAAATAAACAGGAATTAGGTTAAGAATGCAGAATATTACAGAATAACAGAGTAGAAGGAACATTGAAGGTCTGCTAGTCCACCCACTGCTCTAACAGGATCCGTCTTAGCTATGAAAACCAGCCGGGCCAGTCACTCAAATCAACTCACAAAGTTGTTGTGGAGAAAATGGGAGGCATGTGTTGGATATGCTCACCACCTTGAGTTATTTGTAAAAATAATAAACATGGGATTCAAATAAATAAGTAAATAAGCACCACACCTTGTTGACCTACCTTGTAATAAAGTTAGATATAAAAAGCTTTATAGTAGGGAGTAAAAGAATAAAAAAAACGTGTTTTTAATGAAATCCTTTGGGGCAGAAACTGAAGTTTAATGATTTCAGGATTGTTTATGAGAAGGAAGGCAATCACCCATTGCTAGGATCTAAATTTAGGGTCTTCTCTTCTCCTCTTCTCTCTTCTTTCTTTTCTCTCTGCTTCTCTCTCTTCTCACTTCTCTCTGCTTCTCTCTCTTCTCTCTTTTCACATCACTTCTCTCTACTTTCTCTTCTCTTCTCTTCTCTTCTTTTCTCTTCTCTTCCCTTCCCTTCTCTTCCTTTCCCTTCCCTTCCCTCTTTTATTGTTTCAAAGGAGATCTACCAAAGAGACACAAAGGTTCCTTAAATTGTATGTTGTACTTAGAAGTTTTTAAGTTTTCTCTTCCTCCAACTGATTGTGCACCATTTTATCTTTTTTACTTGGATTTGCCACCTTATGACCTCATGTTGTATTTTTTCTGAATGACAATGAAAGTAATTGAAAATATTGATTGGCAGTACAGTTAAGTTGTCAACACAACCATTTAATTTGTCAAGAGGACTTGTTAAATTGTCAAAAATCATATAAAAAAACTCCTTCAGTCACTGATGATATACATTAGGGATGTGCATGAATCAAATGGCCCATTTCTAAGTAAGTATTGAAGAAAAATTCTTAAATGGCTTTCTGCTGATAATTTTTCTTTTTTAAAAAAATAATATTGAATTAAAAATAAAATAGCTGAACATTACATAGCAGGTAAACATTTTCATTAGATGACAGTTGGTATCCCAAACTAAAATTTAAGCTGTGTACTACCAATACACATAACATGTTTTATTTTTTCTAAAAGTCTTGGAAACTAATTTTTTGAAGGCCTTCATTTTGAATTTTTGTGGCCGTTCTTGATCTTGATATGGCTAGTAATATACTCTGTATGCAAAGGAACATGATTCAAACACTTCTGTAAGCTGATTCTCTAATTTGAACTCATTCAACATATTTTCTCTTACAGTTATGAAAATAAACTACCATTTATCTGCTGGAATTTCTATTTTTCTATAAGTTCATTAACAAAAAGAAAGAAGAAATAAGTAGAAAAGGAACAGTTTTTTTCAATTCAGATTTTTAATGGTCCCTCATATATTTACATATATTTTGGTAAATGTATATGAGCTCCAATATATGGCCATTCCTTTTAGTACACAACACATATTTACATATTTTGAACTCTCATATTTTTAATGATTTACAATGAAACATAGTTTAAAAATGGAATATAAACAGAATTTTAAAATATTGGCAGTCGCCAAAGCATGCATGCATATGCAGATATACATATACATGCCGGTATGTGTGTTTGTGTTTGTGTGTGTGTTTGTGTATGTCTCTCTGTGTGTATATATGTTTGTGTATATACACACACACACACACACATATATTAGATATATACATTTATATATACATATGCATATACATACTATGTACATACACACACATTCTCTCTCTCTCTCTCAGCCTGAAGATGGCGAGTGGGACCTCATCGAAACGTTGCCAAGATACTCTCAATCTTACACGGGAAAAGACCCGAACATGCCAAGACCTGCATATCTGTACCCGTGAAAATCTACGAAAACAAATATATATAGGTGTGTGTGTGTGTGTGTGTGTGTGTGTGTGTAAGGTTTTTAAGCTGATAATTTTAAATAATAAATAAGGGAATATTTAAAATTATCAGCTTAAAAACCTTACACACATGTAAAGAAAAGACAACGAAACAAATAGCTTTCTGTCGGTATGGTCTCTGGTGATGAGCCGAAAGACAGAAAAGAAAGCAGTATGCTTTCTCCCTTAATTGGGGCTTAACAGGGTGTTGTAATGTTACAACACCCTGTTAAGCCCCAATTAAGGGAGAAAGCATACTGCTTTCTTTTCTGTCTTTCGGCTCATCACCAGAGACCATACCGACAGAAAGCTATTTGTTTCGTTGTCTTTTCTTTACATGTGTGTAAGGTTTTTAAGCTGATAATTTTAAATATTCCCTTATTTATTATTTAAAATTATCAGCTTAAAAACCTTACACACACACACACACACACACACATATATATACATACATACATACATACATACATACATACATACATACATACATATATATACATACATACACATATACATGCAGGTCTTAGCGTGTTTAGGTCTTTTCCCATGTAAGATTGAGAGTATCTTGGTGATGTTTTGAAAAGGTCCCACTCACCATTTTCAGGCTGGTGCTTTTGGTTTCTTGCTTGTGCGAGCAAAGCATGATCGGAGCTGCCGTCTCTCTATAAATACTGGTGGGGAGATGTGGTGTGCTGGCTCTGTTGTAAGCGGGCTGGTTGGCTGTGTTGTTATTTCTTGATTGGTTGGTGGAGTTGATGTTTGCAGATTAGTTGGCTTTTTCGTAAGAACCTGTGTGGCTGAGGTGCTGGCTGTGCGTCTATCAGCCTCTTGTGTTGTAATGACCTGGGTAATGGGCTGTGTGATGACCTTCTGAGTTCTATTGTTGTGACATCCTGGGTCTTGTGCTGTAATCTCCTGGGACAATACCTCCCGCCTACCAAACATCTGGAAACTAGCCCTTATCAACAAATGAGTCCCAGCCACGAAAACCAACACCGGACCCAAAACAACACAGGATACCACCACCAATTTCCCTCACCAGACTCAAACCCAAACCCATCCCATAGACAAAAGGCAACCACCATCCAGAAACCAGACCATGGCTGTATCACCAGCGGTCACATCCCCCACTCCCAAACCAAGCAAACTGACACATGCCATGAACACATAGCCAGACCTCAAACTTGGAGCTAAACCGAAACCTGGAATGTTACATCACAGACACCCGCTCAGGATATCACATCACGGAACTCGGGAGGTTACACCACAAAACCTCAGGATGTTACAACACAGCCAACAACCCAGGAGGTACAGCACAAGACTCAGGATGTCACAACAATAGAACTCAGAAGGTCATCACACAGCCCATTACCCAGGTTGTTACAACACAGGAGGCTGAGAGACACACAGCCAGCACCTTAGCCACACAGATTCTTACGAAAAAGCCAACCAAGCTTTTGGGAGAGAGTGCGGTATAAAAATCTGAATAAAATCCAAATAATAAAACATCAACTCTATCAACCAATCAAGAAATAACAACACAGCCAACGTACACACACACACACACACACACACACATATACACAGAGAGAGAATTTGTGTGTGTGTACATGTGTGTGTGTACACATATGTGTGTATGTGTGCCACATATATATTTTGGAACCTAATAGGAAGACAACTAAAATATTCCGTAATTCTGCTGTTTAGCTTAGATATTCCATAGAGAGTTAATTTTAAAGTAAGTGTGCGGAAAACTAATAAGATTAAAAAAAAAAAGCTATAACAGCTAATTTTATGGAAAGGAATGATCAATTAGGAGGGGTGACTTGAGGTGAAAAAATGTTTTTTTTTTTTAAATGGAAGACGATAAATGTGCTGATTGTCAAAAACAGGCCCATGAAATCAGTCTCCTCAGGTAAACCATTTTCTCATTGCCTTCATCATGACTTTTAGTGGGTGATCAGAACAGGCTTCTCTCCTTGCATAACGGATAAAATCGGACGACAGGGATGAGAGCTTGCGTGTTAAATTAACGCATGTTAAATTAGCCATAGATTCATTATAGGGGAACTTTGCCGTGTTAATGAGGATTGATGATGTCCACGGGGAAAGTCAGCACCTGAGTTGGGTGTGGTGGGCCCATGTCTGTCATCCATTTGTTCACACAAGTTTTCACTGCAGATGCTATGTTTTTTTTGTTTTTGTTTTTTTTTGGGGGGGGGACATTATTCCTATTTTTAAGGCATTAAGAGCGAACATAGGAAGAATAATGTGAAGTTATTTCTGAGACTGAGCATAACTGTGGGGGATTTTGGGGGGGATTACTGACCATATCTCATTGTAATGGCCAAACTAAAGAACCAAAAATTTAAAGGGGTGAATATGATTTGACCCCTGGTGGTTTTCTCCGTTTTATGTTTACAACGAGCTTGTGAGGTAGCTTAAGGGGACACCTGAAGGCGACACCAATGACTTTCTGAAGAGCGTGTTAAGGTTATGGGGAAGATTTTGAATTCAGCATACGGCTTAGCTATCTCCAATTGACCACAATAGCTTTCTGCCTTTAATTTTTCAGGAGGAAGACCACGAATCTTGATGCCTATGATAGGCCTCTATTTATTTTTAAATGTAGCTATCTTAAGGTGACACAAGGTGGGTCATTACTGACTAAACCCTTTCAGAAAGAATATCTCTAGAGATCAAAGATTAATATCTGCCATCTGAAGGCATTGCCTTCAAGGGCAAAAGTAAGAAATAAAGCAAGAGGACCTAATATGTTAAACTGGACCAATTTGGCTGGATTTAATACTTAAAATCAGTATATAGATTCTGATTAGCAAAGAGTTTCTCTTTCTTGTCTCTCTGTCTGTCTGTCTCTCTCTCTGTTTCTGTCTCTCTCTCTGTCTGTCTCTCCCTCTCTCTCTGTGTGTGTCTTTGTCTCTCGTCTCTCTCTCCATCTCTCGCACTCTCTCCCCCTGTCTCTCTGTCTCTCTGTGTGTATCTCTGTCTCTGTATCTCTTTGACTCTCTCTGTCTTTCCCTCCATCTTTCTCTCTGTCTCTGTCTTTCTGTCTGTCTCTTTCTCTCTCTCTCTCTGTCTGTCTGTATGTCTCTCTCTATGTCTCTGTCTCTCTCTGTGTGTCTCTCTCTCTCTCTCTTTCTGTCTCTCTCTCTGTCTCTGTTTCTCTCTCTCTCTCTGTCTTGGTCTCTCTCTCATAAATGTTCCTTCAAGTACCTATTCCAGGTTAAAAGCAATTTATCATACTTTTTCATGGGAAGAAATGCACAAGGTCAAGTTGTCTGTGAAAACTTGCAAGAGAAGAGCATTTACTTCAATATTCTCAGAGGGATTCTTAATTGATTATTTTCAGCCCATTATACCTGTTGTATCCACTGGCCCTCAATATTGAAATATGAATAGGTATAAATGAGATGGTGTATTGGCAGTTGATTGTTTCTATCTAATATGGGGAATTTCCTCGTGTTTATTGTTGTTATAATTTGTCACACAGTCGGCCAGATGTTTAGACTGCATTTGGCATTTTTATTCCCCTATTGAGTGTTTCCGACTGACCTGACATAGGCAGTTGTTCTTGTTTTAATAGTGTTAAAAGTATCACTGCAGGATATTTCAAGTAAAGCTGCCTTCTGCAATTGACTGATGGTGAATGTGTCAATGCCAATGGTTTTCAAGTGGTGCTTCAGTTGTTTTGGGATTGCATCCAAGATTCCAATGGCTTTTGGTAATATCTTTGCTTTTTTTGCCACAGATGTTTTATCAGTATTTTCAAGTCTTTGTATTCTGTGATTTTCACCAGTTCTTTCTCTTCTATTGGCGCAGTGGTTAGAATGCAGAACTGCAGGCTCCTTCTGCTGCCTGCCGGCTGCCTGAAATTTGGCAGTTTGAATCTCACCAGGCTCAAGATTGACTCAGCCTTCCGTCCTTCCAAGGAGGGTAAAATAAGGACACAGATGGTTGTGGGCAAGAGGCTGACTCTGTAAACCGCTTAGAGAGGGCTGGAAAGCACTGTGAAGTGGAATATAAGTCTAAGTGCTATTGCTATTCTATTCTGCTGCGTCCAAATAATGTCATGTCCACTATCCTTGTCTTTCTTATTGACAATTGGTAAATCTGGGGATTATTATCTTTATTAGTATCTATTCAACTCAGATGATCTCATCTCAGCATATGATTCCGGGCTGCGATAGTAAATATTTCTTTTTTAAATATGCATATATTTTTGCTGAAAATGTTAATGACATCAATGCAAACTAATAGAAACTAAATTCAAAGAAGGAAAAGAAAGAATAAAAATGCAAATGAGAAAATGTGGGAAAAAAGAGTGAGATAGCAAAAAGAAAATCAATATATAAAGAAGCAACTTTCAATCATCACATGTATAAACAACGTTCATTCTAAAGCTTCTTATTCTTTGTAAAGCTTCATTTGTAGAAAAGGACTGTAATATTCACAATTCTGTTATTACACCTTAGAACCATGATGCCAAACCTGTGGCACACAGAGCCATTTGTACTGGCACGTGAGCTGCAGGCAAACTTACCTCACTGTGCATGCATGCACCTCACAGCTGATTTTTGGCTGGTTTGAGGCCTTTTTCGGTCTCCCTGAGGCTTGAAAAAAGCCTCTGCAGGTTTTGCAGGCCGAATAATAGGCCTGTGAGAGGGTGCAGATTGCCTTCTGGGTGCTGGCACGCAAGTGCGGAAGTACAAGTGCATACTCAACTTTTGGCACAGGAGTCCAAAAAGGTTACCCACCACTGCCTTAGAACAACATAGTAGATGTTCTGTAATTCTTGTGGGGTCTTGAGCTGGCCCAACTTGAAAAGATGCCATTTATCCTGAAAGCCTACCAACATTTTTCCTTGCTCTGCGTTATACAGAATCAAGACAGATTATCTTGAAATGTTATTTACCTCTTCAAGAAGATCTACAAAACATTTTTTTGGGATGGGTGGGTGGGGGATTGTCAGATGTGATTTTCAAGCAAGCTCAGAAACCAGATGTTCTATTTCGACCCCAGCGGTTGAACTTTGGTGGCGATGATCAGAAAGTATTGCATTAATCTTCGTGCCATTTAGTCCTCTTATCTAATAGCCCAGACTTGTTCTTTTGTAAGTAACAACAATGAAGGGGTGCCTTTAAGAAATCTCCAATGAGCACCGAGGCATTACAGATTAGGTCAGTGCAACTGCTGCTAGGTTGAACATGATGGATGAGTAAGCGAATGAGTTTTTGCTGCACCGGTATTGTGAAGTCTTTTCGTTGTCATCAACGGGGCCTACGAGGAGGCTGATGTATGGAAGAGCAAGTGTCAGAAACACCCTTCAGCATGCCAGGACACTTTCAACGTCCCCCGGGGGGAAAGGGGGCTCTAGGATGAGAAAAGTAAAGTTTAAATATAGTCATGGAATGGTGTGTGTGTGTGGGGGGGGGGGGTGATGATTTAAGAAGAATGCGGCAAAGAGGTTAGTTAGGGTTCATTTTCCAAACGGTGAAGGGAAGGAAGTTGACTCATGTGGCCGAGAAGGAAGAGCGGCTTTTCATAAGAAGCTAATTCTTTTTGGACACTGAGCTCTTTGATGGATGAGTTACATCCATCTGGTTGCAGTATATCTAATAAATGGCTGGTCTCATGTTTGACCTCTCTGACTTATGGGACATAACTTTTGCCTTCCGTATATCCAGAAGGAACACTCCCTAGCAGTTTGGGAAGAAAGGGGAAATAATCCGGAGAACACAGCTTCGAGAAGGGAGTTTGTGTGAGCAGCCTTTTCAATATTACAGAGCCCAAAGATCCTTTTGGTGGCACTCGGCTTCATGTTTAAACATACTCTTTTGGGATTTCAATGCACATGGATGGTTTTTCCAAAGGGGAAGCTGTTTATGACAAAAAATAAACCTAGTATAACTCTTAACATGATCTCATTTTGAGGAAAAGAGTCTCATTGCAGCTTGAGGTATGAGGGTCACGAGATCTTCAGAAGCCTGGAGCTTATAGTGGTTTGTTTGCACCTGACCTCCATGTAGCCAAGGTCCCATTGGTATACAAGTTAAGTGTTTGTGGCAATTGTATAATTTATCCAGTGGCACAATACCATGGTAGTGAGCTGCAGTGGCGCAGTGGTTAGAAGACAGTACTGTGGGCTACTTCTGCTGCCTGCCGGTTGCCTGCAATTTGGCAGTTCAAGTCTCACCAGGCTCAAGGTTGACTCAGGCATCCGTCCTTCCGAGGTGCATAAAATGAAGGACACAGATTGTTGGGGGCCAAGAGGTTGACTCTGTAAACTGCTTAGAAAGGATTGTAAAGCATTGTGAAGGGGTAGGATTCAAAAATCCCAGCAACCGGTTCTCTGGCCAGTTGCTGGATAGGCTTGGCCATGGTAGGTGTGGCCTACTGAAACTTCTGGGAGGGCCATTTTTTTGCCTTCTTCAGAGTGCAGAGGCTTCCCTCGGGCCTCTTGGACAGTGAAAACGGCCTCCCCTGGGTTTTGGAGGGCCTCCGGAAGCCGGAAACAGGCCTATTTCTGGACTACCGAAACTTCTGGTTCAGCCTATTTTTCACCCTCCCAGAGCATCTGTGCAGATCCTGCACTTACCTGCATCCAAAACGGGCCACCTGGAGACTTCTGGGAGGGGCAGGGTGGGGTGGGCAGGGCCATCAGATTGTTTCATCTACCAATTCGGCGAATCAGATGTAAATTTAACATCCGGTTCACTCGAATCAGGCCGAACCGGCTGAATCCCACCCTGGGTATATAAGTCTAAGTGCTGTGTCGTTGTTGCTGTAGTTGAATTAATTCAACCCCAGATCCAATGAGATCTCTTTACTGGTGCACATAATCCCAATAATTCAGTTAGATATACAACTTGGAGGAATATACAGTCTCTATCGTCTTTCTGCAGGGTGTACCTAGTATCCAGGGAGCTAACACATCTGAGATTCCTGGCAAGGCCTCATGTTATTGCTTGCCCCTTCTTCCTTGGCCAACCAAACCGCAGCAAGTATGATTTGACAATCAATATTTGGGAGGTGGCTTCTCTGAGCTTTGGCACTAAGCGCTGCGCTGGAGAAAATTGATCTTCTGCCACTCTTTCTCTGTACCTCATTTTCGTGGAAGATGGTTGATCCCACAGCATAGTTGATTTGATGGAATTAGTTTAATTCTCTGCATGGCAGGAACTGTTTAGAATTAAATTTCACCCCCTTGGTTAGTTGAGTGGCTCAAGTGATTTTTTTTTTTTAGTGTGTTCCTGCAAGATATTAATTTCCTGGTTGAATCCATTAAACTAAGGACAATTATGTTTTATTTATTTCCTTTACCATTTATTATGAAATACACATATGTGTGTTTGCAGGAATAAATTGGTCCCTAAAATCAGGGGTGTTTCCTGATCGTCATCACCAAGGTTCAGCCTGTGAGGTCAAGGTGGATCAGGTTTGCAGCTTCAGGGCCAAGAGAATCAAGGGAGTGGTCATGTGACTAAGCTTCTTCCCTTTTGATGTGCATCACAATCAACCGTGGGGTTTATGCATGGCATCCTGTCTTTTTTTTTTTTTATACCCTTGAGTAGGGCTTGTTTGTATTTTCTCAATAGTCATAGTGTCCCCTCTTGTGGTTATCCATTCCCAGTTTCTCCAGCCATATTTAATCTGTACCTAAATTGAGATTATGGGTTATTTCTTAAATTGAGATTATGGGTTATATAAAAGGACATTTTATTAAGGGAGGGTAATGACATCACTTCTAAAAATGTGTGTTTGTGTGATATATATAGCCTTTTGTATGAAAATTCTTTTAACTGCACACATACATACATATATACATACACCATGTTTTCCCAAAAATAAGACTGGGTCTTGTATTAATTTTTGCTCCAAAAGTATTAGGGCTTATTTTCCGATGAGTTCTTATTTTGGGGAAAATATAATACTAAATGCATCCATCTGGCTGACAATCTTAATTGGTGCTTATTTTGGGGGGAGGGGGTAGGGCTTATATTACAAGCATCCAGAAAAATCATGCTGGGGCTTATTTTCCAGCTGGGTCTTACTTTCAGGGAAACACAATAAGTCACTAAAAACATTGCAAATAATGTTCAGGTGTGTTATTTGTATGATGGCATTGTGATGCAGGTGAAGTCATGCATGACTTAGTCTGGACATCTGAATTTAAGGATTTTAAAATAAATAAATAAATGAAGCTTCCTTTTGAATATATATATATAAGGTTGTAATGATAATACTAAATTAAGATCAGTGAATTAAGATCTATAAACCTGGAACTGACTAAATATTTGAATATGTTCCCTGGGTGAGAAGCAGAAATTGCTCAGTATGAAACAAAAGTTACTGTGTTACTTGCTTGCTTACTTACTACTGCTACTACTACAATGTTTTTAATAAAAAGAGGTGAAAAGAAACAACTGAAAAACGATGGAGAAAAATCAAATCAATAAGTAGATGAAGAAGTTATATATGTAGTGCTCAATAGATCATCGATCAAAAATAACAATGAAAAACAATACATATTAAGTTACTTTTAACAATAAGGATGAGGATTGTGGGGATATTTTCTGAGTGCCATAGTCTCTCTACTGTATTTTGTTAGCTAAAAAACGCCATTGAAAAAAGGAAATTTCTCCTCTCTTGTACTATGACTGATTTACAATATTTATAAACGATTACATCTTTTCCAACATTAGGCTAGGGTTATCCCCATGGGCCATGAACATATATCTTAGTAAATTGGAGAATATGGAGTAATGGCAAAATTAACCGCATGCATTCATAATAGAAAAATATGCATTTCAACCCATTTTTGGACAGAAAATGAGCACATGCTGCGTAGGCTAAAATCCTTCTCCTGCAGTCTGACAGTTGTACAGGGAATGTGCTTTTGCTTATAAATCATTTGTGTTGTGCTTGGCACAAGACTGTGATGCTGAGTTGGGAGTAAGTCTGCCTTGTATTGGATAGGATTTGCAAAGGTGAATCATAAATAGGACTGTGGTTGTCTCCATTGGTTTGTCAGCCTAAATCTCTGGAACTCCAGACCAGAGCAAAGGATAATGTACAGTGAGGGAGGCAGTAGATCATAGATATGATGGCAGAACCAATGGTGGGTTTCCAACTTTTTCCCTACCTGTTCTGAGAGAACGCTTTGTGTGTGCGCATGCGCAGGGCTCAAAGACTGCACTCTGTATCAACGCTGGTGAGCTGTGCTATTTTTTTACCTCAGCTGAGGTGCGGCAATCCACTCTGCTGCGCGAATCAGCTGAGGTAAAAAACAAGGGAATATAGAAGAGGTAATGGCAGGGGTGGATGGGCAGGGCCAACCGGAGGTAGTATTTGCCGGTTCTCCGAACTAGTCAAAATTTCCGCTACCGGTATTCCAGAACCGGTCCAAACCGGCTGAATACCACCTCTATGCAGAACTATTGGCAAAGGTTTCAGCATGTCAGCCTGGCCTTGGCTTTTCATCTTGATGTTATTTTTCTTCTGAGGACACTGAGATAGACCTGAATCTTCAAACCTATGTGAGATTTTAGGCCCAGTACTCTTCGATGTCTTCATCGGTGACTTGGACAAGGGGATAGATGGGGAACTCATCAAATTTGCAGATGACACCAAGCTGGCAGGTATAGACAATACTCTAGAAGATAGGCTTAAGATACAGAAGGATCTTGACAGACTTCAATTTTGGATGCTATCTAAGAAAATGAAATTCAATGGATTTAGGCAAGAAAAAATAAAATGCACAGGTACAGTTTATGTGGTAAGTCACTCAATACTAGCAACTGTGAGAGGGAACTCGGAGTCCTAGTGGACAACCATTTAAATATGAGCCAGCAGTGTGCAACAGCTGCCAAAAAAGTCAACATAGTTCTAGGCTGCATAAACAAAGTGATTACACTAATAAGCATACAAAATATTTGCTAGACCAATACTCGAATATAGCTCATCAATCTGGAACCCACATTATGTATCTGATATTAACACAGTTGAGAAAGTCCAGAAATATTTCACAAGAAGAGTTCTCCACTCCTCTACTCGTTGCAGAATGCCTTATGCCACCAGACAAAAACCTAGAACCACGCCACCTTCGGTCTGATCTAAGTATAGTATATAAAATCATACATTGCAATGTCCTACCTGTCAGTGAATACTTCAGCTTCAACCATAACAACACAAGAGCAAACAATAGATACAAACTCAAGGTTAATCACACCAAACTTGATTGCAGGAAATACGACTTCAACAACAGAGTCGTCAATGTCTGGAATACTCTACCTGACTCTGTGGTTTCTTCCCCAAACCCGAAAAACTTTAACCTTAGACTGTCTACTATTGACCTCACCCCTTTTCTAAGAGGTCTGTAGGGGGCGTGCATAAGCGCACCAATGTGCCTACCGTCCTATTGTTTCTTTTTTTTTATTTTTCTTATATGTATCCATAACTATGTTTTTTACTTATACCTATTATCTTGTAAGCAATTAACAAAAATATATAAATAAAACAAAGAATCAAGATCACGTGAAATGTCTTGGTAAGGCCACACCTGGAATACTGCATCCAGTTTTTGTCACCATGATGTAAAAAGATGCTGAGACCCTAGAAAGAGTGCAGAGAAGAGCAACAAAGACGATTAAGGGGACTGGAGGCTAAAACATATAAAGGCTGGTTGCAGGAATTGGGTATGTCTAGTCTGATGAAAAGAAGGACTAGGGGAGACATGATAGCAGTGTTTCAACATCTCAAGGATTGCCACAAAGAAGAGGGAGTCAAGCTATTCTCCAAAGCACCTGAAGGCAGGACAAGAAGCAATGGGTGGAAACTAATTAAGGAGAGAAGCAACCTAGAACTAAGGAGGAATTTCCTGACAGCTAGAACAATTGATCATTGGGACAATTTGCTTCCAAAAGTTGTAAATGTTCCAACACTGGAAGTTTTTGGATAACCATTTCTCTGAAATAGTGTAGGATTTCCTGCCTAAGCAGGGGGTTGGACTAGAAGACCTCCAAGGTCCCTTCCAACTCTATTATTCTCTTTGAGTTTCATCTCCATTGTGACATGCTATTATCAAGGTGGAAGGGGTACAAGTTACTTAGAAAACTGCCCCCTGCCCATTCTGGTATTCTTCTTACTGTCCATCTGAAATGAGACCAACAGCCTTATTGCAGGTTGCGGTGGAAAAGCAACTGGCTACATCAGAACAGTTCCATCGTGTAGTGCTGGGGCTGCTTCTGCTCACCTGTGACTAATTTCAATAGCACCACCATGAGCATGCCCATCTTTCCCTTCCCTCCTGAAAGGATGCTTAGTGTCAGCACTCACCAGCCTCTGGGGAATATGAAGGATCTTATCTAGTTGAAGCCAACAAAGATCTTATGATGCTGGCCTAGAAGTTAGCAAATTATCTTGGGGATAGGAGAAAAAGTGATGTGTTGGGATGTGGGTATGAGGAAGCTGATGGTATGTAACTGGAATCTTGATATTTTCAGATCCCTAATTTATGCACAAAGGAGAAAGTCAATCTCATGCTTCTCATAATGGAGAAAGAAAGATGCTCAGGCAGAAAGGGCCTGGAAAGCAGAGGCTCCCATAGCCAGATGAGAGGGGTTGTCCATCAGGAGACCAACTTGAGCTCCCCAAGTCCCTAACGTTCT